>NC_051170.1:132798844-132820990 GCF_013339725.1 Rhipicephalus microplus
AAACTCGACTGCTGCAGCGAGATAGCTCGCGAAGGAGTGCTACCATTGCTCGAAGGAGTGCTATGATTGCTGAGAGTGTAAGGGTGAGAGAGCCTTATAATAATGTCAGCACTCGAGCATTTCGTAAAGATTATATTACAGATGAAAAAACTTGCGAAGAAGAAACATGCCGCCCCTGTGTAATGATGGTTTGTTGTCTATCAATTCACCCTTTGCTGCAAAATATGATTTTTGATCACTATGTTTTAGAAATGTGCACCTCATATTTTGCTTTCGGTTAAGTTAGTTTAGACGCTATTAAGCACACCTAAAAGAATTTTAGGAGCGGAGCTTTATGCTGTGGTTGGTATCATCCCAAGCTATATCTGCTGACATAATCTAAAGAGGAGCTACTGCTAGTGTGAAAACTTTTCGACGCAAAACATGCTAGAATAAAAGGCACGCTGCGGCCAGACACCGTGCGTACGTGACATTAAAAGCTTTCGCCTTACTAATTCCGCTAACGTCATGTATAGCGGCACTATTGTATTTCATTAAAATATATTGGCCTACGGTTGCTTCAATGAAAAAAAATCACTTCAAGCAACAAAACGGGCAGCGGCTCCCTTGCCAATTCTGTGGAAATACGGCGGGCTATCAGCCCCGAGAAGTTGGAGTGGCGACACCTGGTGGGACGCCTGGGTGATGTCACGGCTAGGACTTTTCGACGCCCGCCGTTGCGCGCCTACATAAAGCGCGCTCACATCGTACGCTGTTCTGCTGTTTGCGACCACTTTTCGATTGACTCAAGCTTCAGATGAACGACGAAAGCAGCATCAATAACGACAGAAAAGTTTTGTTGAGTACAATCGCCAACGTTTGTGGTGATATATCGGACTCACTTTGATTAGGTTTGTTGATGTCGCGCTGCAACTCGGGTATGGGTTCGATTCTCGGCCGCGGCAGCCGCATTTTGACGGCCGTGAAGAAGCAAGAACACGCCAGGTAGTCAAAAGCATACTACAGCATGTACCATATTCAAGTCGTGGTTTTTACACGTAAGAGCAGCATGTTTACTTTAATATATAATTGCTTTTTTCACGAGCGGTTTCTTTCAGAGATACGTCCTCACTTCGCCAAGATTTGTATCGGGTACCTGCGCCTATCTAGCCACGGGTAGCAGGTTTTTTTTTGCTTGTGTGCCCAGTTCCACGCGCAGTTGCAAAAGGCGATGCAGTATTGAGGCAAGCAATATATTTTCAAAGTGCTTGGTCAAGAATACCACCACAACTGTTGTATTTGTTTTTAATATATTTATACTCTCTTACTCCTGGTGTATTTTTATTCCATACTTTTCCAGAAGTATTTCCGGGGCTTTATCTCACTCAAAACTAGTTGAGGTCAATTGCGCAAACTTAAAGCAGCATTGGGGCAATGACGCTGCAGCTGTTACACAAGTACACAGTTTAAATAGCCCACTCGTAAAATAAATGTCCTTGCAGTTGATTATCTCCAAGTTTCATCAACCTGTACGGGGATGTGAAATGAGAGATCAGACACTTACTCATTGAGGTGAATAACGTTTAGTTATCATGCTGGCTACGCCGGTGAGAGCAGCATCGAAACCATTCACAGCGCTCATTGCGACTTTCAGGCGTTTGCTTTGCAAACAATTGCTATCAGTAGTGCTCCCACGCGAATTAAACAATACCGCTTGTGGCGTGGCGTTTGATCGGACCTGCAGATCCTGCAAATTGGAATATGTGGCCTCATAATTGCAGACGACTAGCCGATTAGAAGAAATATTCACGGATTATAAGTACAAATAACACGTCGGCATTTCCCTGAGCATTTAGTAGGGGACCATGCTATTTCGTTCAATATTTTGGATATATTGAAAGATTTTTACCTAGATACATGTAACGTCTCTTTTAGCAGAAAACACTTTTTTGTCATATTGCCCAAATAACTGCATAAAAAGCACGGTGTATCTACGGAATTGAAAACAACATAGTTTTATTTGTAGTTCTTCGGGACACATGTTCTAACTCCGGAGTGCGTGTCAAGTTGTAAAGAAAGTTAGCATCCTGAGCGTAAAGCATTTAAGGACCGACTTCTCAGCGTAAGCGGTGAAAGCAACGAATGTCTTGCAGTCATTGCACCACAATTTTCGCCGTGAATCTTCCGTTAGGAAGAAAGTTTTCCCATCAGATTATCGCAATTTTCTGCAGCTACATAAACTTCGCTAGTATTCAAAACAGCTGCCTTCTACTTTGGTATAGGCTTGCATCGCAACAATGAGCAATTATCACCACCTTATGGCGTACGAGCGGGCGCGGATGCAGAAAAAGGCGATGCTTGGCCACGAAGTAAACGCGTCCTTGCCGTGACCTCACTTTGTCGCGACTGCCATGCCGGCAGTGTTCGTTCTCGGGACTAATAAGAGATGGGTGGCCCCGAGGCACCCTCCCACGCTGCAGCGCTCGAAGTGGCAGCCACCGTCATTCATCCAAGCTGGTTCCACCTAGATGGTTGCGGACGGCGCACTAGCCAGTAAATCCTAGGCAGTATAGCTCTGCCAATCATTCGGCAATGGTGAGCGACCTGAACCAGCTAAACTGTTTTCCTCTCCCCCTTCTACACACAGACACACCCTTGTTAGTTGAAGGCTTGATATTATTGAAAGTACATGTATTTAAACCTGTAGACCTCATCTTACATGTTTCTGCAACTGTATCATTACATGCCTGGCAACACGCGTGTCATATGTAGTGTGAACGAATAGATGTGTGAATTAATAAAGAAATGTGATCTCCACACTAACTTTCTCTCATCAGATGGCACATAAAAAAAGTTGCCTTGACCGCACGAAGAAAAAAATTGATATCTAGGGTTTAACGTGCCAAAACCACCATATGATTATGAGAAACGCTAGGGTGAAGGGCATCGAAAATTTCAATTAACTGGGGTTCTTTATCGTGCATCGAAATCTGAGCCCACAAGCCTACATCATCTTCGCCTCTATCGAAAATGTAGCCGCCACAGCCGGGATTCGATCCCGTGACCTGCAGGTCAGCAGCCGAGTACTTTAGCAACCAGACCACCACAGTGGGGCAGGAAAGAAGGAGCTGCCGTTTTTTGCGATGCTAGCTGTACAATGCTAACAGCGCTAAAAGTAATACAATGTGATGCGAACAGTGCATTTCATTGGCATGTTCTGGCATAAGTGAATTCGTTTGATTTATTTGTAAAACATGTATTTCGCAGTACCTTGACGTTATAAATAACGGTCATGATCTGCAGGTTCAGTGGGAGCACAGTTTGACGAAAAGCTTGTGTTTGCTTCAACCTATTAGCTCTGTGATATCTAACCTACTACGACTGTCTTCCGTATGTCGTGAGTGATGTAGGTGAGATTTTTCTGCGCGTGATCACCACCATCGACAATCATGCCTAGCTTTATAAGTAAACTTTTCAGCTGAGCTAATCAAGCTGTTAAAACTGCTTTTGTTATCTGGCGTTGCCGAGGTGCTGGTTAACCTGAGCGCCCTAGTCAGTGGCCTTGCTGTTGTTTCCCTACGATATCAAAATAAGCAGCTAATAATTGCTTACGTAGCTATAACTGGGCACAAGCTGCAGTTCCCAGCATTTTTAATGCCTCGAAGATGCTTGCTTGTACAGCCTTTGCAATTCCTACATAGGTCAATGTGATTTGTCCTCGCTTCCCATGAATATTGTCATGTACTCGTGACGTCACCGAAGAGAATACTAGACTTTAGTTCAAAGATAAAATTGTTCATTCGACCGATCTTTTGGCTGATCGACAAGAAACCAAATTACAGCGGTACACACTGGCACTGAGAGTGGCGATCTGGGCGCCATCCGTCGATCAACTGAGAAGTGGCGGAGCGCGTAAGCAGTTAGTTTTACATGTAACGTCGAATATTCCAGCGTCATTTCTAGCGGCCACGTAATTTCCAGAATAATTTGTAGTGTTCGCGTTGCACGCAAATTTTTTTTAAAAAAGGATGTACTACAGTCCCGAACAACACTTAGGAGTTGATTGGGGCGATAACAAAAGTTGAGGAAGAATTGGCAATAAACACAACAACAACAACAAAAATATAGTCTTCAGGTTCGTGCATGAAATGGCTTGAAGCACACGACTTGGAAGACTTCAGGCAGTGCACGGTGCCGTTGAGAGTTCTCAGTGCCATCAAGAAAAATCTCGTAGTCTGCTAGGCCGAGACCTTGAACTAACCTGTATGATCCGAAGTACCGTCACAGACATTTTTCACCGAGTCCACGCCGACGTATCAGCGCCTTCACCCATACGTGGTAGCCGGGATGGTATTCCACGAAGTTTCGTCGAAGATCGTTAAGGCGGTTCTCGGTCGTCCGCTGATTTCTAATGCATGAGCGGGTAAGTTGACGAGCTCCTTCAGCACACTGCAGGTAGACGGTGACGTCGGGGTTTTCTTCGTCAGTGACGTGTGGGAGCATGGCGTCGAGCGTCATTGGCATGAAATGAAAAACATTATTTGCCGAGTTGAATTCAGGCATCCGCATCGTCTCCTGCCCTGCAGTGATGTATACGATGATCACGTATGGAAGGATGGTGTCCCACATTTCATGGTCGACGTCGGCGTGTATCACCAGCATGTTGACGATAGTCTTGTTTAGCCGCTCAGAGGGGCCATTTGTTTGTGGGTGGTACGCTGTCATCTGACGGTCGCTTGTCTGGCTGTATGCCAAGATCGCCTTAGTTAGGTCAGCCTTCAATGCCGTAGCTCTATCGGCGACGAGGAGCTGTGAAGCGCCAAGACATAGGACGATGCTCTTAACGAAGAACTTAGCTACCTCGGCAGCACTGCCTTTGGCCAGCGCCTTTGTCTCGGTATAGTGGGTGGGGTAGTGAAAAGCTACGACGGTCTATTTGTTTCCGGAAGCCAATGTCAGGGACGGGTCCAGGAGGCCCATGTCAATTTGCTGGAAGGGTTGGCGAGATGGCTCGATGGGCTGCAGAATTCCAGCTTGCATATTCGTTGGTATATTCTGTCGCTGACATTCCCGGCAGGTTTGAAGTAGTGGGTGACGTCGACTTTGAGGGGAGGGGGGCAGTAGTACTTTTCCTCTGTTCTCACAAGCATGCGAGAAAACCTAAGGTGTCCAGCCGTCGGGGCATCATAAAGAGCATCCAGACCTTCTGGACGTAGCACCGAGGGTACTGCAATGAGGTAGTTGAGCCGATTTGGCGAGAAGCTTTTCTTGATGAGCATGCCATACCGCAAGAAAAACGACGCCAGTTCTTGCTCGAATACCTTTGAAACAACGCCAGCCTTGCCCTCGAGGCATTCTTTAAGGTCGTTGATGTAAGTGTCGGCTCACTGTCGTTCAGCAGTCATCTACACTAAAGGTTTTCAAGAAGTTGTCACTGTCCTCGTCATCCTGCGGTGGTGGATCAACGGAGCTGGAGACAGGCAGTCGGCGTCAGAGTGCTTTCGTCCGCACTAGTGAACGGCAGTAACGTAAAATTCTTGAAGTCTTGGATTCCATCGTGTCAGAAGACCTGGGTAGTCCTTCAAGTTAGCTAGCCTGTACAAGGTGCGGTGTTTGCTCATTACTTTGAATGGTCGTTCATAAGAGTAGGGGTGAAAACGAAATGCTCACGTAGCCCAGATGATGGCTATGTACTCTTTTTTTCTTGTCGAATAGTTGCCTCCCATCTTCAATAGCTACGAGCTAGCGTAACTGATAATAGTTTTTTCTGTATTAGTGTTGTGCGCAAGAACAGCGGTGAGTCCTATATGGGCTGCTTGCATTGTGCAATTTGCTATCGGTGTATTCGTCTAAATGTACAAGTATTATAGAGACCCGTGACCGTTGTTTCATTTTCGAAAATGTTTCAACTTGTGCCTTTCGAAACGTGAATTTGACTTTGGCCTTCGTGAGCAGCGTCAGTGCCTCGGCGATCAGTGAGAAATCCATGACGAAGCCTCTTTATTCGGCGCATAAGCTAAGAAATCGGTGGACGCCCTTCTTGTCGGTGGTTGGCGGGAGTGCGGGGGGGGCAGCTGTTTTCGGTGGGTCTGGGAGCACTCTAGTCTTGGTGACTACGTGACCCAAAAACAGGAGCTCTATTTACGCGAAGAGGAGGTTCTCTGGTTTCAAGGGGAGTCAGGAGCTGGTTGTCAGGAGGGATTGGTTGAAGAATGGATCCAAACTGTTGTTGGTTGTCGAAGTAAACGACGTCGTCCAAGTAAACGAGGCAAGTCGGCCGCTTTAAGCCATCCAGGACTATTTTCAGCACTCGTTGAATGGCCGCAGGTGCGGATCGAAGACTAAAGGGCACGACATTCAACTCACACATGCCCTCCGGTCCGGAAATCAGTTTACTAGTAGCTGGTATTTAGGTTCATCAATGAAAAGTACCTCACATTTTGGAGGTCATATAGAGCATCGTCTATCCATAGGAGCAGATACACGACCTCCTTCTTGATTTTGTTCAGGAGGCGATAGTGGATGCAGAAGGTAAAAGTTCGATCGTTCTTCTTCACTAGCCCCACTGATGAGGACCATGACCTTTTTGAAGGCTGGATGACGTCGTGTAGCATTTGGTCGGCTTGTTTCATTATGACCTCGCTTTCTCGCGTCGAAAATCTGTACGGGCTCTGACGCTGTGGCCTGACATTTTCTTCGGTTACGATTTGATGCTTCGCGACGGGGGTCTTTTGAATTCTCAACGACGACGAAAAGCAGTTCTTGTACATCAGGAGCCGGTTTCTGAGGTGTTCTTCTTGATGCGTCGGAAGGCTTCGATTAATGTCCAAAGCTGGTTGAAGGGTTTGAGTCGTCGAAGTAGATTCGGCAGAATCAGAGAGGGTGAAAATGTTGCTGGCTTCCAGTATCTCAGATTTGATGTAGGCAGCTTTTGCGCCTTTGCTCACGTGCTTGTACTCGTTGCTGAAATACATGAGCATTACTTTGCATTCTTTCCTCGAAGCTTGGCTATTCCTCTGGCGATGCAAATTTCGTGGTTGATAAACAGGTACTGGTCGCCTTCAACGAGGCCTTGCATCTCTGTTGATTCTTGAGTGCCAACGGAAATGCTGACACTCGAGCGAGGAGGCATTAATGATGTATTCGTTTTTCAGTTTAATCAAGGCGTACCTTCCTGGTAGCGTGCACGTGGGGTGGCAGTGCTTTTTCTGTAAATAGTGTTGTTGACTTTGTTCTCAGGTCAATGACGGCACAATGAAGCCTTAAGAAGTCCATACCATATTTGATATCTCTCGAGCAACACCGTAGTACGATGGAGCTTGCAGCATAAATCTGACGCTTGATGGTGACTCAGGCAGCGCAGATTCATTCCAATATAACTAGGTGAGCTCCAGCTGTACAGTTCTTAAGGCCTCCCAAAGTAGTCTAAACTTTTTTCATCTTCATGGCGAATGATCCACTGATGACGGCATAGCCGGCTCCGGTGTCGACGAGAGCTGTGACGCTGCAGCCATCAATTAGAATGTCAAGGTCGCTAGTTCGAGGCCGCGCGTTGCAGTTAAGTCATGGTGGTGGTGTGTACCTTGGCTTCGAAGTTGCGTTCTCGGGTCTTCTTTAGGCCGCGTAGTTTTGAAATCGGGACTACGTTGATGTTGCAATCAGTTCTTTAGGTTTTGTCGCGGCGTCGTCATTGGCGACGGAGTTTCTTCAGCAGTTCATCGTACAGCAACCTCATCTAGCATGGGCTAGGAGACCGGCCCAAGGTCGGGCCAGTGTACGGCCGGTGGTGAGGTGACGTGTAGCGGCCAAATGACAGCGAACGGGAAGATCCTCGAGGCGTCCACTGTGCTGCAGCGAGGTAGTCGGCGATGTTGCGTGGTCTTTCACCACGCTCTGGACGTGGCACATCTATGGCGAAACCACACAGTCCCATCTGGCGGTAGTGGCAGGAGTGGTAGGAGAGCCAAAGCTTCTCCGCAGTGTTAGCGGAGGG
The DNA here is from genome assembly GCF_013339725.1 of Rhipicephalus microplus. Classification (NCBI taxonomy): domain Eukaryota; kingdom Metazoa; phylum Arthropoda; class Arachnida; order Ixodida; family Ixodidae; genus Rhipicephalus; species Rhipicephalus microplus. Next base: position 132,806,817 of record NC_051170.1, read on the forward strand.
GTCGGTGGTCGGCGGCACGCCACACGTCAGTTTTCTTCGGAGCGTGTCACCGACTAGTGGGGGGGACCATGTGGCGTCGAAGGCGGCATTGGCTGACGGCGGAACGGCGACCGTGCGTCCTCTTCACGTATGCATGAAGGAGGAGCATAGTGTCGGGCTTCAGCACCGTACCTTATTGCTTGCAGCTGAGGCTGCGGCCCTTCCGAAACTGTAAGCAATAGCCAATTTCTTTCGCAAACAGTGTCGGAAATTGAGACAACTTGAGGCTGCGACAAAAGCAATAGCTCCTGTTGCTCATCCCACACGATCTGTCTGATCACTTCACGTATGCCATCAGTGTAATCAGAGCGGGAGACGTGAAAATATATGTGCTGTCTTGCATCAATCGGGGAACATACTCGCTGGTACGCATTTCCAACGTTTTCTTTATTGTCGTAGCCTCGGAGAGAAACTCTTGAACTGTTTTGGGTAAGTTCCGCATAAGTTCTGCAAACAACTCTTGTTTGACCCCTCGCATCAGGAACCAGACCATCTTCTCCTCAGTTATGGCGGTGTAGGCGGGACAAAACACCCGGGTCTTCTCTTCGACGAAGATAATCATGTTTTGTTAGGAAGTTGCTCCCGTGTCTCCAACTAGATGGCTGCCCTTTCTTTTTGAGCGATGTTCCTGAACGCATCTATGAGAATGCAGCGGAAGATGTCCCAGATTTGACGTGTAAACTCTAGATTCTCAAACCAGGTCCTTGCCTTGTCATCCAGGTAGAAATATAGGCAACGCAGATTCTCTTTCGTGTCCCAGTGGCTGAGGATGGCCACTTGGTCGCAGGATTTTAGCGAGGTCTCCTAGTCTTCAAACGTCCATCTGCAGAAGGTCGATGGCTATTTTAGCTTCTGCATCACTCCTGCTGCAGGGGAGGCTGCGACTGTCATTCTGCCTCTTGCCGTCGTCACCCTGGTTTTCGTCTTGACGCGTAGGCGTTAATACTTGGGGGCTGATTCCTCGAGTCTGCGGCTGGCTCAGGTGTCACTGATGGTGTCACTGCTTTCGCGAAGTGGGCTGAGTTCACAGCTTGACGGAGCGTCCAGTACATGAATGATGCAGCACCACCATATGTCATGGAGTCGTGACGTCGACAAAGAAAACAGAGTGTATTGTTTAGATCAAACTCTTTTATTCGGCCAGACTATAGGCCATTCAAGGGAAAGTCAGTTTACAGTGATACACACCAGCACTAAATGTGGCGAATGAAGCATCGTCCGTCGATCAACTGACAAGTGAAGGAACGCGTCGGCATTTATACATGTGCCATCAAATACTCCAGCATTGTCACTCGCAGCTGCATGAGTTGCAGAATGATCAGTAAAATCTGCATTAAACGCGTAATCTTTTGATTTGAAAGTAATATACTACAGTCCCGATGTTTCTCAAACACTGCAGGCGCGGTTTGCGCTAAACAATACTTTGAGTGTAACGGGGTGACAACGAAACTTGTGAAATGATTGTGTCATTATAACTTATAGTTCACGAAGTGGTAACAGCCCATCAATTTTAAGAGTGATCTCAAATATGCCGATTGAACGCAGTGTCTCAAAGGTGTTTCACTGGTTATATTGTCGACAGACAAAACCGACGGTGTGTGACTAATAATGCGGGTTGGGAGAGTTGGCCTGTCTTTCTTGATGCAGTAAACCGCGACATGGAGAGTAAAAGAAATATCCGACCAGTCTCAAGCAAAGAACAGATGGCAAAGCAACGCACATGTCGCATAGCGATGCCAGGTGTGCAGCCAGAATGGGTGCCGTAAGGGGCTTCATCCCCGCTCAATTTTTTTTTCATATTGTCATATATCACCGACCAAAACAGCTGCTTGCGCCACAAATTGTCCTAAATTATCAATGCCAAAGTGTTTTATGCCGTCATTCACCCCCGCTATGTTCTGTACGTGATATAATATTGTATAGTATGTAATAACAGATTGCGAAAAAAAATGAGAAGGGAAACTTTTGCCGCGACCTCGCGCACCCCAGCGCACTGCGCTAACCACAAAGTCACAGAGCTAACCTGTGCAAATTGTTAACGGCCGGCCATTTATATACACCATATACCGCTGGCGGTACAGGGTATATATATATATTTATATATATATATTTATATATATATATGTATATATATATATATATATATATATATATATTGTGATGTAACGGTGAAGGCAACCTTTATTAGGCCCAGAAGACACGATGAAGTGACCACGCCCAAGGCACAGAACTCAGACAAGCCAAGTCCCCACAGCAGAAGATGACGACCACTCATGATGATGAATATGTGTAAAGATAGTAGATGTGCTTAATGAATGCCTACACTAACTTCCCCCCCCATGTGAAAGCAGTCGTCCTGACCGCAGTTCATGGCTGCATTTTGAAGCGAAGATGAACGCCGTATAATAGGCTTCCTGCGGGATACGTGGACTATTTCTGCTGCCCTGTAGCGGTGGTCCGTCAGAAGAAGAACGGGTGCCACGCGATAATTCACAGGAGACGTTTGCTCTAAGACAGTGTAGGGGCCAATAAAACGTAATGGAAACTTCTCGCACAGTCCGGGAGTGTGAGTGGGTGTAAGAAGGAGGACTTCGTCACCAGGGCTGAAAGACACAGCACGATGAGACGCATCATATTCAAGCTTGCGATCCTGTTGCTTGGCTTCAGTGTTGACGCGAGCCAGCTGGCGGCAATGAAGTAGACGAGACACGTATTCTTTACTTGAAGATGAACATGGTTTGACAGGCACACAGAACAACGAAACATCGAGGAAAGAAGAGGGGAAGCGACCGTGGATGAGGTAGAATGGCGAGTAACCGGTTGTGTGCTGTACAGAGGTATTATACGCAAAAGTGACAAATGACAAAATGGTGTCCCAGTTTCTGTGGTCGGGTTCGATATACATTGCTATTAATCTGGCAGTGTACGATGAAAGTGCTCAGTCCGGCCATTCGTCTGAGGATGGTAACTGGAGCTTGTTTTGTGTGTAGTGCCGGTTGCCTTGAGCACTTCTTCGACGAGTTCTGAAAGAAATACTTTTCCACGGTCGCTCAGGATTACACGAGGAGCTCCGTGTCGCAGGATTATTGCTCGAAAGATGAAGTCGGCCACTTCCGAAGCTGATGGAGAAGTCATGGGAGCTGTTTCGGCGTAGCGGGTCAGGTGGTCGACAGCCGTAACTATCCATCGATTGCCCGTTACAGTCATAGGAAGCGGGCCATAAAGGTCAACGCCAACTACCTCAAATGGTTGCAGGGGACACGGGAGCGGTTGTAATTGTCCACTTCGAGTTGATGTTGGTAGCTTGCGACGCTGACAAAGGGCACATGAAGCAACGTACTTCGCGACACAGATGGACAAGCCCGGCCAGTAGTAGTGACATCTTATGCGGTCGTACGTTTTCTGGAAGCCCTTGTGTCCAGCAGACATGTCGTCATGATATGTCTTGAGAACTTGAGCCCGAAGAAAGCGAGGTAGAACGGGCACTCAGCGTTGACCATCAGGGTTGTAGATATGACGGTACAGGACGTGGTTGTTGAGCTTGAATTGCGTCAGCGGTCGGCGAAGACGGGCGTTAGGGGGCCGGCAAGACCTTTCAAGACGGTCCATGATGCGACGACAGTAATGGTCAGCACGTTGGTGAGATAAGAACAAACCACACTCGCTTGGAGAAGTTGGGTCCACAGTAGTTAATGACGAAACATGTAGGGAAGAGACGGCCGAAAGCTTCTCGAGTGCGGCAGTGGTGGGTTTGTCAAGCGGCTCCAGAGAGAGCGGGCAACGAGAAAGTTCGTCGGCGTCTTGATGCTTGTTTCCCGACTTGTATGTGATCGTGAAGTCGTATTCTTGTAAACGAAGAATCCAGCGACCGAGGCGGCCGGACAAGTCCTTGATTGTCGAGAGCAAGCACAATGCGTGATGGTCCGTAACCACAGTAAATTCGCGGCCGTGGAGATAAGGTCGAAACCTTTGTATCGACCATACGACCGCTAGGCACTCCTGTTCGGTGATGGTATATTTCTTTTCGACAGGGGTCAGTGCACGGATCGCGTATGCGACGACTTTCTCACGTGAAGATTTGTCTTGCTGTAGGAGAATTCCACCAATGCCTCGACCACTAGCGTCTGTGTGCAGGAGCGTAGGCGCGGTTTCGTCGAAATGACAGAGGACTGGTTCGGATGTGAGGGCACACTTCAGTTGGGCAAACGCCGCTTCACATTTCAGGAGACCACACAAAGGCGACGCCTGATCCGAGCAACTTGTGCAATGGTGAAGCTATTGAGGCGAAGTCTCGAATGAATCGGCGAAAATAAGAAGCAAGGCCGAGGAAACTGCGCAAATCTATGGCTTTTTCAGGACGCGAGAAGTCTTGGACAGCGGAAATCTTGTCAGGATCGAGACGAATACCATGCTCGCTTATGATGTGGCCTAACACTTTAGTCGTCTTGCTCGCAAAACGGCACTTCTTGGTGTTCAGCTGAAGGCCTTCGTTTGCAAGGCACGTAAGAACTTCGTCCAGTCGTTGCAAGTGCTGAGGAAAGGATGACGATAAAATAACAATATCGTCTAAATAGCACAAGCAAGTCTTTCACTTCAAGCCTCGTAAAACTGTGTCGATCATCCGCTCGAATGTTGCTGGAGCATTGCAAAGGCCGAATGGCATGACGTTGAATTTATACAGCCCATTTGGTGTTGAAAACGCTGTCTTTTCTTCGTCATACTCGTGCATGGGTATTTGCAAGTAACCTGAGCGCAGGTCTATGCTTGAGAAGTACTCAGCACCTTGCAGTGAATACAAAGCATCGTCTAAGCGCGGCATGGGGTAAACATCCTTGAGGGTAATCTTATTAAGTGCTCTGTAGTCCACGCAAAATCGCACGGAGCCATCTTTTTTTTCTTACTAAAACAACCGTGGATGACGAAGAAGTCGCGGAGGGACGTATAATAATCCGTTGCAGCATATCGGCTACATTTTGTTCAATGATCTCACGCCCGGACGAAGAGACGCGATATGGTCTACGGCGTACGATGGAAGTGCCATCGGTCTGGATACGATGCCTAACAATGAACGTATGTCCCAGAGATGAGGAATGGGCATCAAACAATCTCCTATGCTTTTGTAGCAAGGCAAGCAACTCATGTGTCTGTGAAGAGGTCAGTTCTGGATTAATAGTCACAGCAAGAACAGAAACGCTTGATGAACGTCCAATAGAAGGAAGGTCTGAACACGCTGGCATAAGCGGGACAACAGAGACAGGTTGAGATTCAGAAACGCAAGCCATTGTGGTGCCTTTAGGAATGAGAATTTTCTCAGAAGTCTGGTTTGTAGCGTAGAGAAGTCCGGAGCCATTTAGGAAGCGCGCTAGACCTGAAGCAAGGGCTATACCTCTTGCGAGACAGCGTGCAGATGGTTGGACAAACACGTCACCAGAGTCGATCACATTAGAAGTGATGGCAACTATCCGCTGATGACCAGGTAGTAGCTCGGTTTCTTCAGCAGCGAGCAAGCGAACGGGCTTGTCATCCGCATACAGGGCATAGTCAGTTTCCATCATATGAACGACATTTTCTCGACAGCAGATAGAAGCGTTCGCCGTAGACAGAAAATCCCAGCCTAATATAATCTGGTGGGCACACGAACTCAGCACAGCAAATTGTGCAAAATAAAGAAGACCAGCTATGAAAACACGAGCGGTGCACATAGCGACAGGTCTAATGGCGTCCCCTTGAGCAGTGTGCAGTGTAGGTCCGTCATAAGGGGTGGTGACTTTTCGCAGACGTGAGCACAAAGAACGATCAATCACAGACAGACAAGCACCAGTGTCTATTAAAGCGTCCAAGTACACACCTTCTATTAAAACAGATATCTTATTATATGGACGCACTGGAGAAATTTCTGTCTTTTCGTTCGATGCAGCTTTTCCTCCAAAAGCTGCAGAGGTTAGTTTTGCGGGCGTTGGTCGGTGAATTGTGAGACAGGTCGCAATGGAGACGTGGAACGGCGGAGGGGTGAGGATGAGCGGCGTCTAGTAGAGCGGTACGGAGTGGTTGGCTCAGATGTCGCAGTTGGAGACGGTGAGCGGCGTAGCGGCGGATCATAAGGACGACGTTGGAAAGCGTACCAGCTTGTCCCATCATCCCGTCCGTAGGTGTCGAATCCACGACGCTCGTCTTGCTAACGCTTCCGACAGACGCGTGCAATGTGGCCCCAATAGCCGCAGTAATAACAGATCGGACGATGCGGCCGCCACGGTGGGTGAAAGGGCTGGCTAGTCACACTCGGAGTCAACGAAGCCAGCAGGACAGGCGCCGAGTGTGCGGGCATTGATTGTCCGACGAGTATATATATAAACATATATATATATATATATATATATATATATATATATATATATATATATATATATATACATATATATATATATATATATATAAAAATAAGGGAGAGAAGTGTATACCTAAGGGCTCGTATTTTCGTGTTTTAACACAATACTAATGAGATATAACAGACAGTAATGCCAAGGAATGTACAGGGGAAGTTATTAGAAGCAATGAAATGTAAATAAGAAGAAAGAAAAGTGGATGAAAAAATTACCAGCTGTGAGCAGGAATCGAACCTACGACCTTCGAATAACGCGTTCGATGCTCTAACCACTGAGCTATCACAGCGGCCGTCCCTCCATCCACTTTTTGGGGTTTATATGTGAATTAAGAAGTAGGAGTGACAGTCAGCGCCATCTATAAGCCAAACAACGAGTGTGAAAACACTCTTATTCGCATGTTTGGCGTCACGCAGCACGTGAACTTATTATGAGCGGGCAGCTGATTAATTGTCCCTCTTATACAACCTAAACACACCAAGTCTGCCAGTACGAGACCCTCGTTCAATGAAATAAGGGAGAGAAGTGTATACCTAAGGGCTCGTATTTCCGTGTTTTAACACAATATTAATGAGATATAACAGACAGTAATGCCAAGGAATGTACAGGGGAAGGTATTAGAACCAATGGAATGTAAATAAGAAGAAAGAAGAAAGAAAAGTGGATGAAAAAATTACCAGCTGTGAGCAGGAATCGAACCTACGACCTTCGATTAACGCGTTCGATGCTCTAACGACTGAGCTATCACAGCGGCCGTCCTCCATCCGCTTTTTGGGGTTTATATGTGAATTTAGAAGTAGGAGTGACAGTCAGCGCCATCTATAAGCCAAACAACGAGTGTGAAAACAGTCTTCTTCGCATGTTTGGCGTCACGCAGCACGTGAACTTATTATGAGCGGGCCGCTGATTAATTGTCCCTCTTATACAACCTAAACACACCAAGTCTGCCAGTACGAGACCCTCGTTCAGTGAAATAAGTGAGAGAAGTGTATACCTAAGGGCTCGTATTTTCGTGTTTTAACACACTATGAATGAGATACAACAGACAGTAATGCCAAGGAATATACAGGGGAAGTTATTAGAACCAATGGAATGTAAATAAGAAGAAAGAAGAAAGAAAAGTGGATGAAAAAATTACCAGCTGTGAGCAGGAATCGAACCTACGACCTTCGAATAACGCGTTCGATGCTCTAACCACTGAGCTATCACAGCGGCCGTCCCTCCATCCACTTTTTGGGGTTTATATGTGAATTAAGAAGTAGGAGTGACAGTCAGCGCCATCTATAAGCCAAACAACGAGTGTGAAAACACTCTTATTCGCATGTTTGGCGTCACGCAGCACGTGAACTTATTATGAGCGGGCAGCTGATTAATTGTCCCTCTTATACAACCTAAACACACCAAGTCTGCCAGTACGAGACCCTCGTTCAATGAAATAAGTGAGAGAAGTGTATACCTAAGGGCTCGTATTTCCGTGTTTTAACACAATATTAATGAGATATAACAGACAGTAATGCCAAGGAATGTACAGGGGAAGTTATTAGAACCAATGGAATGTAAATAAGAAGAAAGAAGAAAGAAAAGTGGATGAAAAAATTACCAGCTGTGAGCAGGAATCGAACCTACGACCTTCGATTAACGCGTTCGATGCTCTAACGACTGAGCTATCACAGCGGCCGTCCCTCCATCCGCTTTTTGGGGTTTATATGTGAATTTAGAAGTAGGAGTGACAGTCAGCGCCATCTATAAGCCAAACAACGAGTGTGAAAACACTCTTATTCGCATGTTTGGCGTCACGCAGCACGTGAACTTATTATGAGCGGGCAGCTGATTAATTGTCCCTCTTATACAACCTAAACACACCAAGTCTGCCAGTACGAGACCCTCGTTCAATGAAATAAGGGAGAGAAGTGTATACCTAAGGGCTCGTATTTCCGTGTTTTAACACAATATTAATGAGATATAACAGACAGTAATGCCAAGGAATGTACAGGGGAAGTTATTAGAACCAATGGAATGTAAATAAGAAGAAAGAAGAAAGAAAAGTGGATGAAAAAATTACCAGCTGTGAGCAGGAATCGAACCTACGACCTTCGAATAACGCGTTCGATGCTCTAACCACTGAGCTATCACAGCGGCCGTCCCTCCATCCACTTTTGGGGTTTATATGTGAATTTAGAAGTAGGAGTGACAGTCAGCGCCATCTATAAGCCAAACAACGAGTGTGAAAACACTCTTATTCGCATGTTTGGCGTCACGCAGCACGTGAACTTATTATGAGCGGGCAGCTGATTAATTGTCCCTCTTATACAAACTAAACACACCAAGTCTGCCAGTACGAGACCCTCGTTCAATGAAATAAGTGAGAGAAGTGTATACCTAAGGGCTCGTATTTCCGTGTTTTAACACAATAATAATGAGATACAACAGACAGTAATGCCAAGGAATGTACAGGGGAAGTAATTAGAACCAATGTAATGTAAATAAGAAGAAAGAAGAAAGAAAAGTGGATGAAAAAATTACCAGCTGTGAGCAGGAATCGAACCTACGACCTTCGAATAACGCGTTCGATGCTCTAACCACTGAGCTATCACAGCGGCCGTCCCTCCATCCACGTTTTGGGGTTTATATTGAAATTTAGAAGTAGGAGTGACAGTCAGCGCCATCTATAAGCCAAACAACGAGTGTGAAAACACTCTTATTTGCATGTTTGGCGTCACGTAGCACGTGAACTTATTATGAGCGGGCAGCTGATTAATTGTCCCTCTTATACAACCTAAACACACCAAGTCTGCCAGTACGAGACCCTCGTTCAATGAAATAAGGGAGAGAAGTGTATACCTAAGGGCTCGTATTTCCGTGTTTTAACACAATATTAATGAGATATAACAGACAGTAATGCCAAGGAATGTACAGGGGAAGTTATTAGAACCAATGGAATGTAAATAAGAAGAAAGAAGAAAGAAAAGTGGATGAAAAAATTACCAGCTGTGAGCAGGAATCGAACCTACGACCTTCGAATAACGCGTTCGATGCTCTAACCACTGAGCTATCACAGCGGCCGTCCCTCCATCCACTTTTTGGGGTTTATATGTGAATTTAGAAGTAGGAGTGACAGTCAGCGCCATCTATAAGCCAAACAACGAGTGTGAAAACACTCTTATTCGCATGTTTGGCGTCACGTAGCACGTGAACTTATTATGAGCGGGCAGCTGATTAATTGTCCCTCTTATACAACCTAAACACACCAAGTCTGCCAGTACGAGACCCTCGTTCAATGAAATAAGGGAGAGAAGTGTATACCTAAGGGCTCGTATTTCCGTGTTTAACACAATATTAATGAGATACAACAGACAGTAATGCCAAGGAATGTACAGGGGAAGTTATTAGAACCAATGGAATGTAAATAAGAAGAAAGAAGAAACAAAAGTGGATGAAAAAATTACCAGCTGTGAGCAGGAATCGAACCTACGACCTTCGATAACGCGTTCGATGCTCTAACCACTGAGCTATCACAGCGGCCGTCCCTCCATCCACTTTTTGGGGTTTATATGTGAATTAAGAAGTAGGAGTGACAGTCAGCGCCATCTATAAGCCAAACAACGAGTGTGAAAACACTCTTATTCGCATGTTTGGCGTCACGCAGCACGTGAACTTATTATGAGCGGGCAGCTGATTAATTGTCCCTCTTATACAACCTAAACACACCAAGTCTGCCAGTACGAGACCCTCGTTCAATGAAATAAGGGAGAGAAGTGTATACCTAAGGGCTCGTATTTCCGTGTTTTAACACAATATTAATGAGATATAACAGACAGTAATGCCAAGGAATGTACAGGGGAAGTTATTAGAACCAATGGAATGTAAATAAGAAGAAAGAAGAAAAGTGGATGAAAAAATTACCAGCTGTGAGCAGGAATCGAACCTACGACCTTCGAATAACGCGTTCGATGCTCTAACCACTGAGCTATCACAGCGGCCGTCCCTCCATCCACTTTTTGGGGTTTATATGTGAATTAGAAGTAGGAGTGACAGTCAGCGCCATCTATAAGCCAAACAACGAGTGTGAAAACACTCTTATTCGCATGTTTGGAGTCACGTAGCACGTGAACTTATTATGAGCGGGCAGCTGATTAATTGTCCCTCTTATACAACCTAAACACACCAAGTCTGCCAGTACGAGACCCTCGTTCAATGAAATAAGGGAGAGAAGTGTATACCTAAGGGCTCGTATTTCCGTGTTTTAACACAATATTAATGAGATATAACAGACAGTAATGCCAAGGAATGTACAGGGGAAGTTATTAGAACCAATGGAATGTAAATAAGAAGAAAGAAGAAAGAAAAGTGGATGAAAAAATTACCAGCTGTGAGCAGGAATCGAACCTACGACCTTCGAATAACGCGTTCGATGCTCTAACCACTGAGCTATCACAGCGGCCGTCCCTCCATCCACTTTTTGGGGTTTATATGTGAATTAGAAGTAGGAGTGACAGTCAGCGCCATCTATAAGCCAAACAACGAGTGTGAAAACACTCTTATTCGCATGTTTGGCGTCACGCAGCACGTGAACTTATTATGAGCGGGCAGCTGATTAATTGTCCCTCTTATACAACCTAAACACACCAAGTCTGCCAGTACGAGACCCTCGTTCAATGAAATAAGGGAGAGAAGTGTATACCTAAGGGCTCGTATTTCCGTGTTTTAACACAATATTAATGAGATATAACAGACAGTAATGCCAAGGAATGTACAGGGGAAGTCATTAGAACCAATGGAATGTAAATAAGAAGAAAGAAGAAACAAAAGTGGATGAAAAAATTACCAGCTGTGAGCAGGAATCGAACCTACGACCTTCGAATAACGCGTTCGATGCTCTAACCACTGAGCTATCACAGCGGCCGTCCCTCCATCCACGTTTTGGGGTTTATATGTGAATTAAGAAGTAGGAGTGACAGTCAGCGCCATCTATAAGCCAAACAACGAGTGTGAAAACACTCTTATTCGCATGTTTGGCGTCACGCAGCACGTGAACTTATTATGAGCGGGCAGCTGATTAATTGTCCCTCTTATACAACCTAAACACACCAAGTCTGCCAGTACGAGACCCTCGTTCAATGAAATAAGTGAGAGAAGTGTATACCTAAGGGCTCGTATTTCCGTGTTTTAACACAATATTAATGAGATACAACAGACAGTAATGCCAAGGAATGTACAGGGGAAGTTATTAGAACCAATGGAATGTAAATAAGAAGAAAGAAGAAACAAAAGTGGATGAAAAAATTACCAGCTGTGAGCAGGAATCGAACCTACGACCTTCGAATAACGCGTTCGATGCTCTAACCACTGAGCTATCACAGCGGCCGTCCCTCCATCCACTTTTTGGGGTTTATATGTGAATTAAGAAGTAGGAGTGACAGTCAGCGCCATCTATAAGCCAAACAACGAGTGTGAAAACACTCTTATTCGCATGTTTGGCGTCACGCAGCACGTGAACTTATTATGAGCGGGCAGCTGATTAATTGTCCCTCTTATACAACCTAAACACACCAAGTCTGCCAGTACGAGACCCTCGTTCAATGAATAAGGGAGAGAAGTGTATACCTAAGGGCTCGTATTTCCGTGTTTTAACACAATATTAATGAGATATAACAGACAGTAATGCCAAGGAATGTACAGGGGAAGTATTAGAACCAATGGAATGTAAATAAGAAGAAAGAAGAAAGAAAAGTGGATGAAAAAATTACCAGCTGTGAGCAGGAATCGAACCTACGACCTTCGAATAACGCGTTCGATGCTCTAACCACTGAGCTATCACAGCGGCCGTCCCTCCATCCACTTTTTGGGGTTTACATATGTGAATTTAGAAGTAGGAGTGCCAGTCAGCGCCATCTATAAGCCAAACAACGAGTGTGAAAACACTCTTATTCGCATGTTTGGCGTCAACGCTAGCACGTGAACCTTATTATGAAGCGGGCAGCTGATAATTGTCCCTCTTATACCAACTAAACCACCAAGTCTGCCAGTACGAGACCCGTCGGTCACGTTCAAGAAATAGGTGAGAGAAGTTGTATACCTAAGGGCTCGTATGGTCCGTGTTTAACACAATATTAATGAGATATCAACAGACAGTAATGCCAAGGAATGTACATGGGAAGTTATTAGAACCAATTGGAAATGTAAATAAGAAGAAAGAAGAAGAAAAGCTGGATGAAAAATAAGGGAGAGAAGTGTATACCTAAGGGCTCGTATTTCCGTGTTTTAACACATATTAATGAGATATAACAGACAGTAATGCCAGGAATGTACAGGGGAAGGTATTAGAACCAATGGAATGTAAATAAGAAGAAAGAAGAAAGAAAAGTGGATGAAAAAATTACCAGCTGTGAGCAGGAATCGAACCTACGACCTTCGATTAACGCGTTCGATGCTCTAACGACTGAGCTATCACAGCGGCCGTCCCTCCATCCGCATTTTGGGGTTTATGTGTGAATTTAGAAGAAGAGTGACAGTCAGCGCCATCTATAAGCCAAACAACGAGTGTGAAAACACTCTTATTCGCATGTTTGGCGTCACGCAGCACGTGAACTTATTAGGAGCGGGCAGCTGATTAATTGTCCCTCTTATACAACTAAACACACCAAGTCTGCCAGTACGAGACCCTCGTTCAATGAAATAAGTGAGAGAAGTGTATACCTAAGGGCTCGTATTTCCGTGTTTTAACACAATATTAATGAGATACAACAGACAGTAATGCCAAGGAATGTACAGGGGAAGTTATTAGAAACCAATGGAATGTAAATAAGAAGAAAGAAGAAACAAAAGTGGATGAAAAAATTACCAGCTGTGAGCAGGAATCGAACCTACGACCTTCGAGTAACGCGTTCGATGCTCTAACCACTGAGCTATCACAGCGGCCGTCCCTCCATCCACTTTTTGGGGTTTATATGTGAATTAAGAAGTAGGAGTGACAGTCAGCGCCATCTATAAGCCAAACAACGAGTGTGAAAACACTCTTATTCGCATGTTTGGCGTCACGCAGCACGTCAACTTATTATGAGCGGGCAGCTGATTAATTGTCCCTCTTATACAACCTAAACACACCAAGTCTGCCAGTACGAGACCCTCGTTCAATGAAATAAGGGAGAGAAGTGTATACCTAAGGGCTCGTATTTCCGTGTTTTAACACAATATTAATGAGATATAACAGACAGTAATGCCAAGGAATGTACAGGGGAAGTTATTAGAACCAATGGAATGTAAATAAGAAGAAAGAAGAAAAAAAGTGGATGAAAAAATTACCAGCTGTGAGCAGGAATCGAACCTACGACCTTCGATTAACACGTTCGATGCTCTAACGACTGAGCTATCACAGCGGCTGTCCCTCCATCCGCTTTTTGGGGTTTATATGTGAATTTAGAAGTAGGAGTGACAGTCAGCGCCATCTATAAGCGAAACAACGAGTGTGAAAACACTCTTCTTCGCATGTTTGGCGTCACGCAGCACGTGAACTTATTATGAGCGGGCAGCTGATTAATTGTCCCTCTTATACAACCTAAACACACCAAGTCTGCCAGTACGAGACCCTCGTTCAAAGAAATAAGGGACAGAAGTGTATACCTAAGGGCTCGTATTTCCGTGTTTTAACACAATATTAATGAGATATAACAGACAGTAATGCCAAGGAATGTACAGGGGAAGTTATTAGAACCAATGGAATGTAAATAGGATGAAAGAAAAGTGGATGAAAAAATT
>NC_051170.1:132821090-133176201 GCF_013339725.1 Rhipicephalus microplus
GGGCTCGTATTTCCGTGTTTTAACACAATATTAATGAGATATAACAGACAGTAATGCCAAGGAATGTACAGGGGAAGTTATTAGAACCAATGGAATGTAAATAAGAAGAAAGAAGAAAGAAAAGTGGATGAAAAAATTACCAGCTGTGAGCAGGAATCGAACCTACGACCTTCGATTAACGCGTTCGATGCTCTAACGACTGAGCTATCACAGCGGCCGTCCCTCCATCCGCTTTTTGGGGTTTATATGTGAATTTAGAAGTAGGAGTGACAGTCAGCGCCATCTATAAGCCAAACAACGAGTGTGAAAACACTCTTATTCGCATGTTTGGCGTCACGCAGCACGTGAACTTATTATGAGCGGGCAGCTGATTAATTGTCCCTCTTATACAACCTAAACACACCAAGTCTGCCAGTACGAGACCCTCGTTCAATGAAATAAGTGAGAGAAGTGTATACCTAAGGGCTCGTATTTCCGTGTTTTAACACAATATTAATGAGATACAACAGACAGTAATGCCAAGGATATACAGGGGAAGTTATTAGAACAATGGAATGTAAATAAGAAGAAAGACGAAAAGAAATGAAGATGAAACAATTACCAGCTGTGAGCAGGAATTGAACCTACGACCTTCGAGTAACGCGTTCGATGCTCTAACGACTGAGCTATCACAGCGGCCGTCCCCTCCATCCGCTTTTTGGGGTTTATATGTGAATTAAGAAGTAGGAGTGACACGTCAGCGCATCTATAAGCCAAACAACGAGTGTGAAAACACTCTTATTCGCATGTTTGGCGTCACGCAGCCACGTCAACTTATTATGAGCGGGCAGCTGATTAATTGTCCCTCTTATACAACCTAAACACACCAAGTCTGCCAGTACGAGACCCTCGTTCAATGAAATAAGGGAGAGAAGTGTATACCTAAGGGCTCGTATTTCCGTGTTTTAACACAATATTAATGAGATATAACAGACAGTAATGCCAAGGAATGCCAAGGATATATATATATATATATATATATATATATAATATATATATATATATATAGGGTAGGTAGGTAGGTAGGTAGGTAGGTAGGAAGTAGGTGCATGGGCTGTGGGTCATACGGTAACGGCCGAGTAGCGTCGTAGAGTGGTTGGAAGCGACGGCGACAATATCGTGCCACGTGTCCTGGTGTACTGCAGGCGTAGCAGATTTGTTCGATTGCCAGGAGTGCGCCAGGAATTGCTGACTCGCGGTGCGGGCCAATGTGTCGAAAAAGGGGTGGAGTGGGGAGCAACTGAAGACATGGGTGGCAAATGCTGCGGGAGGGTTCTGCTGCGTACCACCTGGGCATACGTAAGAGGCGCGGCCATGGGCTGCATAGCCAGCACATGGGCAACAGGCATGGCCACAGGCTGCTGGTGGGCAGCGACGGGAACAGCCTGAGCTACCTCTTCGGCAATAACGTTGCGGAGTGGTGAGGGCAGACGAGAGAACTGCGGCTGCTGCGTGAAGGGAATCAACGACAGTTGCCGAGCTACTTCTTCACACACAAAGTCTTTAATCTTTTGCAGGGTTGATGAGTGGTCGGGAACGAAAGTGGGACTGGAGAGCGAGTTGGCGTGTGAGGAAAATGGCTGAGTCAGGGCGCACTGCGTCCTAAACTTGTCGAAACTTTGACACAAAGTGACATGTTTCGCAACGGTGGCAAGATTACGGGCCAGGAGCATCTGAAACTCGCCGTCATCCCTTTGAGGATGTACTGAATCTTCTCCGTCTCGGCCATGGTGGTGTTCACACGGTTGCTAAGACCAAAAATATCTTCAATGTAGCTGTTGAACGATTCCGTTGGCTTCTGTGGGCGAGTCCGCAAGCGTGTTTCGACTTTGAACTTGCGGACAGCGGGTCGGCCAAAAACGTCAGCAAACAACGTTTTGAAAATGGACCATGTCGTAATGTCGTTTTTGTGGTTGTTATACCACATTTCGGCCACGTCAGCGAGGTGAAAGATGACGTTAGTCAACTTGTCCGCGTCATCCCACTTGTTGTTTGCGCTCACCAGTTCGTAGTTGGTGAAGCAGTCTTCCACGTCGGTGTCATGAGCTCGGCTAAAGACCTTCGGCTCTCGCAAGCGAAGAACGCCGGGGTTGCTGGAGGATGGAGTGAAAGTCAGGTTGCGCATTGTAGGTGGCCATGATGGGAGGTAGCTTTCGATTGCGCAGCCCCAGGTTTAGGCGACGGCGAATGGCAGCACCCTGGTTCAAGCGACGGGGAATGTGAGAACCCTCCACCAATTGAAAAGGGGTTTATTTGCGTGTATTGCGATAGTGGCCACGACGAAAATCCGATCGGGACAGAGCAACGGTCAAGCAGATGCCGGCGACGATCAGCCCGAGGCGAGCGAGGAAGCCCACGACCCCAGTACCCAAGCGGTGGCGATGTTGCTTGCCAACGATGCGTTTTCTTCTTCACAATTATATATATATATATATATATATATATAGATATATATATATATATATATATATATTTATATATAAATATGAAAGTAGATGCGCTTTCACATAACAACTGTTATTGTGCCGACGTTTCGACAGGAACCCTGTCTTTTTCAAGGCATAATGAATTATGCCTTGAAAAAGACAGGGTTCCTGTCGAAACGTCGGCACAATAAACAGTTATTATGTGAAAGCGCATCTACTTTCATATTTATAACCTTGCGGCAACCGAAGTTATTCTTCTGTATATATATATATATATATATATATATATATATATATATATGACATATCAAGTGATGGTTAGTAGAGGTAGAGAAGGAGAAGTCAGAACAGAATAAACATGGGGTATGAGCCAGGCCACGTCACCTATTCATCAATCATAGCGTCCACACGAGTCGACAGGATGAAGACCTCCCAACCACTTCATCAGTGTCTCATCATCGACGCAGTTCTAAACAAGACGCCCTGACCATACATCGACTACGGAATCATCTCCTAGCCGCACACAGCGACCCGCACCTTGACAGAATCATCGACCGACCTTCCCATCCCCAAGTACACCGGAGCAGCGGACGATGGACCTGTACAGGACTGGTTCGACCTGTTCGAGTTCCACTCTACCGCTGCATCTTGGTCGGAACGGGAAATGGTTACGAACTTCAGCGACTACGTCAACGGTGAGGCATTTAAATTTTACCTCACCAACAAATTCGGCAACGATGACTCTTGGCAAAAAATAAAGCAAGAAATGACCGTTTGGTTTAAAAAATACGATGACGACTACGTTGAAGACTTGCTTGTAACCCACCATCCACAGACAACTGCACTCAGTCGTCAATTTTACAGGCAGTCTTCAACCATTCGAACGCACAACAAGATTCAACCTCTGACAAAAGACGAATTGGCACACGAGTTCAGTGGCAGACGACAACGCGTATTTTGGGAAAAACACGGCCATCGAGCGCGCTTCCCTTCTGCACGAAAGTCGGCATTTGCGAAGTCATCGCTTCAGCATATGACCCGAGACGTTGTTCAACCACCTGATGCTGTTCACTTTTCGTCTGGCATACGTGGTCCACCACCTGGGTTTTCATCACGCGGTTCTTCAAGCGCTCCTAACGCTCACCATTTGCCTTATGAGGACGCCGTAATTATGATAACTGACCTGGCGCATCGGGAAAATACCCTGTCGAGCCATGCTCCTTCCACACGGGTTCATGCATCGCCATTCAGTCCATACACATTCGACAGTAAAAGAAACACTGAAGGCTCCGACGCATCGAACGTCGCACGCTGCAATGCGTAAGAGCCTCTTATAGTGAACAGGGTAGAAGAAGCTTCTGAAGAACTTTCTACCAATTCTGAAGCAATATTTTCATTGCCCGAAGTGCATGACAACAGCCCACAAACTACCAGCTGCCGACTGGGCTCCACATCAAGTTATGAAGAAAACGAGCGCGATATTCAAGAAGGGATCTCACCTCAATGCGTTCCGCAGCAACATCAGCAACGCCAGCAAAAGCAAGTCCAAGAATCGCAGGCACTCCAACAGATACACCGACAAGGACGACGACGCAAAGTCAGCC
Source organism: Rhipicephalus microplus (assembly GCF_013339725.1). NCBI lineage: Eukaryota > Metazoa > Arthropoda > Arachnida > Ixodida > Ixodidae > Rhipicephalus > Rhipicephalus microplus. Next base: position 132,825,160 of record NC_051170.1, read on the forward strand.
TCTTAAAACAAATTCAAGACGTCAGGCACCTTTGCATAAGGGATCGGTGCCAGAAACGCATTTGGCACAAAATATCAAGACTGCGCCTAAGATTACAGCTCCGAAACCTCGGGAAACACCGAACAAGACAAGAAGTCACCAGTTCTACCACGCAAAGATTCAGACACCATCCCATTAGATCACGACAACGGAGCCAACGCCACAGAAAACTACAAAAGAGACTGAACGCTATAATTTGTACAATACACGAACATAGACATAATTCCTTGAACTTCAGTTCTTGTACACGCAGGCTGCAAGCACTAATTCTGTCTCAGCCGTGACACAGAATACAGCGCGTACAACAGAGGATTTTGCGCCTACGACATTCGACCTTAAAATGCTCCAAGGACTTCCAACCTTGTTCGTTCCTCACAGGTGCTCAAGTCACGTCATGGTCAGGGCAGTTTTGCAAGACGCGGTTACCTTCTCCACAACGCCACAGCCAACCTCCCCCACCCGAACTCCCCCATTTTGCCGGGCTGCTGCACTCTTTTCTGAAGTTTTGCGAGTTTACGGAACACCACGGGGCCATGAAACCAATTGTGCACTTTGACATTTGTGACTTCTCAACCTCTCCTTGTTTACTTTTGTTGTGCGTAATTCATGCCTTTTTTCGGGGGGAAGGGGAATCGTGTAACGTATCAAGTGACGTGTGACGTATCAAGTAATTACTTCTGCTCGGGATGGCCAAAGAACATAATCTGAAGTGGTGACGAGACGAATGCGCTCTTCATGTTCCGATACAGAAGAGTCGGTGAGATCGAGGTGGATGAGGCGCTGACGACAAGATATAGAAGCACGTGCACATGACCAAAAATGCCACCTCAAAATGAGTTCGTGGGTGCACTCACGGAGAACTGCAACAGCAGTATGATGACGAATACCGTCTATGAAAACACGAACTGTACACTGGGCAAGTGGGCGACAAAAGGCGTTCGTCGCAGCACGGAGAGACGGGCTCAAGTAAGGTGTTGTTATTTTGCGGAGACGGGAGCAAAGGTCAGAGCGAATAATAGAAATAGCAGCACCAGAATCTACCAGAGCTTCGACGCGTATACCTTCTACTAACACTGTTAACAAGTTCTACGGTCTGTCTGGAGGAATTGCTGGCTGTCCGGTGGATGCAGTTTTCCCTGCTAAAACTGCATTGGGGAGTTTTCCGAGTGGGCATTCAGAAAATTAAAGGCGGGTCGCAGAGGTGACTCGGAATGGCGATTGCAAGATGGTAAGTGGTGGCGAGGCTCACGGGAGTTCACAGGCAGACCAATACTGTAAGGTGGAGGATGCAAACGCTGAAAAAGAGACCGGTAAGGCGTGCGCTGGTAGCTGGTGAGTGGACTGAAGCGTCCGCGTTCCTCTGGAGCGTAGCCACGTTGCTCGTCTTGTTGGCGCCATCGGCAAAAGCGAGATATATGACCCCTACAGCCGCAGTAATGACAGATTGGGTGTGGAGGACGTGGCATGGCGTAATACGGCTTTTGGCGCATCGGTGGTGACACAGACGCCACAGGTACATGGCCACCTGGCGTAGCCACTTGGATAGTGGTGGGTGGTGAGAGCGCCGCGACTTCTGCGTACTTCGGTACCTGACGAGGTCTGGATTCAGCGGAACAAGATGGATGTGAGGCAGATGAAATCTCTTGCCTTATGACGCCCCGCAAGTTGGTTGGAGCTGGAGCTAAAGTAGATGGTGGAGGGAAGGAAGAGCAGCGCCCATGAAGCTCCTCACGAACGATGTCGCGGATCAGGGCACGAGTGTCGAGGGCCGCAGGAAGACGAATGTCTTAGGCATCATGGCAAAGACAAAGAGACTGAAGTTCTTCTAGTCTCTGGCAAATGGTGGTGACATATTGAGTCGTGGTAGGGTTTCGCCACGCAAGGGCGTTCAATGCGATGGTATTTATGCCTTTGATAATATGGTGTATTTGGTAGCTTTGAGGCATAGGTGAATTTACACGCTTGAATAGGGCAAGAACATCCTCAATGTACGAGGTGTATGATTCACCCGCCAGCTGAATGCGTTCAGCAAGCTTCTTCGTTGCAGCTTCAGCGCGAACACTGGGGGAACCGAAAATCTGAAAGAGCTGCCGTGCGAACGTGTCTCAGTCGTGAAGATCTTGGAGGCGGTTCAAAAACTAGGTTTTAGCAACATCAGTTAGGTAGAAAGGGACCGTACGTAACTCGTGTAGAGCCCACCTGTTCAACTCGCTGACGAAATGGTAGGTGTGTAGCCATTCTTCAACGTCATCCACTTTGAGACCCGAGAATGCTGGCGGATCACGCTGGTGGCTGGGGATGACCAGAGTCGACGGCGGAGGCTGCACTGGGCAGGTGGTATTGGATGAACCAGGATTGTCTTGCACTGCCATGGCAGGTGGTAGTAGACGACGACCCGAGCGGAGCTCAAGTGGTAACGTGCGAGAGGACTTTGGGATTGAGAATCGCCTTCCACCACTTATGAGGAACAGCTTAATTCGAGACGAGCTCGAGCTGGCACACACTGATGATGATATCTACAGATGACGAAATCATACAAATGATGACACGTCCAATTAATATAGAAGAGTTAATGACTGCGCTCACAATACACACAAACCGACAGACAGACGAATGGATGGATGCATGGACGGACGTGAACAGTGGATGGTTAAGGGTTTACATAAAAACCTTCGAAAACTCACTCCACTCATCATCATTCTCGCCGTGCACATGGTGTGATTTTTTTAAATGCCCAGCATTTCTTAGCAAACTTGGGCGACTTTGAGCGTATCTATCTGTCTATCTAGCCGCCTAGGGCTTTTAGCTCTCCGGGCCGTTTCGATAATGGTATCAATACCAAACTTGGTATGACTTAACAAGACTGTATAAAAAACATCTTTGACTAGTCATAAAATGGAAATCATGATATGTATGTCATGAATGTCATGATTTACATTTCATTGTCCTGCAGCTCTTGTGGCGGTTTCATTCACATGGCATGTTGCAAAACTGGTATGGTGTGGCATGAATGCATGGTAAACAGAAGCGACCGACCCTAACATGAAAACCACAACATGCGTGTCATGTAACAACATGACGACATGCCACATTCATGATGCGTTCGCGGCCGTTTCGCTAGCGTCGCATATGCCAAATTTGGTATTACGGTACGTGAAAAAATGACGAAGGTATGTGACTAGTGCGAACATGATAATCATGAAATGCATGACATGTAACAACTTGACTACATACCACGCCGATGATGCGCTGGCAGCTGTTTCGCTACCTTCACTTATACCAAATTTGCCATTAAGGAACGCAAATGGATGACGAAGGTATGATACTGGTGCAAACAATATAAACATGAGATGCGTGTCATCTAACAACAGCACTACATGCTGCGCTCGGGATGCGCTCGCTGCTGTTTGCCTATCTTCAGATGTACCAAACTCGGTATTGCGCAACGTGAATGGACGACATAGGTAAATAACACATTCAGACATGACAATCATAACATGCGTGTTATGTAACAACATGACTACATGCCCCACTCATGATGCGATCGCGGCCCTTTCGCTAGCTTCACTTATGCCAAATTTTCTATTACGTGACGTCAATTGATGATGACGGTATTAGACTGGTGCAAACATGATAATCATGACATTTGTGTCACGTGAGAAGATGACTACATGTCACAGTCAAGACGTGAATACATTTCGACGTGACGCGGTGTGCGTGTTCGCCGGCGTTCACTTCGACGCGTCACGCCGGCGTTGCCATGCCAGGCACCGGTCTTGCCATATACTCGCAGGTGCGCGCCGTGCTGCGTTGCTTTGGCGCATGCGCGTTTCAGCGTGTCCAGCGTCCCTCCATCACGAAAGAGGGAGACGCAGTATTGTCTGGGTTATGCATCAGCGCGAAATGCAGCATGTCCCATTCCGCGCCGGTTGTCGTCGGGCCGCGCCGACGGACGCTGGTTGCGCTGGTCCCGCCTGGCGTCAGACTATTCACCTTTCCCTAAACGCCTCCCTGGGCGCCGCCATAACCCTCCTTGGGCGGCGCAAATTAGTGCGTCCCCTCGAAAATGCACTGACAACGCTGCGGCCTCAGCCTTTGTACTCCCGCGCACAGCCCATCATGGGGGTATTTTTTTTTCCTTCCTGGGAAAAAGTGCATAGAGTGCTCGCGTTTTGCTAACATAGAGTTGCTGTGCCCAGCGTGCGTGCGCGTCAACGCTACATTGGAGTATCTTGGACCCTTCATGACGTGCTCGCGGCCATTTCGTCAACTCCACATATAAGAAATGGGGTGTTACGTAACGTCGATGGATGACGAAATTATATGACTGGTGCAAACTTGATAATCCTGACACGCGTGTCACGTATAGGAACACAAAAACATACCACGCTCATGCCGTGCTAGCGTCCGTTTCGCTAGCTCCACGTATACTAATCTTGGTATGACGTGACGTGAATAGATGACGAAGGTAAACGACACATCCAAACATGATAATCATGACACGTAAGTCATGTACGGCATCATTTACCTCCACCTCGTAACATTGTGCTGATTTCGGAGTGACATATCAACATTCTTCATTCGTGCTTCGCATATCATTAATTCTTACTATACACGGGATCTGCCGTCTGTGCTGAGCCTCCTCCTCTCCCCTAGCAACGGCCCGAGGAGCGGGGAGGAGCGTCTGTAGCAACGGCGCAGTGACGTCACACACCACGTGATCGCGCGCGCTCCGCCCTCCGCTCCGTGGTTGCGCGCGCGCAGGCACGACTTGCTCGAGATCGGCAAGTCGTCATAGGTATGGATCCATCGCAGGCATTAACCTCGACTGCGATACTTCCAACAACGAGTACAGCGCAATCGAATGCGAGCATTGCATGCGTCCTTTAAGATGTCCCGCCGGTTGAAGACAAGGCAGCGCGGCGAAGGGCCCGCGATGCCAAGCGCAAGTGGACGAAGCGGGCCGCAGACATAAACATAATTATAGTGCGAATTTACTATCACATATACGCATAAACTCACCAAGATTTCCCGAGAGGGTGTAATGATACCTGGAAATCGCAATGTGATCACAGGGAGGAGTCTACGTTAACTCACTGGCGAATGCCAATGGATTTTAACTTTACTCCCCCTCATAGCATCACCCCGTGCATTCGCACACAACCATGTTCACCCTCGGAAAATGCTGGGGAGATTTAGGGGAGAAGCTCCTTATAGCTGCACCCGTTCGTTCTTTGTAGTCGTAGTAGTAGTGTGTACCCAGTCTCACATTTTGACCTCCAAGGTGATGCCAGTGGGAGATTTCTTCTGTGCGTTGTTGAACAATAAAAAATTCGCAGCGTGCGCGTCACTAAAAGCCGAATTCTCCTGTCTCTCATTCCCCCTTAGCAGCCATTGGCATGTACATTGAGCGCTGTCGGACAAGAAAGGGTTGCTACGTTATAATCGCTGGGCGTAACCTCCTTGGTTTAAGAAAGGCTTAACGAGCGTTGGGCCGCAGTGACATGAATACAGTGAACTAGTGTATACCATGAACTCAGGGTGGTTAAAGGTGGGAAGTAGACACAAAGCGCAAGTCGTAAGAAAGTGTGCGTGTGCCTCGTCTCATTCAGTCCTTGGAACGTCCGCTGGATGGCAGTGCTTTTCTATGAGGAATACATGATGAAAAAATGCGAGATGGTGGTACATGGAGTGTTGAATAGGTGGACAAACAGACACACAGGCAGATGCATGGACAGATGCACGCATGGCTGCACGGACAGATGGACGCATGGACGGACGCAGGAGTGGATGCATTGACGAACGCAGGGACGGGCTCACAGATGGACGTGCGGACGCACAAACAGACGCACGCACGGACAGGCGGATGGACGTACGGTTGGCCACACAGACGCACGCATGGACGGACGGATGCTTCGCCCCACTCTACATCATTCACTCCGTGGATATGCTGCCATTTTGTTTTCATTCATTCATTCATTGCATTAGCTACCAGTGCTTTTTGTGGATTCTGCCATTTAGTTAGAAATGGTTGCGAAGCAGTGATATCAACAATGCCCTTCGAAACACTTTATCTTGTAGTAGCTTGTTTAACAGATAAAGTTGTAAGTTAATGTATTTATTGCTGTCAGCGTAAGTCCACGTGAGTCCCAAGTGAATTTATTTTTTATAGCAGCTAAACCACCGAAAGCCACCAGAGCCACGATGGAGGGTTTTGAGGGTGACTTCTACTAGGCATTTCCTTTGAACCCTGGCTCCCCTCTCAATAGGAAAATTCCATTGAAGCAATCCTTCCGGGTTTGTACATTTGTCGAAATGGCGTCATAGAGTAACATAGTAATCGTAAATAGCGGTCAATGGCTGCCGTCACGGCCCAAGGGCGTAGGGATCCTGCCGTTTGTTAGGTGGCGCACACAAAAAACTGAATAATTACCGAACGATCACGACATTGCTTATAAAACACTTACGCTATAAAAGTAATATTTTTATTAGTTAGTGGGTAGAATAGTTCTTCGATAATTTAAAAAAAGGTTGATACCTTGGCTACAGCGTATTCGCATGCATCACTGTTAGGCCTGACCATACCTGGATGTCATGTTGCCCCTGCATCACCAAGGCGCCGTTCTTTCCCACCGGCGTATTACAGAGGGGGCGCCAACGCATGCAGACCAGGCCACATGTGGCTCTACTTATCCATCCTCAAGAGCCAGGATTTTATGGCCATCGGCATAAAATCTCACAAGAATCGCAACAGGCAAGTCACCATCTTTCATCTGGCACAAATATTTTTGCGCTGGACTCCTTTTTCAACGAGAAACCAATGTTTGAAAACCGTAAGCAGTGGTCACAACATTAAGCCTAGACGCGCCCCCACTGCAGCAGCTCGGCGGACGCGCCAGCCGCGTTGGTGCCCGGTGCGCTCTGCGACGCGCCCTGCAACGCGTCTCGCAACGCAGCGAACTGGGCAGGGGCCCGATTTGCGGAGACGACCACCATCAATTCTGACTCACCAGACCAACAGGACTGCATGGATGCTGACGACTTGGTAGGTGGTGGTGGTAAAAAACATTTATTTCAGAAAAAGTTTACTAGAGAGTGCCGACGTGGCCCATCGGCGTGCTAGAGTGGCAAGACCCTATTCCGGGACGCCAGTGGAGCTGGAAGCTGCCCGTGCGCGCTCCACCAAGGAGCGTTGTGCAGCCAAGGTAGAGCAGCCGAGCAGGTGCTCCTCCCAAGCCTCTCTAGTTGGGATAGGAAAAGGGGATGAGAAAGGGACGGGATTAACTGGGCACGATGCTACGACGTGATATGTGTCGGCGAGCACATGACAGGTCGAGCAGGTGCCATTGATTTCCGGCAAAAAGTGCCTGGCGACCGCCGGACTGATAAAGGTGTTCGTCTGCAGGCGGCGTAGCAGTCGTTCGTCCGCTTTCTCCAAACCGCGTGCGGGGTCCGGGTAGAGGCGGCGCGAAGCCCGGTAATAAGCCAAAATTTCGCGAAAGCGCGTCAGGTTGGTATTGCCAGATTCCGTCTCGGGACATGGAGGGGCAACGGCCCGGACAGGAGAAGCGCGGGCAGCGGCATTTGCCGCCTCGTTGCCGGGCAGGCCCGAGTGGCCTGGGGTCCACACTATACGAATGGGATGAGGGTTATGACGACTTCGAACCCACGGACAATGTCGGGCCCAGCAACTCTACCCCCGGCCCGAGCGGCGTTGCCGAAGCGTCCAACAATACATTCCTGCGGCCATCCGTGCCTCACACTACATGGTTTCGGGTGATCGACGCTCGCCGAAAGAAGATTGTTGCCGAGGAGGCATCCACAACGCCACCAGCCACATTCCACCAACGCGAGCACCGACATGGAACCGACTGGCCCCGCCTGCCACGCCTTCCCGTAGAGGACCACAAGGTGATATTTCGTATAAGAGAGAGGCATATCTCTACAACAAGAAGCGGTTTTACCCTTGCGCGCTGCTATACAAACCGTGCTCCGAGCCCCCTTGCCCATGAGTGCGCGGATACGAGTACGCAAGGAGCAGAACATCGCCCTAGTCAGCACCTCAGACCCAGACCTCGCGGTGCAGCTGTGCCATGTGCAGACGCTCAAGCTCGGCAGCAGATCGTATGAAGTCTCCGCTTACGTGGCTTCCCAGATAATTTCTGCAAAGGAGTAATCACAGGAGCCCTCCCTATACCTACAGAGGACGCCCTCATGAACGACACCGTCACTTATCCCCTAAGTATCAATATTATCCAAGCGCGGCCATTCGGGACGAATGGAGCATGCCTCTACACCTTCGAGGGAAAGCGTGTTCCCCGATACGTTTGCTTCCAAGGTGTAGAATTTCGACGCAGACCTTCCCGACCAGTCACCCAAGAGTGCCACTGCTGCCTCAGAACTGGCCACCGACACGACATCTGCCCATATGCACAGGAACGCTGGCGTGAAAATTGTGGCATTCTCAACCCAAGTGGTTGAGAATGCCACCGCGGGACGCAACCACGATGGTTGCGTCCCGCCGTGTTTAACCTGTGGCTCCGACGAACACCCCATCATCGACCTGGGTTGCCCAGCCCGACAAAGGAGACCTGGGCCCCGTGTTCTTAGAGATGAACGCCAGCTCCTAGAAAAGCCCAATGATCTTCCACTGAAACAACTTTCTAAACAGTTGCCCCCAAACAACCAACCTCGCAGCCGTCCTCAGCACGCCAGCAGCGAAGGCCACGGTAGGAGTCCTTGATCCAAGCGCTCAAGAACCCCAAAGCATGGAAAGCAGACCTCGCAACCTATTCAACCCGGAGCACCTCCACCTATCCAGGCATCTGCGCATTCATTCAGGAACTACCACCGCCTTCTTCGCAGTGCAGTGCGAAAAGCTATAATACGTGGCCAGCACTCCCGCAACGAGAGCCCACCCATGCACCTGGCTTGGAGGCCAGGGCAGTGGCCTCGAGTTCATCTGGCTTGGCTGCAGGAGGTCGCCTAGATCAAGCCCCACAGTCACAGCTACAGCAACGGCAGAACCTCCTGGCCGTCCCTAGTAAGTCGCCCGTTGAGCAGGCCTCCCTAAATCCTTCGCGATCAACACCACCCCATTCACCAGCCATCGTTCAACAGACGTGTGCCCAGTATTTCCAAACCCCAGAATTCACTTAAGCCCTCACACAACTACTTCTAAAGTTCGTAAGTGATAGCCTCGAGGCTGTTAAAACACAACTGATTAACGAACAAGAACAGGCCCTCCAGTGAATGGAGACTACGTTTAGTCACCGCATGGAAAAAATTGAGGCTGCAATTAATCACTTGTACGATATGGAAGCTCAATCATCACGAACCCGTAAGCATGAACAACGCAAATCTGCCGCCGCTTGCTCTCAGGACACGGCGCAGGCGAACAGCCCACAATTGGGAGTTTCCACTTCCACAACGACCCAACATGGCGAATTCTAATAATCGACAAAATCCCGGAAGAGCAGGCTTGCCTTCTCCATCCAGAAATCAAAATTCATTTGATATCAGCATATGGCAGTGGAACTATAGAAGCATCAGAAAAAAACACTGTTCATTGGCCACCTACATTCAACACTCCGCTGAACCACCTCATATAGTGGCTCTGAAGGAGAAGGGTCTGTCCCTTTCTCCCTGCAAGGATATCAGGTGGCATCAGTAACATCGCGCACCACTACTCTTATTCATAAAACCCTTCCATTCATAGATCGGACCCCTACGAGAAGCTCATCAGAAAATGGAACCGAGTACACTGCTTTTGAGGTAATCCCGTCGAATCACACATCGGGTAAAGGACTCTTGGTAATCAACATATACAGCACCCCTAAAGATAAGGGCACTGGCATACCCGAAATTCTCGCTCAAACGTGGTCCACACATCGCATTATAGTAGGTGACTTTAATGCACGCCATACCGCATGGGGTTACATGAGTAACTCACAGAAAGGTAACCTTGTACATAGCGCCATGATGCACCACACACTTACCTTAATTACTGATCCTACTGTGCCAACGCGAGTAGGCACTAGCACCGCCAGGGATACCACGCCTGACCTCACGATGGTTAGTGCACATGTAATAGTAAAAAACACATGAGGTTCTGCCGGATACATTAGGTAGCGACCACCGTGTGATTCGAACTGTCATAATGCAAAATTCTAAAATTTTCCGACCTAAAATGCAGACCCTCGTTCACTGGGTAAACTCCGCACATATATCGCCGCGGAAGATACCACTCCGCAATCTAGAGAGCCCTGGACTCAAAAGATACAAGATGCTGTTGTTAGGTCTGGTAAAAAGATTAAGAACACGCCAAATGCACCTCAAGTTGATCCCCACCTCCTCCATCTGTGGGAGGCCCGACGAAGCCTTTGTAAACGATGGAAGCGTCAGAGGCTAAACCGCAAACTTCGCCTACGTATATTTGCAGTCACAGAGGAAGCCGCACAGTATGCCACCCAGTTAGCGAAAGCCAATTGGGACAACTTTTGTGGGGCACCGAAAGGAACACTTGGCACAAAAACTACATGGAGCATCCTAAGGGCCCTTCTAGAACCCACCTCAACCAAAAACCACATTGACACCACTACCCAACGGCTCATTTACCTAGAAGAGCAAAAAGGCACAGACATTATGACACACATAAAAAACCTTTACATTTTTCAGCCCCTACCGGCGGATCTGAACGCACTCCCTTTAACCGGACGAAAACTTGGATGCAGATATCACGCTTGCAGAGGTAAAACAGGCCCTTGCTTGTATTACCCGGGACACTGCACCAGGGCCGGATCGTATAACATATAAGATCCACCGAAGCTTAGATGACGTGTCTCTACAAGAGCTCACGGATCTCTTTAACGAACACTGAAGCAAGGGCACACTGCCCTGTGTTTGGAAACATGCACAGATTAATCTGATTCCGAAATCAGGCAAATCACTACTTTTCGAAAATTTACGACCCATCTCGCTCACGAGCTGTGTAGGTAAACTATTTGAGCATGTTGTTCTCCGTCGACTACAGCCACATTTAGAAGCTAGCAATTTCTTTCCCAACACCCAGTTTGGCTTTCGTCCCAATCTATTGGCGCAGAATGTCCTCCTGCAGGTTAAAGAGACTCTATTTCATCCCAAACGGCAGACAGCTCAAACCAGAGCCATTCTCGCATTAGACATACAAAAGGCTTTAGACAATGTAGGTCACGAACACGTTCTCAGGACATTGGCCACAACTGACTGTGGTCGTAGGACCTGGCATTATGTCAAAACTTTTTTTGGAAAACCGCACCACCGAGGTTGGATTAGGTACACTACAATCCACCACTTTTTCTCTCCCAAACAGGGGTACACCCCAAGGAGCTGTCCTATCGCCACTCTTATTCAATGTAGCCTTGGCCCCATTGGCCAAAGAGCTTGCTGATATTCATAAAAACAGCATGCACTTTACGCCGATGATATGACTCTGTGGGTGTGCCATGGCTCTAATGGGGAGGCATAAGGCGTTCTACAGACTGCCATCAATGTCATCGAGCGGTATATTAGTAGAATGGGCCTCCACTGTTCGCCAGAAAAGTCGGAGTTACAATTAAACCCCGCATGCACGACCCAAGCATTGACCTGCACGTGCATGGTCAACCTGTGCCAAGAGTACATAAAATCAGGGTATTGGGTCTACACATACAATAAACTTAGACGCAAACTACACCTTGAACATTCTCGATAAGCAGATAAAGCAAATTTAGCACTGATCCACCGGATTGCGTCGCGCAATCATGGTCCATCTGAAAAGGACACCATGCAAATTGTTGAGGCTTTGGTGGTTAGTTGCCTCGCTTATCATCTTCCGTATCACCATCTCACTCAAAAGCAAATGGAACGGGCGGGCGGTTAAAACCGCATTGAGGTTGCCGATGCGCACCAAAACTACTCTCCTCCTAGAGACAGGTCTGCATAATACAGTGCAAGAAATATTAGAAGCACAGAGAAGCAATCAGCTCCTGCGCCTTTCTCGGACACCTACAGAGCGGAACCTGGTCCGAACTCTGGGGCTTGAATCAAGTGACACGATGCGATACGAAGAAGCATGGTCGCCTATTCCAATAAGGGTCGCGGCACACATGCAACTCAAACCATTTCCGTGCAACATTAATTCACAACGCCATCCAGGCCGACGCAAGGCACGCGCTGATTATTACATACGAATCTACAAAAATCGTGAAGACTTCCTCTATGGCGACGCTGCGGTAGGCCCACTTGAAGGAACGGCCATGGCTGCTGCCATGACAGAAGACGGGCACATTAGCATGTCTGCGTCCGTTAAAACGGCACGCCCTGACGTGGCTGAGGGGGTTGCACTAACCCAAACAGTGGTGCATGCGGCCGCAGATTCTACCATTACAGAAATTTGCACTGATTCCGAGAGCGCTTATCGATACTTCTGTCAAGGCATAGCATCAAAGACAATCTCACGCATACTGAGCAACATTCCTTCACTTCTTCATCCGGTGACTATCACGTGGGTGCCTGCCCATGAGTGTATCCCCGGGAATGAGCGCGTTCATGCGCATGTCCGAGGTCTTTCCATCCGGACCCTGGGGAATGGCTCACCCGAACCCGTGAGAAAACTACAAGAGGGAATCCGCACCTATCATGAGATTACGAGGTATTGCCGGAAAGGCAGACGAAATTTCCCTGCCCCGCACTTTTCTTTCACCCCTAATCAGAGTTCAGTTTTGCGGCAGCTACAGACAAAATCATTATATTTCTCCCTATTTGGCTCACCTATTTTACCCCACACTTCACCAACCACATTGCACCACCTACGGGGCACCCCGGGCTGATCTTTTTCATTGCTTGTGGAACTGCCCAAAGCCCATGGCGGTAGACACTATCCCTAACCCTTCTCTTTCCCCGTGGTAGGCCGCTCTTCGGGTCACTGGTTCAAACGACCAGTTGTGGCTGGTGCACCGGGCCTGCCTAGAGATGTCGGCCAGGGGGCTCCCGGACGTCTAGGGGCCCAACCACATATACCTTGATTTTTTTTCAAATAAAGTTGTATTCTCCTTCTCCTTCCCACCGCCTACAGCAGTACACCCATTTTACCCATTCAACAAGAAAAGGTAAGCAAATCGAAATAATTTACATTCTAGTAATCTACTACAGTTGGTTCCAAGTCCACAAATACGTGATGAAAAGCGTTTCTTTAAGCGCTTTGCTGTATCATCGAGTAAGCGTTCAAGCACGCATGACAGTGTGGCTGCTACACGTCGAGCAATCTAATAATCAACACCTTTCAAACCAAGGAATCGGGTTTTATTGTGCAATAACACGTAATACATACCAACAACTACTGTTTCGGATAAAAACTGGTCGAAACCACGACCTATATACTAACGAGAAATAATTAAGCTACAACAACTGAAACACGTTTCCCATGACTAGCCCTAATACAATATCGTTAATTTGCGAGCACTTTTTTCATACAGGAGAAAAGCTCTCGTTCAATTCATCAACGCCTTCTTACCTTCTTTCGTGAGCACTTTGTGCTCACTTGCAATTCATATTTACCTAGACGTGCGTGTGAAGTGAAAATATGACCCGCATTCCACTTACAGCTAAATCAGTCGCCCTTGGCTAGCACGTTCCTTTCTGGATTGTGTAGACCACCGGGGATCTAAATAACTATCAATCTGCAAATTGTATCGTAATCATGAGAGAAGTTGATAAAGTGTACTTTTATTTATGCTTAACATGAATCCCGCATGCGGAACTAGAACTCATTAAAATAAAACTAGAACTCAAGAAATTACAAGTGCAGTTAGAGCTGATTCATTGCAAGGCTGGTAAAGTCATGTTGCTAACAGTCCACAGGCGGGGCAATCCGCACTTGGGTATACTGTTCAGTGTACATGGCATGAAGAACCGCGGGGTTAGGATAGGCATTGGCTTGCAATAGTCTAAGGGTAACAGCCTGCGCCCTGCACAAGGCAGGGCGTGGGAGGGAGAATACCATTCTTGACAGATAAAAGTGCTTTGTTATTTCGTTGAAGGTAAGTAAGGGTATCCAGCGAGGCAGAGGGACTGCGAAGGTGGCGCGGTCAGTGAGTCCTGGTGCAATCTCGTGTTTAGCGCTGGTTTCTGTCGGGCCACGCCGACGGACGCTGGTCGCGCCGGTCACTTCTGGTGTCAGATTATAGAGTGCTCCAATTTTGCTAACGTAGCGTCGCTTTGTCCCGGGTGCACACGCATCAACAATTCATAAGAGTATAATGGTCCCTTCATGATGCGCTCGCAGCCGTTCTGCAAACTCCCCATATAGCGAATTTGGTGTTACGTGACATCAATGGATGACAAAAGTATATGAATGGTGGTGCAAACTTGATAATGCTGACAAGCGTGTCATTTAAGAAAATGATTACATACCACGCTCATAGTGTGCTCACGGCCTTTCCCATTTCGCTGGTTCCGCATATATTAAATTTGTTATCACGTGACATGAATAGATGACAAAGGAAAACGACACATCCTAACATAATCATGACACTTAAGTCATGTAAGGCATCATTTACCCCCACCTCGTAACACTGTGCTGATTTTAAAGGGACATATCGATCTTTCTCATTTGTGCTTCGCATACCATCAATTCTCACTGTACGTAGGATCTGCCCATTTTTTTTTCTCACGTTGCACGTACTTGTCATACCCATGCATAATAATCCTCTGTCAGTTGTGAATAACTCTTTTTACAATCTTATTGTGCAGCCGTGAGCGCACAGAGTGTAGAAGGCTGTGGCTGGGTGCGCTGGCGCCTACTAAGCCTGTGATTTATTGTTTTCGTCAAAGCAGCTTCAGAAGGACTGCTACAGATGTGAAGGTAAAGTTATTTGCGTGTCATATTTTACACATACGTTTTTATTTTGCTTTGCACGTACTTGTCCTATGCGTGCTTTCTCATCTTCTGTCATGTGTGACTAACTATTTTCACTGTCTCCAGCCGTGGGCACACAACATGCAGAAAGAAAGCTGTGTGCGCTAGCGTCTGCAATGCCTGCGATCTAACGCTTTCTCGGAGGAGCTTCACAAGGACTGCACAAGATGTAACAAACAGGCTGAACTTGTACGTTTCACTACCAATTTTCCTAAAGAATGGAGAAACTTTATGTGTATAGAAAAAAATTTAAGATTTGAATGTCTCGCTTTTGTCTTTCATTGTTGCAGTGACTGCGAAAGCAGGGACACAAAGATGGCTAAATAATGTTCCGCGTGTTCTTTTCACGCGTTTCGTTTCTCAATGCGCAAAAAACTGGTGAAAAAAGTATTAGTCCTGGCGGAAAGTAGATAGAAAATCAATATTTGAACTGGCGATACAAATTTCACCCGATTTGATTATTTTAGTGGACTACTCCGCTGCGGTGGTCTAGTGGCTAAGGTACTCGGCTGCTGACCCACAGGTCGTGGGATCAAATCCCAGCTGCGGCAGCTGCATTTCTGATGGCGGCGGAAATGTTGTAGCCCCGTTAGCTCAGATTTGGGTGCACGTCAAAGAACCCCAGGTGGTCAAAATTTCCGGAGCCCTCCACTACGGCATCTCTCATAATCATATGGTGGCTTTGGGACGTTAAACCTCACATATCATCATTATTCGAGTGGTGCAACCATTCGTCCGGCGAGGTACAACTGTAAGAGCTAACGGTTACCCGCTAAGGTGTAACTGTGAGGACTAAATCTTAGTCTCTTGTGCTGGGAATGGAGACTAAATGTTAGACCTGGTGCCGTTAGTCCGTAAAATGAATGATGGGTGTGGAAGCCACTCCGTCCCCAAAAGGACAAACCACACACCGTTTTGCTTTATACTGTTAACGTAGCCACCGCCTGCCGCACCTTAAACAAAAACTTCGCACGTTTGCGTATGTAGATCATTCAGGACGGGAAGCTAAACTTCTCTATTTATAAATTTTCACAGCTCCTGTGAATTACTAGAGAATATGTTGCGCCTAAGCCAGGACATTCAAGCCCCTGGCACGTATTCCGGCTACAAATGAAGTGCCATCGAGTAATCGTTTTTGTGAAGCTTGAGTACATATATTTTTGTATGCTTCATTAGATAAAACATCTTCATTGACTGCGACAATTTCGTTGTATTATCCCCGCTAGAACATTTAGTACACGCTGATGTAAATGCGTGGCTCCTTTGCTCGGCTTGTACGCACCTGCGATAGATGAAGTGGTTGATGCCCTGCGTGGTGTAGACCGTGGCTGCCGGCACGAACACCATCAGAACTTGGAACTTGATGTTACGCAGCCAAGTGGACAGGAAACCCTGGGTTAGCCGGTCATGGTAGGAAAACCACACACCAGCGAGCAGCATGAACACGGTGTAAGGAACGTGAATCTGGCACTGCCCTCTCTTCAATGCCACTGCAATCAGTCAGGCGAGAAAAATAGGCATACTCAGTGATTTAACTAAGAGATATTCCGCGTCGTAGAGGTTTTGATGGCAGGCTGAAAAAGTTCCACGTGTACGTTTTATACTTAGACATTTCGGTTTATTTTTATTCAACTGTCGTTTGGTTTCATTCTTCGAATTTTCAAACATATTTCCTTCCGTCGTCTCAACCACTGAGGTACACATACACTTATTTCTGTGAAAAATTGAAAATTACATGGACGCATTCATTACTGAAGAATGTTTTCTGGAATGTTTAAAACGCAAAAAAAACTTGTGCGTGTGAATGCCATTTGCATATCGTGACGGACTGAAATGCCAGGTGGGAGCTAAAACTCTGCCCCATTTTTTACAGTCTCGCAAATTCTATGAACATTTTGTCTTTGTAGTATGTGAAAACTGTGCTTTCACTTTAATGATATCTTTTTACGCTCTTCAGAACATAAAAGTGAGATATCTGCGCTTCAAAATATTCAGTCGTTTTAATAAAGTGCAAAAAACATTGTTACAAGAAAGTGCAAAATAATTTTCCCACAGCGTTATCTGAAAGCCCAATGTTCTAAAAGTTTGTTTTGGCCTCCATGTTCTGCAGGAGCTCTGATATAAACGCATAGCGTGGCAAAACAAATATTTCAAATCCTTGTAATTGTCAACACCCTGATGTCATACTTGAGACAGTATAGTATATAGAAGCAGTTCTAATGGCCGAGAAGATTTTATGCGTTACTGAGCGAACGTTTTGATTTGACTGTTTCATTTGTTGTTCCATCCGTAGACCGAACAACAAACGAAAGTGTATGTGCATTTATTTCAGAAATTAAAATGCCTAGTATGGTAGAAAGTTTGCGTTTCGGATGTCAAGTTATTTATAATATATTTGTTGACTAGCGGACTGTGAGACGAGTCTTAATGCGCTTGCGTGCATGCGTGCTCGCTAGCGCACTGTGACTACACGCGGCCGTAACAGTCACGACTATTTTCATGCTTGTTTGAAATGGGTCAACTAATACATTCAATGTCACGTAGTCGTATGGAATTCTCCCTTTGTCGTCGTTCTGTACTCGCTCTCTAACTATCATCTCCGAAGAAGCGTGGTATCCGCTACACACTTCCTAACAATATTGCGCAATGTTTATATGCAGCCGCTGATGACAATGAATAAATGCCTGAAATGGGTATGCGTCACCGTTAATTGGCGAACAACAACCTTTCTTAACTGGTTGAAGCGTTGTACTACTGGCTAGTTACGCAATTTTCAATGTGTGACACCTGGCTGTTTCTTTCATGTTTTAAAACGCTCTATTACTCATATTGACGTGATTCTTTTCGAGAAATCAAGCCTGCCTAAGGCCAGTTTAGAAACGAGTTCGAAGAATTAGCGTGGCTAAGTAGTAAAATACTGGGTGCAGTGGACCCGGTTTTCAATACCATTGTTACTATTGGGTCATTGGTGTTCTTGACTGAGTTTTTTTGTCTCGATACTGGTTACAACCACCGTCGGTGGTGGACAACTACGACGCCGTGTGGGACCCGTTTTGCATTTTCCAGAAATTTGTTTGCATGGTACTGCAATGTTTGTTGCTGGCAACAATAAGAAAAGAAGCAGAACTCTTGCGTTACGAGACAAATAATACACAAGAAAAAAAAGCTTAGAAAAGTAAGACGCTCAGGCCGGCCACAGGACTTAACCATTAGTACATTAGGCGTAGCACTGAAAACTGGAATTAACATAGATAAGGGCCCTTCTTTACATTCATTTTAGTGAAATTCCTCAAGGAAGCGCTGGAAAACTTTTGGAGGTACATAGGCGACAGAAAGTCATCTAGTATATTTGTACTGATAGATATATAGAATGGTGTACTACAGTACACCATTCTATATATCTACTGATAGAATATAGAATGGTGTACTATAGTACACCATTCTCAGAGGCTAAAGCATAGTGGATCATATCTCGTGACCCAGCTAAACTCCCATGGTCTTTTTGCGGCGTTACGCAGAGTGGATTTAACATTACCTGTTCATCAATTATAACGCTCCTTTAGCTCAGCTTTCACTTCCGTTAGACTGGAGGGGTGCTCCCGTTCATTGAAATAGAAAAAAAACAATTATGTTTTCTTTTGGAATATTTTCCAGCGTTGAGAAGAAATGCCACAAGCTAATTATGTTTTAAAGGCTTACATTGTCTGCCTACTATGAAGAAGGTGCTGATTGAGGAAGTAATATTGTTATGAGGTAGTGGGCATGACCCCGCCGTCGTAGGCGTAGCCACAAAAAAGAAGCGGATTCGGCGCGCGAGATCCTAGAAAGCCTTTGGTGTCACACCTACCTGTAAATATTGCAAATACACTCGTTTCTTTCTTCCGTTAGTTTTTAATCCCCGTAACAAATTGGTGGAAGTGCTGGGCAACGAAGCGCCATACAACGGAGCTCCGCAGTGGTCGTCCAATCGGAGTTTCCGTGGTGTAACACGGGACTGATCCCATGGCCACCTCTATCTGCCTCGGCAACGCCTGCGCCATCCACGGCAACGCCTCCACCGGCCCCACCCCCACACACGTACGTGCTGAGGCATCAAAAACATCCAGGAACGTTTTGCGGTATGACCAAGTTGATGCTGACGACTGAATAGCTGACTACGAGCGTACCAGTGCACTCAACCGGAATGACCCGACTCTCATGCTGGTCAAAGTGCCATTTAACTCGAAAGGCACGGCCAAGGTCTGGTATGAGAACCATGAGGAGGAGATTGGCAGTTGGGACACATTTAAAGAGGAGCTTTGCGACTTATTTGGGAAGCCTATCGGTCGAAAGGCGGCTGCAAAAAAAGAGTTCTTTATACGTGCTCAGACGTCCACAGAGCCTTATATCTCGTATATACATGACGTGCTGGCTCTATGTCGTAAAGTCGACAACGACATGTCAGAGTCAATTAAGTTTGGCCACGTCCTCAAAGGCATAGCGGACGATGCGTTCAACCTGCCATCGTGCCGGAACTGCGCGACAGTCGAGAAAATTATTCAGAAATGCCGTCATTTCGAACTGGCCACAAGCAGGCGTACTTCAAGACCACTCACTCGACTGCCGAACACCGCTGCGACGTCCACCTGTGAAGAGGGACTGACCTCTCGTCGGCAGTCTTCACTGGCGTCTGAAATTACGCGAATCGTCCGGCGGGAGGCCGAAGCAATTACACCAGCTCTTCCCACCAACAGCCACGCTGATTCGCAAGTACCTCAGGTTTGCTTGGTACAGTCGATTGTGCGGGAAAACTCAGCAATTTGGGCGTCGATATCTGCGCCGATGCTCAATCTCAACCAACTCACTTCCGTTCAAGGTCACCGCCTCGCC
This sequence comes from Rhipicephalus microplus, assembly GCF_013339725.1. NCBI lineage: Eukaryota > Metazoa > Arthropoda > Arachnida > Ixodida > Ixodidae > Rhipicephalus > Rhipicephalus microplus. Next base: position 132,845,003 of record NC_051170.1, read on the forward strand.
CCAGGTCACCACCCCAGGAACGGTCTCATCCACGCTCTCGCAACCCGGCCGAATGGCGAACTGCGGATGATCGGCTGATCTGCTTTATTTGCCACCGCATAAGGCACGTCGCATGATATTGCCACAACCATGGGTCTTCATCCCGAACACAGTATAACACCGCTCACCGTGCCGACAGCTAACGCATTTTCCAGCCTCCTGCGCCGATCCCCGACAGCAACCGCCTCTTTCCACCCTTCGATTCTAACGCCTTCGTTGCCCCTGATCCGCAGCACAGCCGCTCACCATCACCTCAACGTCATCAGTATCGTTCGCCACCTGAACGTCGCCCGTCGTCCCCTTTTCCTCTGTGACGACGCCCCACCTCCCTGCTCATTTCTCATCAGGGAAACTAAGCGGTGCAGCTTTTAAAGGTGAAGCTGCATCCTCGATACCGACCTCAAATCCTCTCTATGTACGGCCGACACGACGAAATTTTAATTCGATCGACGTCGGTGTTGACAGCCTGACTGTTTCTGCACTTATTGACACCGGGGCGCATATTTCTGTGATGAGTGCCCGACATCGTTGCCGCCTGAAGAAAGTTCTTACACCGGCTCCTCCTGCCATTATTCGTGTCACCGACAGAAGAAGTCTTGCCATCACAGGAATGTGCACAGCACGCATCACAATCGCCAGTCACCCCACACCTGATCTCTTTGCAGTTATTGAGCAGTGCCCCTATGACCTGATTCTTCGATTCCATTTCTTGTCCACTTATGCCGGTCTCATCGACTGTGCAACCGGCGTTCTCCAACTTGAACTGCCTCGAATTTAGGCTATGTCGTCCTCACCGTCACATCGCTTGTGCGCTGTTGATTATGTTCGGCTGTCACCGCAAGCCACCACGTTTGTGGCCTTAACGATATCACCAGCTCTTCCTGACGGTGACTACATAGTGTCTCCATTCGTAGATGTGCTCTTGGTGCGAAGCGTTGCTGTACCGCATACCATCGCGACTACCGTGAATAACTACGTTCAGCTTCCGCTCCCGAACTTTAGTAGTTCGACCCAAGTTCCCCCGCAAGGCATTTCATTAGGCCATGTTTCCCCACTTGATGCATCTAACATCGTGCCATTAGACCCTGAAGACTGCTCGTCTCCTATTGCAGCCAGCCAAGCAAACGCTCACCGACAAAATCACGATGATGATTGCCCCTGATCCTTTGCCTTGTCAGGCTGCCCAACTCCACTACGTTCTGACCACCTACCGAGATATTTTCGACATCGATGACTGTCCATTGGGTCAAAGGCCCGTCGTGCATCATCAAATACACACCGGCGATGCTAGTCCGGTTAGACAGCGACCATATTGTGTTTCCCAGTCCGAAGCCAGGTCATACAACGAGAAGTCGAGAAGATGCTCTCCAAAGGAATCATAGCAGCCTCTTCAAGTCCATGGGCATCACCTGTTGTTTTAGTCAAAATGAAGGGTACCAGTTGGAGATTTTGCGTTGACTCTCGTGCCTTGAACATGATAACCCGCAAAGACGTATACCCGCTGCCACGAATCGACGACGCCCTTGACTGCTTTCATGGCACGCGATGCTCCTCATCTATAGATACGTATAAGAGTGAATTCAGATACTGTAGAATACCGTGTTCAAATTAGCTACTCCTATCTGCCAAAACAGCCTTTCTTCACCAAATGCGGTCACGTTTACTTGCGTTTGAAGCTTATTGCCGCTTTTCCGTTCCGATTTCTGGATTTCTCAACTTATCAGCGTATTCTCAAAAAGCTCTGATTTGTATCACGAATATTGTCGCTAAAAACAAAATAATGCAACATGTTTTTCTATATTACTGTATGATGACCTTCCGTTGTCTATTTACGAGATTTTAAGAAAAATTGAAGATGGGGTTTTTAATATTCAAATTTCAGTGGGGTACACTTTTGCCAATATGAGAAATTTTAGGCAATAGATAAAAATGTGCATTTGCCCTACGGCAGCAATAAATTATGTACCTAATGAACACACTATATGCTTAAAACGTGTCAAGTTTGAAAACGCTGCTTGCATTACTTTTGGAGAAAAAAATTGGGGAATTAGTAACTTATTTTAAACTGTCGCAAAATTAGACATTTTTAAAAGATATTTTCTTAAGGTCTACAAACATGAAACCGTATAAATTCATTCTTCATTAGACATGCATTTCAGGTGAAAAATATCTTCTTTGAAACAAAAATATTTGTAATTTCATAGCATCTGCAATTTTCGAAAATGACAGGTGACGAAATTGGTGCCTCCGTGTTGGTGAAGTTTGATATTTTTTTTCTCGTAAGTTGTGCCGTTAATCACAAAACGAAGTTGACTTTCGGGCTACCTGGTCAGAGTTGCACGAAATATAAAATACTCAATGAAATCTAAAATATCAACTTTTGGACCCGTGTCGATCTCTCGTGGAATCACACAGCATCAGAAGGACTGTGCGAGATTTGAATGTAAAGTTATTTCATTGTCATATTTCAACGCCTGTTTTTTATTAACCTGCACATACTTGTCATATGCATGCATTTTCATCTTCTGTCACGTGTGTCTAACTATTTTTCCTATATTATTGTACGCGCAGCTTAGGCAACCCAACAGGCAGAAGGCTGCGTGCGCTGGCGTCTGCAATGCCTGTCATCTATCGCTTCCGTCGGAAGAGCTCACCAAGGAGTGAAGAAGATTTGACAGCGAGACTGGACTTGTACACTTCACCATGAATTCACTTAAAAGATTGAAGAAACTTCATGTGTATGTAAAAAATAAAAGATTTCGATGTCTCACTTTCGTCTTTCGTTGTTGCCGTGACTGCGAAAGCAGTTACAAATAGGTGGCTAACTGCTTTTTCGCGTGTTCTTTTCTGCGCAATTTGTTGTTCACTGCGCAGAAAAACAGGTGAAAAAGTATTAGGCCTGGCGGAAAATAAACAAAAACAACGTTTGAAATGGGGACAAAAAGTCCATCCGATTGCAGTATTTGGGTGGATCAACCGTTCGTCCGTCAAGGTAACTGTGAGGATTAACGGTTGCCCGGTAAGGTATATAAATTTGGGGATTAACAGTTGCTCTATAAGATGCAAATGTGAGGACCTAATGTTAGTCCTCTGGGGTGAATTGTGGGACTGTTACTCACTAAGGTGTAAATGTGAAGAATAAATGTTAGTCTCGTGTTCATCTGTGGGGACTAACTGTTAGACCCCGTGCCGTTAGTCCTTAAAGAGATTATGTGTTGTGGCAGCCCCATTGTAATAAACCTTTCAGAAAGCAACAATTATTATCTTCCTCTAAAAATGCATGATAAAACTGAGGCATAACCGATATAAATGTGGGGGCAATGTTACTTATACTCGGGATTCTCGTGAAACTTCGGAGCGCATGTAGGCTCATAAGAGGAACACTGTGCTCTGGATATCGTAGAGACTGCCGACAAAACAAGCGTATCCTTTAATAGCAGTAATAATACTTCTACTCTCTTTGTAGCTCGCCGGTAGTCACTTATGATGTAACACAACTCAAAGCGCTGCTTGATTGAGAAGCTAGGCGGATCCGTGCAAATTCCGTGTGTGTGGGGGGGGGGAGGCAGGTTCTTGTAACGATGCAATTTTGACGTGCCTGCATATTCACTCGTGCACCATGACGCGTAGCAGGTGCGTCCACTCATAAAGGCTCAGAAACGCATTAAACGCGCTAAAACTAGCAACTACACGCTTTCGCTGGCTACGGCGCGCGAACTCCCAATGCAGGCGCTCCTGAGATCTTCAGCACCATGGGACAACAGCGCCGCCACTACTCTCACCCGCCGGAGAATCAGCCGAAATGCGGCGCTGCCGCCTCGTTAATTCCACTGCCTCCTTCTAGTACACTGTAACGCTAGCAAGCAAGGGGCTGTTTATTGATGGCTACTGCGTGGCGCTAGCGCCCTCTCTCAAGGTTGCCCTGGCTATTACATATTACATACATAAAAAATGATGATTGATATGCGGGGTTTAACGTCCCAAAACTACCGTATGATGATGAAAGACGCCGTAGTGAAGGGCTCCGGAAATTTCGACCACCTTGAGTTTTTTAACGTGGACTGAAATCTGAGCACATGGGCTAACATCATTTCCGCTCCATCGGAAATGCAGCCGCCGTAGCAAATATCTGATCCCATGACCTTCGGGTCAGCAGCCAATTACCTTAAAGACCACCCTGACAGGACTAAACATAATAAAACACCCAAGCATATTGAAAAGTGCAAATTGTATATATATAGCCTGTCTGTTAATCTGTCTAAATTCATTGCAACCAGTTCTCATTTTGTATGGACAGCTTAAATTGGGCTGCTTTACAAATTGTCTATTGGCGTAACGCCATTGCAAGCCAGCAAACTTATGACAATATTTTGTATTATAAGCATAGTGCTGTAATGAAGTGTGAAAAGTATAGGCAGGTGGTGTTGCATTTTGTTCTGAGAAATTTAAGTTTTATATGTACACAGGTGTCCCGGCTAGTAGTAGCTGGGCCAACCACGACCCTAATACTATAAGAACTAGCCGTAACTTGTATGACACCCCACCAGTATTGATAGAAGAAGTCAGAAAAGCCTTGGAGAGCATGCAAAGAGGCAAATCTGCTGGTGAGGATCAGGTAACATCAGATCTGCTGAAAGATAGAGGACAGAGTGCGTTAGAAAAACTAGCCACCCTGTTTACGAGGTGTCTCCTGACGGGAAAAGTACCAGAGTCTTGGAAGAACGCTAACATCATCTTAATAACTAAGAAAGGAGATGACATGTACTTGAATAATTAACGGCCGTTCAGCTTGATCTCTAAGTATACTAGCTATTTGCAAAGGTAATTGCTAACAGAGTTAAGAAAATATTAGAATTTAATCAACGAAAGGAACAAGCAGGATTTTGAACATGCTACTCAACAATTGACCACATCCATACTATCAATCAGGTAATAAAGAAATGCTCAGAATATAGTTAACCACTATGTAGAGCCTTCATAGATTACGAGAAGGCATTTGATTCAGTAGAAATATCAGCAGTAATGCAGACACTGCGGAATCAGGGCGTCGATGAAGTATATGTAGACATCCTGGAAGAAATCTACAGAGGATGAACTGCTACCATATTGCTTCATAAAGACAGCAACAGAATACCGATCAACAAGGGTGTAAGGCAGGGGAGCACAATCTCCCCAATGATATTTAGCGCGTGCTTACAGAAGGTTTTCAGAGGCCTAAAATGGAAACAGTTAGGGATAAAAGTTAATGGAGAGTACCTTAGTAACCTGTGCATCACCGATGACATTGCATTGCTGAGTAATTCCGGTGACGGATTGCAACTCATGATTACGGAGTTAGACAAGGAGAGCAAAAAGGTGGGTCTTCGAAACGTATTGAACGCGCTAAAAACGAGCAATTACACGCTTGCGCAGCCAATGGCGCGTGCGCTTCCGATTCAGACGCTTTTGAGATCTTCAGTACCATGAGACTACAGCGCCACCGCTACTGTCATCCGCCGGAGAATCAGGCGAGATGTGGCGCGGACGCCTCGTTCATTCCACTGCCCCCTTCTAGTACAATGTAGGTGTGTCCTTACTAAGCGCATAAACTAGAACAGGCGCGACGAAGCTTTTTGGGCCACCTCAGCATTGTTGGTACCGACTACCAGGGACACCAAGAAATTGAAACTTTTGCTGAACACCTTGAGACGTTGAAGTGACAATGCCTTTTTGGCGCGTTTTCAAAGGAGGCTTTCAGGCCGCTTACATAATCAGCCATGGCCCCCCTGCTCACAGCTAAAAACGAAAATAATATGCACGTGCAAGTACGGTTTTGCTGCGTCTACTGAAGTGGTTATAAGAAGGAAAGGAAGAGAAAAGTGAGCCCCGTAACTGTCTTCATCAGTGTGCGACACCTCGAAAGTGGCTCCCAGGGGATGGCGTTTATTGAATTTGAATTTTATTCATCAAGCGTGAACATGGAAAAGTGCATGGGTACAGATTCACTGGGAGGTCTTAAGGTAAGAACTGCAGGCGGGACCTCCCATGATGAAAAAAAAAGGTAATCATCATCAAGCAACACTGAAATACATTGTCAGCAAATAAACACAGCATAAAAAGAGAAAGGTGAATAAAAAACAAAAGAAAACAAAAAAGACCATTAGAATATTAAGCGGGAACACTAAAAAACAAGAAATACATCGTCAATCTCGTCATCGTCATCGTCAAAAAAATGTGGATATGAATACCACAACAAAAAAAAGACATGATAATACAGTTACAATTCAATCAAACAGAAGGGCCTAACAAGAAAGTCTTTAGTTTAGATTTAAAAACGCAAAGTGATTTAGAAGATTTAATATCAGAGGTTAGTGAATTCCAGAGCGAAATGGCCGAGAATAGAATCGTTTGTTTGCCGTAGTTAGTGTGTATGCACGGAAATAAGAGATTCTTAAGAGGGATTACAGGGATAGAATTAAAGGTATATATATAGAGGGAGACAGAGATGCACTGAGAGAGTGAGCGATGGCATATCGAGGGGATAGGACAGATAGAAAAAATGGAAACTCGGTCACTGGAGTCCGAAGACGGGGCACCACTTGCGAGAGCTCTTGTTGCTTTGTTGGGGGCTGGCTGGTCCCGACGAAGCAGAAGAAGAAGATGGCCGACGGAGACGTACGCGGCCCGCGGGGACGCTGACCAGCCCGAACACGCGGGTTGGCGTAAAGCGCCGAATAGAAGAACAACAACCGTACTCCACGGTTACCCAACACACACTGATTTTATTTACAGTCGCCTTGAAATCCTTGATGCCAGAGTGGCACCCCCTGGCATCCTCACATGTCATTCCAAAACCGAAACAAAAAACCCAGAACACAACATCATCCCCTCCTCGAAAGAAGTTCACCTATACACTGTTTATATTTATACATGATCGATGTACGTTAGAACACATGAAAATTCAGAGCACGGCACGCCGAACTCACACATTATGAGTCCTGAAAATGCACTGAAAAATGTACATTGGAAGTCCTGAAAATGCACTAAAAATTGTATACAACTCAGTACAATATAGATTTGGATGCATTGGACCTTTGCACCGAACAATAATGTTCACGAACAGTAATGAACAAGAGTTCTACGTCACGTAATCTTCAAACCGACGCGGCTTCTGCCGCTTTCGCTTAAAGCGGGCCCTTTTGGGTGTAGAATCAGGTGTCTCTGCACCTTGTTCACTTGTGCTCTGATGTCACACATCAAGAGCAGTAGAAGATTGTGAAGGCTCTGAACGAGCGTTAAAATTCGTGGTCTCATCAGAGCTCGCAGTATGAGCTTCAGAAGAATTTTGTGGACCGAAGTCCGGTTCAACGGTCTCAGCCGTATTTGAAGGTTCGAAGTGAACCGTATGGCTTGGTGTACTTGAACCGGCGACACCGACTGGTAACTCCTCCCCCCTTGAAGAAATGCCTGTACATGGAGGCCACATGTAATAATCTGATGGATAGTTGAAAGGCGCGGACGGAACGTGATGGGGAAGACTTTTAGGTGTTGAAGGCGAATCCGTATGAAAAATAACAAGGCGCGAAGCATTCCAGATGTTACCATCACTTAAGTGAAACGAAGTGGGGCTAACCTGGCCCAAGACTTTGCAAGAACCCCGATACTTGGGGCACTTGCCTGGCACACGAACCTTGACTAGATCACCAGTGCGAGCTTTGGACTGCTTTGCACCTCGACGGGTGTCGACATACTTTTTCATTGCTTGTTGATGAGAAAAAGCCCTGGTACGGATTTGATCAGGAGAAGACACTGCTAGGTTACGAGGCAAAGAGACTATGTTGAGAGCAACTCGCGGTTGCCTACCGTGGAGAAGTTGAGCAGGAGACACTCCAGTGGTGCCTTGTGGTGTGAATCTGTACGAAGCTAAACATTCAGTCAAGACTTGCTTGAGGGGACGGTGCTCTAATTGGGCGATCTGGATATGTTCCTTCAGAACGCGATTAAAGCGCTCGATTTGCCCATTTGATTGGGGATAGAAAACTGATGACCTCAAGTGCTGAATTCCTCGTTGTGAAAGAAAAGCCTCGAAATGTTGGGACTGAAACTGTGGACCATTGTCCGTAACTATGGCATCAGGAAAACCTTCCCGGCTGAAGATTGAAGACAGAAACTCAATGATGACCTCAGAAGTAACCGTATGTGTGAAACAAAGCTCTGGCCATTTGGAGTGGTAGTCGATGAAAGAAACAATGAACCGAGCTTTTTGCGGAGCATTATGCAAAGGACAACTGATGTCCATACCGAGTCTCTGCCAAGGCCGATCAGGCCACTGTACTGGCTGCAACGGAGAAAATGCAGGTTTGGCAGACTTGTCAGCTGCCTGACATATATGGCAGTTGTAAACTGCATGCTCGACCTGCTTGTCTAAGGCTGGCCCCGAGTACCTGTCTCGAAGATTCTGTTTGGTGCGGACAATGCCTGGATGGGCTTCATGGGCAAGCTGTATTAGCTTGTTACGGAAAGAAGCAGGGGGAATCAAGCGTTCATCGTGGAAAAGCAAGTCCTCGACACAAGACAGTTCCTGTCGGACTGCGAAGTAAGGCAAGAATTCAGAAGCAAGAGCACATTTGGAAGGCCATCCTTCACGTAAATATTTGAGAACTTGAGACATAGTGGAATCTGCAGCTGTAGCTGCCTGAAGCTCAGCTTTAGTAATGCAGGAAGTAACTAATGAAACAACTTCCTCATCCCGCTGTTCAGTAACCGGTATCTGAAGAGGAAGGCATGACAGTGCATCAGCAACCACATTATTAGAACCTTTACAATATTGAACACTGAAATTATAATACACGTGTTTGGCACACCAACGCGAAATGCGAATCGGGCGGCGGCCTTCGGATCCTGCAGAAAGAAGAGCAACTAGTGCTTGGTGATCGGTACGTAATGTGAAGTGCTGGCCCCACAAGTAAACATGCCATTTCTCACAGACAAAAAGACACGCGAGAGCTTCACGCTCTCCTACTCGATATCTGCATTGAGCAGAGGTCAATGTACGAGATGCAAAAGCGATAGTGATCAGCTGATCACCTCTGAGTTGTTGAAACACTGCTCCCAGTTCAACATCGGACGCATCCGTCGTGATGACGACGGGAAGCTTCTCATTGAAAATACTAACGGCTGGCTTTGAGGCCAGTATTGACTTTACACGTATGAAGCTCTGCTCAGCTTCAGCTGACCAGTTAAAAGGCTGTGCTTGTCGAAGTAGAGCACGCAGTGGTTCAACAACATCAGCATAGTGAAGAACAAACTTGGCATAATAACCAACAAGACCTAAAAAAGATTGCAAGGTTTTGGCATCAGTAGGCCGTGGGGCGTTGACAATGGCCTGAACTTTAGATTCAACAGGTGTCAAGCCGCGGGAACTGACATTATGTCCTAGAAATTGTAACTCAATCACAAAAAAAAATACACTTGTTATTGAGTTTCATACCACATTCACTGATGCGGTTGAGAACAGTATGCAAGTTAGCATCGTGCTCTTCGCGAGTACGTCCCCACACCAAAATGTCATCCAAGTAACAAAGGGCGCCATTACAACCCTTAAGAAAAATTGACATCATTTTCTGAAACACGGCAGGGGCAGATGCAAGCCCGAAACACACGCGGCGAAACTGAAACAAGCCTTAGTGCGATACAAATGTGGTTAAGTCTCTACTGCACTCAGAAAGTTCAACTTGGTGATAAGCGCACGCGAGGTTCAGCTTGGAGAAACATGCTGCTCCGGAGAGCTGATGAAGCAGTTCTTCAATGTGAAGAAGTGGAAACCCGTCTACGACGATCGCCTTGTTCGGTTCTCGTAAGTCGACGCATAGTCGATGGGATCCATCTTTTTTCTTGTCAACGACCAGTGGAGAAACCCAGTCGGAAGCAGAGACAGGCTCGATGATTCCACTGGCTTGAAGGCGAGACAGTTCCGCAGAGACTTGCTCATGGAGAAGAAGAGGAATGCGGCGCAGCTTGGCACGCACAGGGCACACACCTGGTCGACGCATCACTTTATGCACAAAACCGCGCACACAACCCAATTCACGGGTGGAAAGGTGGTGGAATTCAGAAGGCGCCTTGGCCAGAAGATCATCTTGGACGTCGACTTGAGCACACGTCATAGACGCACCAACGATGTTGATGGACAAAGCCCTGATGGCATCACATCCCAAAAGCGAGCTGCCATTGGCAGTTACGTAAAAAGTAATGGAAGCAGTGCGACTGCGATAGGAGACCTGAGCTGTAAAATGACCTACTATATCAATCGTTTCCTTGGAATATGTTTGTAGAACGACGTGTGAAGGCAAAAGCCGAATGTTGGAAAAATGACTATGAAAGTCAGCGGCACTGATTAAAGAGACTGAGGCACCAGTGTCCACGAGAAATGACAAGGGCACATGGCCCACTGAAGCTACGATGCTGCGCTCTGACGTTGTGTGGAGGCCATTCAAATTTAAAACAGTGACCGTATTGATTTGTGCAGGGCTCGAAGGAGCGGACGAAAAAACTGGTTCGGGAATATTTGCTGGACGAGAATTTCATACGAACTGAAAATGTCCGATTTTTCCGCACGCAAGACAAGTGCGGTTTTTCGCGGGACACTGCGCAAAATTGGCTAAATGCCGAGCCAATCCGCAACGAAAGCAATGCGCGGTTGCACCTGGAGAAGAAAATTGCGAACGCGAGTTAGGAGCTCGGTGATGTTCCTGAAAACCAGAATTTGGCGGAATGGGGTCGCCTTATTACCGGCTTCCTCGCCCCCGCGACGCAGAGAGGCCGCCATGTTGGCCGCCATGGAAGGACTGTGCAGGCGGGCGTTCATGTTGGCCGCTGCGCCGAGACGAAGATGAAGGGCCGCCATGTTGACGCGTCCCGTCAAACAAAGAGCCGCCGCCTTGGCCCCCCGCAGCAAAAGTTGCTGCACTGATGCCTAGTTCACACTGAAACATCCGCTTTCTACAGCGACCGAAATTCCCCTGTAGCCGAAACACAGCGTCGTTCGCACTGGACGCGCCTCGCGCCGCCGAATATGTCATCTACTACGGGGCAAACGCGGGATGGCTGCGCTGTCACCCGGTTGTTGTCGCGGCTCGCAAACGCTACTGCGCTATCCAATGGTGCATACTTTGACGATTCTCGTACGCAAGAAGCAAGAAAAGACAGTACTGCTTACTTTGCTGGCAAGTGGCTGTCTTGTAATGCACGAAGAGCAGAAAAATCACCGACGCCAGCGGCGTTGGTGGGTTCGTTTTGCTTTGCAAGACCGCAACAAGCTCGGTCACGCCAACAGCAAGCTCGGTCACTTCTTTCACGAAATACGGAGGCGAAGTAGGCACAGAGTAGGTTAAACTCCCGTTGGTTTCAACATTGAGTTACGTGCACTGCAGCATAACAAGTGAGTAGGGCTTGGCCACCATTTTTCGAAATTCCTTGACTAGCGCTCTTATTGGTCCGCGGTGACCGATTCGGCGGCAGACGCCGCGAAAATCGGCCCGAGAGCGATCGGCGCGAAAAGGGCCCTTTCGGCGGATCTCGCCGCCGCCGAACCGGATTCGGAGCACTTTCGGCGGCCGGAATGTTCAGTGTGAACGCAGCCTGAATGCGGAGCGAATTGATCCAACTGGGAGCGAATAAGCTCGTCCTCTTGCGCAATCGAAAGCGCTTCGGGTAATAAAATCGAGGAGCCTTTTTGAAGCACGTGGCAGCGGACGTTTTGCGAGGCTACCCCGGTGAAAAGCTGATGCCGGATCATATCTTTCTCGAGCGCGTCGAAGCCGCTCGACACGGCAAGCGTTCGAAGAGAAGTAATGAACTCGGCGACTGGCTCGCCAGGCAATTGCCGCCTTTCTTGGAATTTTACGCGTGCGAGATAATCGCACGAGACATCTTTAAAATGCTCATCGAAAGAGCAACAGCATTCTTGAAGGCATCGCCCGACGCTGGCGTCGGCGACGCGTTGGTGGCGTCCAAAGTATAGAAGAGCTTTAACCCGGCAGGGCCCAACGCGTTGAGCAGCAGGACCTTGCGATGCTCGGGCTTGCTGGCGTCCTCCCCGGCCGCGTCTGCGTAGGCCTGAAACACCAATTTCCAGTCCGCCCACGGAATTGGCGGGTCTCCGGGCGAATGAAGAAATAAGGGAGGTGGAATAGGAGACACCATTTCAAGCAAGAAGAATGGAGAGGTGCAGATAAGAAGACAATGACGCTGTACACTGTATGAAGAAGCCGACAAAGGCGGCGTAGCTAAATGAAGAAAGAATGAAGCGACGCTGCACGCAGTAGCCACCTTGCTGGGAACAAATAGCGTCTAGGGTTAGGAGGGTAGGTCCATTAGAAGCAAGACGAACACGGATAACGAAATGGGTTTTTACACGTCCTCGTCGCCATTGCTGAGTTGGGGGCTGGCTGGTCCCGACGAAGCAGAAGAAGAAAACGGCCGACGGAGACGTACGTGGCCGGCGGGGACGCCGACCAGCCCGAACACGCGGGTTAGCGCAAAGCGCCGAAGAGAAGAACAACAACCGCACTCCACGGTTACCCAACACACGCTGATTTTATTTACAGTCGCCTTGAAATCCTGGATGCCAGAGCGGCGCCCCCTGGCATCCTCACATGTCATTCCGAAACCGAAACCGAAAACCTAAAACACAACACTTGTCGGCGTCAGGAGATGGCGTAGGGCAAGTCCAGTAGGTCAGAGCTACGTTGTCGTCGGAGGTCGGCGTCAGAAGATGACGTAGGGCCAGCCCAGTCGGCCAGAGCTACGCTGACGTCGGAGAACGTGAGGGCACAACCGGTCGGCACAAAACCCAGTGAGCGAGTCCACTGCGTCTACTCGCTAGGCTGTGTGTTCTGGCGCTACCATCAGATCTCATAAACTACATTGCCGGGTGCCTTTAGTAACGCAAGTGTTTTGGACGTACATGGCCGTGGTCATCGTGCCAAGAAGGGAACACGATTGGCGCGTTGCTTCTGGGTACCTGGAAGAACCTCCGCCCTGGATGATTGACTAGCAAGTGGCTGCGTTTGCTGAAAATGCAGATCGTTGGATCTAGCAGAGCTGACTGCGTGCTTCCGCACGGCAGCGAATAAATTCTTCTTCTTCCTCTCTTGCTTACTCTAGCCTGGCTCAAGCACCACCGAAATCATGGATATTAAAGTGATAATAATGATGATTAGGGGTTTCACAAGCCACCTAGCTGAATTCAGCGTTGTAGGGGACAAAATATCCTTTAGCCGTAACATACATTCCAAATGTACACGTGAACGATATATGTCATGTCAAACAATAAACTCAGTAAGAAATAAAATTGGCAACTTCATGGAAATGGTGCAAGCTGCTGAAATATTGGTGATAGTTACGAAAGCCGGCTACATTTGATGTGACTGAAATAAAGTTCACAGGGTTACGGGGCTCGGCTGCCGACCAGAAAATCACGGATTCGATGGATGATGATGATGATGAGCCTTCAGCTTTGCTGGCACTCGCCCACAAAGGGCTGATACGGCCAAGAACAGGGCGGCAGAATCATCAAGTGTGTTAGTTATAGGTCATGCATTCAGGTAGTCTCGTAGCCGGAAATAATAATAACAATAGACTAACAAGGTAATCTTTTTGTTGTCATTGTGTACGCACACACGGCAGAGTACACGTCCCTGTGGCTATAACCTAATGTAATCTCTCCGAAGGATAAAATTACTTCCACGTTTACTTTGAAACCTAGCTTCTCAATCGGTTCGACCAGGTATATTTTCATTTCGAAGAAAGATACCGTACGAATACTACAAATGTTGCTTCGAGCTAATCGGAGATGTCTGCACACACTAACTCAACTCAAAACATCAGTACAGTAGATCTCACGCCTGATCTCGCGAATAACAAACAATCATAAAGGCATGAAAGAACAAGATACCCTAAAATCGGTCAAAAGCCTCGTCATCAGCCGCATTACATGCTCGCTTCCATATCAAATTATGAGCAGGGAAGAGAAAGAAAAAGCAAACCAAATATTCAGAATGTCCTACAAGACAGTCCTGAGATTACCGCGGAATACTTCAAACGACAAGCTACTGGAGCTTGGTCTTCGTAACACAATTGAAGAATTATCCAAGGCCCAGTTACTAGCACAAGAAAATCGCCTTCTCCAGACTCCAATGGGCAGAGCAGTCCTAACAAATCTAGGGCGTGACACTTTATTACAAACACACCAAGAAACTAAAGAAGTACCAAGTGAACTTAGAGAATGGTACACCGTATTGCCAATGCCAAGCAACATAGATCCTACTCTGCATGCTGGAAGAAGAAAGGCTAGGGCTGACTACATCGACAAAATGACAAGATTTTTGAACACGGCCAGATTCACTGACGCCGCGCCTTATCCCACCAATGCAAAGAGATATGTGTGTGTAGTCAACGGGCATAGAGGTCAAATTACAGCCTGCGCTTCAATAGATCAGGCGTCGACAACACAAGCAGAAGAGGTTGCCATAGCACTCGCAATAAAAGAGGGATGGACGCAAAACGCTCCAATAACAATCGTTACAGATTCGCAAAAAAGCTTGCACAAACTATATAAAGGGAAAAATTGGAACACAGGCACTGTGTATATTAGTTGGAACAGGATGGGACCCCACAGTAAAATACGTACAGGCTGTGACTGCGGCAGCGGGGCACGAGGGCGTAACAGGGAACCTGCGCGCGGACGAGGCGGCTCGAGGATTCACAAATCCCCGAGTCACTCAAGACTATGCAAGTGATGACCTCTGGACCCTTGTTTCGCAACGATTTTAAAGTACTACCAGGAAAATATGCAGCTGTATCTACGTCCTCACAGCAAGCTCAGCGCTGCGGAGGCAACAGCGCTAAGAATACAGACTAACACTTACATAAACCTGCACACTCTTCATCTGATCTACCCCACGGCATACAGAGATATATGCCCGTGGTGTGGAGCCACCCCAACACTCTTTCACACCACGTGGGAGTGTGCAGAGCACGACCAAGAACACGACACCACTGGCACGTGGGAGGAATGGGAGGCGCTGCTGTCTAGCCTTGTCCTAGTGGATCAGCTGCGACTGATATACAGAGCTGAACGGATGGCTCGCGCCAGTGGGGGCCTGGAATAAGGGCACCACACTGCCGGACAGACTTCGCTCTTTACCCCGTAAATTCCTCGGGGCACTGGAGTTCAAGCCTCTCTGGATTATGTATATAATAAAGTTTTCTACTACTACTACTACTACTTCTACTACTTTGATAAGAATATCGTTGACAGGATAAAAAGAAATGTATAGAAGCCCGTGCACTAAGCGATGTCAGTGAACGTTCAAGAATATCAGATCGTCATAATTTCGGAGCCCTTCATTACGACCCCACCCAGAGTCATATGATAGTTTTTCGACGTCGAGCCCAAGATACTAAAATCTTAATGTCTTCTTCCTGCTTTTTTGGTCTGTGCGTAAAGCGCTTTTACAGAGTTGGAAATAGGAGTTCGAAATAAGTGAGTTGTTCGCAAGTGAATCAAAATACACGAGTGATTTCTGTTATTGAATATCTTGGTCTATTCACAATCACAGGCGTGTCTTTGAGGTAGAACCGCCACTAGTCACGCAAACCACCTGAGTTTGATGCCCGTTCAGACCCTCAGAGCTAATTATTAAAAACGGTAGTTTTTTTTGGGGACCGCTTTAAGGGACTAGTGTCACTGCTAACTAGACTATAGAGTGAGAACCTGCGTGGTTAACTGTAATACTTACGAGCTTTCTTCTGGACAGGAGACGCGATACCTTTATTTCACTGGTTGTGTCTATTTGAATACGTGGAAAATTACCCCGTAAAACTATGAAGCTAAAGTCTTCAAGGGCTGATTTAACACTAACGTGACAGAAAATCGGGTGACTCTTGCTGGTTTCAAAAGTATCAGACATATAAAGGGTTAGGGCCCTAATCGAACCAAGCTTATCTGCATGGTAAAAAAAAAGATACTGTGCCGTGTGGGTTCACAATATTCAAATGATTAAACTTTATTTGAAATCTGGTAGTTTCCTCAGTTTTAAATGGGGGAAGAGTGGATTACCCCCTGTCCCTTCCCATCCTCCGTCGATTATGATGGCGGTGCCTCAGGTGACTGTTCGAAGTCTTTGAACCCTGGTGGCGTTTTTGGCTAGCCGGACGGCCGAAAGCTGCTCGCTGGTGAGTGCCGCTTCCCACCGGCAGCGCAGCTGGCGCTTCCGATCCGCAACAGCGACCGCAGCTGGGGCGGAGGCTAATGATACATTTTAAATGCATAGCTTTCTTGGCGAACTTCGGCGACTGTGAGCCTATCTATCTATCTATCTATCTATCTATCTATCTATCTATCTATCTATCTATCTATCTATCTATCTATCTATCTATCTATCTATCTATCTATCTATCTATCTATCTATCTATGCTACGAAATTTAGCTCCCCTGGCCGTTTCGATAATGGTATCAATACCAAACTTGGTATGACATAACCTGACTGTATTGTATAAAGAACAGTCAATCTGACTAGTCATAACATGAAAATCTTTATATTTATGTCATGAATGTCGTGATTTACTTTTCATGGTCCTGCTATTATTGTGGTGGTTTCGTTGCCATGGCATATTGCAAAACTCGTACGTTATGACATAACTGCAATGCGAACACAAGCGGCAGACCCCAACATGAAAATCACGGCATTCGTGTCATGTAACAACATCACTAAACCCCACACTGATGATGCGCTTGCAGCCGTTTTGCTAGCTTCACATATGCCAAATTTCGTGTTACGTGACGCCAATGGATGAAGAAGGTATGCGACTGATGCAAACGTGATAATCATGAGATGCGTCTCATGTGAGAACATGACTACATGCCACAGTCAAGGCGCCAATACGTTTTGACGTGAGGCGGTGCGCATGCTGGCCGGCGTTCATTTCGTCGCGTCACGCCAGTGTTGTCACGCGAGCCGCCCGCGCTGCCATATACGCGCAGGTGCGCGTCGATCTGTGTTGCTTTGACGCATGTGCATTTCAGCGCTTCCGGCATCCCCCTGTCACGAAAAGAGGGAGACGCAGTGTTGTCTGGGTAACAGATCGGCGTGAAATGCAGCATGCCACATTTCGCGCCGGGTGCCGTCAAGTCGCGCCGACGAACGCTGGTCGCGCCTGGCGTCAGACTATATATAGAGTGCTCGCGTTTTTCTAACGTAGCGTCGCTGTGGTCTGCGCGTGCGCACCTCGATGCTACATTGGAGTATATGGAGTCCTTCATTGTGCGATTGCAGCCGTTTTGCTTGCACCAGACATACACAAACTTAATATCACGAGATGTCAATGGATGACGAAATATATGACTGGTGCAAACATGATTATCCCGACACACCTGTCTTGTAAGAACATGATAATATACCACGCTCATAGCGTGCTCGCGGCCGTTTCGCTAGCTCCACATAAACTACATTTGGTATCCCGTGACGGGAATAAGTGACGAAGCTAAACGACACATTCAAACATGATAATTATGACACGGAAATTATGTACGGCATGATTTACCTCCACCTCGTAACGTTAAGCTGATTTTAAACTTACATATCAACATTTCTCATTCGTGCTTCGCATATCATCGATTCTCGTTGTACGGGGGATCTGCCAATTTTTTACACCTTATTCGCACTAAAATTTTTACAATCTGCTTAAGCAGCTCGCCTGTTAGAACATGGAAAAGTATGCTATGTAGCATGTAGCAGAAGGCTAGTAGCAGAAGGCTATTCGTAGAAGGAAGCTATGTAGCAGAACACTATTAGTAGCATGTGTGATAGCCGTCGTTTATTTGCTCCCGTTGTCATGCGGCAAGATATATGTTGGGCAAACGGGCCGGTGCTTGAATGAACGTTTAAAGAAGCATCATTACAATGTATACTCAGCTGCTCAAGGTCATTTGGGCATTAATTGCAGAGATTGTGGTTGCAGACCGGAATTCGAAAAGTGCACTGTTGTAGCCAAACACTGTCACTAGCTAACACGAGAAGTTATGGAGGCAAATGAAATTCAAATACTGGGTGACCGATGTATCAGCATGCCTTCGCTCGCTCTGACTAAAAAAGAAATCGAGTTTCTGGCTTCGACACAATGAATTGTGAATTTGTTCCGAGCTGTGGCGTCATAACCATTTAATTAGATGATGATTGTCTTGCTGTGATGCAATAGGTTGCGTGATTGCGCAGTGATGTTCTGTCACGAGTATATATTTCCAGCGTTTTAGCTAATAAAATTTCGGTTGAAGGCAGCGTTCTTTCTGTCCTTGTCTCTTCTTCTGTAGTTACGTCGTAATTACTCGTAGTCTTGCGCTGTGAAAATATGTTGATATGAGGAAGCCATTGCTGCGGGTGCTGGCTTGCCCCGCTCTCAATCTGTATCGGTTAGGGGGAAGAGACGATGTGGCCTGGCTTCCTTGCTTTCGAGGACATATTTTGTTTTAAAACACAATCTTGAGCTTTGAAACTCTAATCTGGGGGCCTAACTGGTCTAAATCATCCTAAATAGTTCGTTCAGGTGCAGCGTATCTGTACTGAATGTTTGGAGTACCCCTCAAATTTGTAAACAGGAGTTTTTCTCGGTGGTAACGACAGTGCCTACCCTTGTTCGAATGTCACCGCTCACAGCTGTCGGGGACATTAACACACACTGCCTAGCCTGCGGATATATAAAAGGCGCTGTTGAGGGGAGAAACTTTGTTCGAGCTACGATGCACAGTTTTTGGTCACGGTCATTTAGTTTCCAGCTAGCGTAAGTGCAAGCGTTACGGTTTGCACCACACTGGGTCTGGCATTTGCCAAAACATTCGCTGTGCATATAGTAGGCTAACACAAAGGAAAGCCTCGGAAAGGATCACTTTACTCGCTGTTATGCTTGCGAGTCCACACCAAACGTCCATGCCTCTGAAAAAGGCAATCTGTGTCAAGGCCAGCACGCGAGCCCGCCTGACGCGAACAACTCAACGGCGTCATCACGCGGTGGTGCCATTCTTCCGCGCACGCACAGCGAGCCCGTCGAAGCAATCGGCACCTTCCTGTCTGGCGAGTCTGACGCAATGCATGGCGACGTCACTTGTCCTTGGGTGCAGCCACGTTCAGCTCAGCGGCACCAGATTTGATGAGAATGACGCGGTTCAGCGGTGACCCTATTAGAGGATTCTGACCTCATGGCCAGCGGCGCTTCTGGTTGGACATTTGGTTACTCAAAGAATCCTCCCGATGCATATAAAAAAAGCCCTGCGGCGCGTCATGAGCAGTAGACCAATGTGTTAGGATAGCTCGGCTCTTCGGGTATCTAAGCTGTCGGCCACAGTGCTGAATTTGTAACGCCTCTGTATATACGCTGTACATAAACCTTGTTTTACTCACTGTTGTCTTGTCCGCTCGTCTATCAGCTCTGCGCAGAAGCAGTCGTGAGCTGAGACACCTACGCTACCGAACGGCTGGTGACCGTGTCTGCGGAGATCGGAGCAGTGGCGCCTTCGGGACCGTGTTGGCGTCGCCGTCTTTCGTAACAGTGGTGGAAATGGCGAGATTCGTGGCGCTCTTTTTAACGTCGTCGGAGGCGTGCTTCGTGACAGTGGTTGGCAGCTGCGGGATCGGTCGGCATCAGCGACATCGATGCGGTGAGTGCCTGATGTTTTCCCCTCAATTGACCAGACAACTCTAGCTCAGGTTATAGTAGTTTTAAAGAAGAGCTGCGTGAAGGATTGGTGAGCGTGCTTTGATCGTTTCAAGCAAAGTCAGAGCGCTTTGAAACCAAAGTTAATACGGAGGGTGTAAACACGGCAGTGTTAAAATTGCTTGTGCGCCTTGCTAGTAGACTTATAGTGGGTACGGCGAGTAGATTCTTAAATGGGGCAAACAGCAAGAGGCTAGTGTGAACGATGGAGAACTCTAAAGTGAAGGAAATTGTCGAAATTCGTGAGGAACTCGGCATTACTTTGAGCCGTGCGTAACGAAAGCAAGCGATCCTTGAGATCAGAAGGATGAAGGAGTGTCGGCTGAGGAAGTCCATGAGGCCTGGGCGGATATCAAAGCACGCCGCGAGGAAACTGAAAGACGAGAAGTTCGCGAACTTGAAGAAGCTGAAAGGCGCGAACGTCGCGAGCGTGAGGAGGCCGAGAGACAGGAGCACCTCGAATTGAAACGAATAGAATTGGCAATCCTACAGTGCTACAGTGTTCGCAGGTGCCTAGCGTAACTCGTCCGACAGTTCAAGTCAACGGTTACAGAATTCGGGACCAACTGCCACCGTTCGTAGTAGGCGAGGACATGGCGAAGTATCTCGTCAAGTTTGAACACGTGTGTGAGCGAAATGCTGTAAAGCGGTCTTTTTGGGCGCGGAAACTGTAAGCTCTTTTTCCTGGCGAAGTGTCCAACGCAATAACTTGCTTGTCGAGGAAAGCGTTTGAGAGCTATGGCGAGGTTAAGGAAGTGCTCTTGAGATGTTATAAGTTGTCACCCGAGCCTTTCAGGCAAAGGTTCCGGTATGTTAAAAGAAGAATGAATAGCACGTTTACTTCGCGTTTCGTCTTAAAGCCGATTTATTGAATGGCTCAAGGTCGAAGGTGTTTATGACGATCACGATAAAGTGGCAGAATGCATTGCATTGGAGCAATTCTACCGCAGCATCAAAGAGGATGTCAAGCTTCGGCTGCAGAACCAACTTGGTGAAGTACAGATAAAAAAGGCAGCAGAGTTAGCTGAGGAGTATTGTACTCGTCGAAAGTTGTATAGCAGGGCAGTGCGCGTTGAAAAGGATAAAAGGAAAGAGGGCTTTTCAAAGAAACCTGATCAACGGAAGCCGAGAATCTGCTACAACTGCAAAAAGGAAGGGCACATCGCGATAAACTGTAAGCAAAAGTTTGCGACTATCCAAGAATCGGAAAAGAAACGGAAGCCGTGAATCTGCTACAACTGCAAAAAGGGAGGGCACTTCGCGATCAACTGTAAGCAAAAGTTTGCTTTCGCAACAATTCGAGAATCGGAAAAAAACATGCGGTTGTTGGAGTCATATCTCCAAGAAATTAGTGTGAATGGGAAAACGTGTCGAGCACTTCGAGACTCAGCGGCAACCATGGACGTTGTCTATCCTTCATTGGTGTCTTCGGAAGACTTTACAGGAGAATGCGCGTGGATTAGGGAAGTAGCCGAGGAGCAGAGTGCTTGCTTACCAATCGCTACGGTTGTCATTGAAGGCCCGTTTGGTAAGCTTCGCACCGAAGCGGCTGTGTCTGTCGCGCTTCCCGATATTTTTCCTTATCTTTTCTCTAACAACTCAGAGCATCTTCTAAAGAGCAGGGTAAATCGTTTTTCTCCAACTTAGCGTACATGGCCTTGAGGCGATCGCAAGCGCGGAAGCTTTTGCAGGAGCTTGATCTTGTTTAATGGGGGGAACTATCAAGTGACCTTGGCGGTGAGTCTACGGAACCTCAGAGAGAAAATTCTCCATGTGAGTCATGTGAGCAGTCACTCGAGCGGCCTGTCGCCGAAGCGACTGGCGCGGTTTCCGTAGCATGGGGAGACGACATGGCGCCATTGAGTCAGAGCGAAAGAGATGCAATGCTCTCGCCTGTAGCGGAATTTGGAGTAAGCTGTTGAGGGTTGATTGAGAAACGCTCATTCGAGAGCAGCGTGAGGACCTCTCGATGAAAGCGCTAATAGAAAGCGTAAACTTGGGAAAGAAGAACAAGAATGTTTTTTTTTTTTTGAGAAAGCAGGGCTCCTGTATCGTAGCTACACAAATGCGCAAGGTCGCAAATATGAGCAGATCTTGGTACCACAAAAGTATTATCGTCACCAACCATTGGAACTGCGCATGAAAACGCGTGGGTAGGGCATCTCGGCATAAAAAAGACCAAGGCTTGAGTTTCCCTTGAGTATTATTGGCCGAAATGCTGGAAGGATATCGAAGACTTTGTATGCTCATGCGACACTTGTCAGAGAGCGAGGAAATCCACGGACAACTGGAAGGCACCCATGAAGCTTTCTGATACCAATTAATAACTGAAATCAGGAAGGCAGCTAAACAATTTTTACTACAGTAACTTGATGAAACCATACGTTTCACGTCAAGCGGTCGTAAATCTGCTGTTGAATGCTTCAGAGGAAGAGGGAGCAGAAATTTTGAGTTCCAGTGATGTAATCGAAAAGGGATTGGAGGTAACCTTGGAGCAGTTGAACCTAGAGCCGAGGTTAAGCGAAGTCCAGAAGGAGGACCTGAGAAACTGTTTTCGTGTTTGAAGACGTGTTTTCTGATCGTCCCGGAGACACGACGGTGATTGAACACGATATCGAGCTAACTTGTGAGAAGCCAATCCGTAGCAAGCCGTATTGCTGTTCCCCTGTGCAACGTGGCAAGTATGAGCCACTCTTAATACCGCATAGGTATCGTCGCCTAAAAGTGGTCGGTTACTGAGATGGAGCATGATACTCCAACAGCACAACTTTGACGATCGCTACAAAAAAAAGCTAAATGCTAATGCAGACGCTTTGAGCCGTGCATTTTAAGTAGTACCTTTTCCACCTTTCGGTTTCTCGCTGGCTATTCGCGGCAAAATTTTGTCCTCATCACAACCTTAGCTGAGTGCTCTCGTCCAGAGTGAGCTCAAGGAGCCAACTTTATGTTGTATTCTATTTCGTTACGTTGTTGTACGTGTAAAAATATGGGTTCTCATTTGAAGTATTGTGCCCCACATGTGCCCCTTGATTTAGAGGAAACGAAATTCCGATAGACACGTAGCTAGGTGTATGTTGTACTATACTTTGTTTGATGTTCTGTCGGGTGACTGAGGGCACTTGCTTGTGTCTTGTCTGTTGTCGAACCGTTCATGACAAGTTACAGAACCATCGACAAGCACTGAGACCAAAGATAGTCAGAAGAGACGAGCGAAGCTAGTCGACAAGTTGTGGCGACAAGCCAGTGGATCTGGGATCCGTCCTCAAGAATGGGATGTGTTCCCGGAACAGAGTCTGGAGCTGCATTCTCCTCATGGCCCTGGAGGCAAACCTGAAGGGACCTGTCGAACGAGCGCGCCTGACATCCGAGCCACGTGGAAGCAGCTCGTCTTTCCAGCGCATTGTCTGGCGGTGGGGGTGCTGTTATGCCTGCGAGTCCACACCGAACGTCCATGCCTCTGAAAAAGGCAATTAGTGTCAAGGCCAGCACGCGAGCCCGCCTGACGCGAACAACTCAACGGCGTTATCACGTGGCGGTGCCTTTCTGTCGCGCCCGCACAGTTAGCCCGTCGAAGCAATCGGTGCCTTACTGTCTGGCGAATCTGACGCAATGCGTGGCGACGTCACTCGTCCTTGGGTGCAGCCACGTGCAGCGCAGCGGCAGCGGATTCGATGAGAGTGACGTGGCCCAGCGGCGACCCCATTAGAGGATTTTGACTGCACGGCCAGCGGCACTTCTGGTAGGACATTTGGTTACTCAAAGAATCCTCCCGGTGCATATAAAAAAAAGCCCTGCGGCGCGTCGCGAACAGTAGACCTGTGTGTTAGAGAGAAGAGCTCGGCTCTTCGGGTCTCTAAGCTTTCGGCCACAGTGCCGAATTTGTAACGCCTCTGTACATACGCTGTACATAAACCTAGTTTCACTCACCGTCGTCTCGTCTGCTCGTCTATCAGCTCTTCGCAGAAGCAGTCGCGAGCTGAGAAACCTACGCTACCAAACGGCTGGTGGCAGTGTCGGCGTCTTTCGTAAGAGTGGTGGCAACGGTGAGATTCGTGGCGCCCTTCGTAACGTAGTCGGAGGCGCGCTTCGTGACACCGCTTGGTCACTCAGGATAGCCTATTGGCTTCACCTAACAAGTTCAGCATGATGGACTGGGACGAGTTAATAAAGGACAGCAAGGCTCGTTAGACCAAGTATGACCCATTGGAGGAAATCTCAGGATTAGCTGAGGATGCATTCATTGCAAGCAAGACAGTCTGAATCGTCTTTGAGGTTCCCTTATCTGGGAATACAGAGAAGGAATAAGCATATTCGCAACTCCAGAAATCCATGCGACACCTAGCCAGAATATAGGGAAGCTGCTTACAGAGGTCTAAACAGTCTAAGCGCCAGTAGTATACGGTATGAGCACGGTAGGATGGTTCCGCTCCTGAAGAAAAGATGAATGGCCAGACATACTTCTTCTTTCCAGGCCCTCATGTTCATTTGAGTTTCGAATACGTTTCGGTTGGCCCGTTCTAAGACTAGAATTAGTTGGTGTACCAAACCTGACTACTGGAGAAAATTGACTCGCCCATTAAGAAACTTGATATCAAAGCCTTGCTTGATGAGCTTGATAATAACTGATCCCGAAGTACTGCTGCAAGTACGAACAATACATGTCAAATCTCGATCATAAGTTCATCGCTACGTTTACCGAGGAGGTCAATCTCCTCTAGGCTGAAGGCCACACGCTGGAGGCCTGAAGGGCCAACTCGGTGGTACTCATTCCCAAGCTGGGCATCACACTCGCGAAGGAGAACCTACGTTCCCCTCACACCACGCACATTATATAAGGGGGTGGATCACGCGAAAAAAACGAGGCTGAAGAGGTCGATCCACACTACGCGGTAGGCTTCCGCCTCGTCCTCTTCAGCGAAGATGTGATGCTCTTGATAACGAGGCAAATTATCGACCGAAGAACACGATATGTTTTGGAAATATTAGCCTTTGCTGTCACCAAAGCCGTCGATGTCATTTCATAAAAGTTCAACCTGGAGGCGGTTGGAAGCATGGCGTCGGTATCAAAGGTTCATTTGATTGCTTTTTGCCTTCCTCAAAAGCCGCAAAGAAATCAATTATACGCTAATCAAATCAAACAATCAGTGATTCGATTTAAAACAAAAAGGCATTATGGTTAAAAATGGGGAGACGAAGAAAGCTTACGTTACTACAGCTTGATTAGGCTCTGTCACCCTGCGTCACCAATGACAGGGTGAGAACAAAAGACATGACTAGAAAAAAAAGCAAGTAATGATACAAACAAGTGGTGAAACAAATGCCAGGGCAAAGAATACAAGCAAAAAAACGAATATTTGATGCCCACATGTGCACAAAAATCAAAAAGCGTATACAATCACGTTGGGACATAAGAAAAAATAAACATATAAACAATTTCATAGTTCTACACTTTGTGACGAGCACTGACACAAAGTGACAATTGTAAACAGTCCACACCTACAAAAACAGTCTCAATAAATCAGTAGTATTTAATGGGTCGATGTCTTGCTGCTAATATGAATTGAAGATAGTCGTGAACGGGTGGTTAAGCCTTTGTGTGTCGTAAATAGCGCATCATAATCATAAATATTTAGTAATTCAACCTGCAGTTGAAAAGGGCATCGTTAAGCTGCTAATGTTAGGCATTCCCAAGAAAAGCCACTTAGTAAGTGTTTCTGCTACTGCCAATTCCGACTATGTCCGATACGCCAATGCCATTATGCTCCAATGCATGGGAGGTACGGATGCTAAGATGGAGAAAGCGGTCCAGTAGGTATTGTGTGTCGCAGACATTTTTCTAGAGAATATGGGGCTTCGGGGCTCTCACTCTCTATAGCAAAGTCTCCCACCAGTCGGACCCAGTGGGAGTTTTTTATAAGGTACAAATCACTCCAACAATAATGGAAAAGCAGCCAATTTTCTGGTTTTTCTGTATAAGGATATTCGGCCTCCGCGTTGGATCCGAGAGCGGAAATTCGCAGGCTTGCGCAGTGATGTTCCGCGCATGAAATTTTCTCTTTTTCGAAGAATTTTAGCCAGTAGTTTTTGCCAAAAGAAAACTCTATTCTTCATAAAATTACAGGGAATTTCAAAGAGGAGGAAGAGGAGGAAAGGAAGAAATGAGAGGCAAGGAGGTCAACCAGACGCACGTCCGGTTTGCTACCCTGCACTGGGAAAAGGGGTGAAGGGATTATAGAAGAGAGAAAAAAGTGAAGGGCAACGTGTGTGTAAATGTGACCTTGTCCATTGCAAGCTTATAAGCGGTCGCGTAGTCCAGTCGTCTTCAGAAAACTTAGCAATGCCCGCGTCGCGTTGCTGGCTTGTGACGAGGGAATTTCAAGAATTATTAAAATCCTCCATGATGGCCAATAATTAGCGGTCACAGTACCACTTCATGTGCTCCAATCAGTTCTGGCACATGCACCGTGCAAGCATTGCCTTCGATATTTCTTTCTGACGTTTACGTGGAGTAATTTTCAGGTCACTATTCGTGCTCGACTTCAGCCTACAATTTATAGTGTACAAACAGTATATGAATTGTTAAAGTTATTCTTTTCTTGTGTGGCAGTGGAAGGGCTAGTCATGATCTCAAAAATTGCCAGTACGTGAGACACGTGGAATCGTAGTATGTGTGTGTGCGGATGGGGCTGTAAATCAGTACTGTTGTACCGGAATATATGCTGGTAATTTTGAGAACATTCGCTGAAAAACATTTCCGAAATAGGGAATTATTATGTCCCTAAATGGGAATTCTTCGGCATAGTGCCGATCATCACTGGGCTTGGGCCCACATCCACTCCAAGACAGACAACATGCTTAGGCTAAATTTAAGGGTCTCAAACTACTCAGAATGACTGAGGGAAAACAGACCCTCACTGTTGAACTGACCTCGATGCGAGAGGACTGAACTCGATACTTTAATGCAGGAAGGTATAAAAAGTATGCTGGGACTCATCAGCATGGCCATTCACGGGATCATGAGCCAGATCATGCACACACATCCTAGGAGGTAATTGAAGCATGAATACTAGCTCACATCGCGCGGCGGCAGGTCTTCTGCGAACGCTGGGCAGCTTCTCCTACAATCGCTAGGATGCCATCATATGGGCAAAGCAAAAGAGATCTTTCAGAGCCTGGCGTGCAGCGAGTGAGCTTCGAGTGTTATAGTGAGCGTTGCATGGTGTCGCTGTTATCATCAGTCGCTAACCGATAGACATAAAAACTTAACTGATCGACACAAAAGCATAAAATGAGGAAACATTATCCCGACCAATTGAGATTCGAACACAGTTGCCCTGCGTCACAGTCAATGATTCTAATAACGACCGATGATGGAGCTTGAAACTCATTTGCAAAAAGATCTTGGCCTCGATCATTTCAGACACAGAATCACATTCTATGTAATATAGTGCGGCAGAAGTTAAATAATAACCAGTTAAACAAAATGCCGATTGCGTCATCAGTGTGTTGATTAATTCTTCCAACTCATGGCAAAGTGCTCAGCCATAGTTTTTTTATCTTCATCAGCCACATAGAGCATCACCAAAAAGAACATAATACATGTGTGTACCACGTTTATTCACAGAAACACAAATGACACAGTTGGCGCTGACCTACTTCACGAAAATTGTATTTTATGGCATAGTCATACCACAAAAAAAGCCAGACCTGTGCTGACCACGCAGCACAGTCACAGCGAAATATAGAAGAGCGGCTTTTCAGGGCCTTTTAAACAGTCTTTCAGATGCTATCATCACACTGCTGGGTATCCTACATCGCCATAAAAATAACAAGTTTTGTGTGGTAGGCCGTCATTGACTATGCTGTCCTTTGTCATGTTTCGGAGAAGAGCGGTATCCGCTCCACACTTCAAAAAATGAAAAATAAAAAAAATATGCCTAAAGTGGGTATGCGCCACAGTTAATAGGCAATTACGAACATGCTTTCTTAAGGGCTGGAGATGTGCACGACAAACTCGTTACTTTATTCGCTTTGTGTGATGCCTAGCTGTTCCTTTGATGTTTTGAAATGCTTTATTACTCATATCAATACGATTTGTTTCTCCGACATAAAGCCTGCACAAGGCCAGTTTAGAGACGAGTCCTAAGCACTGGCGTGGCTTAGTGGTAGAATACAGTGCTGGCCCTCTGTGGACCCAGGTTTGAGTCCCACTGTTTTTTATTTACTGTGTTTTTTTGTTCGATACTGTTTATGAACATCGGCGTGAGCGGTGTACAACCACGGCACCACGTGTGACACGTATTCTAATCTTATTAGAGCACGCGCTGTAAAACGAACCTGAAACACAGCTAGTGATACCCCAGCCCGAAGGTGCGCTAATAATTCGCATTAGGCAATACGCTGTTCACCGTGGAATTTTTGTCCCAAATACTGAAGAGCTGGAACTTGTCGCTGCTCATCGCGGTGACGTGCTCAGCTCGGCTTCTCTTAGGAAACTGTTTGCCTCCGTAGCAGAGCGGGTAGCGATAGCTAGTAATGTACCCTTCACGCCCCGAGATATCCACTGTCTCCAGGGCTGCCATTCCGAGTCTTCCCCTTAGGATTGATCTCCAGGGAGGCTACTGTTATCTACGTTCAAGCAGCGTAGTACACATACACTGAAATGCCTGTTTACAGGGCCACACAACCTCAGGGGTACATCCAACACTTCCTATTGTCAACTACCGTGCCATAATAGAACCTTTAGATAATTTACTCTGGCAGTCTGGTTCTTCCACCATATGTTGTTCGCTCATGCCAGCCGGTAGGCTGTGTATCCCAGCGACACCGATGAGCGTTCCCTGCAGCGCACACGGACACTGCTTACGTTCCTGCTGGACGTGTATCGCGTTTGGACGGTACGCCTATGAGCGTCCCTTGGGTGAACAATACATAGCGGAAAAAATGTGTTTTCGATTTCGGGGGAGACACTGCTCTCATCAGCTCGAGTGGACGCGCGTCGTGTCGGCTCTGGCTTCAATGCATGTTTTGCAGCCGAAGTCCCCTAGAAGCCCACAAGACATTGGTACCCGCGTATTCAGCTTCTCATCAGGAATTGCCTGGCACCAAGTTCCAGGTGGGCGCTTGAATTTTGACACCTTTACCGACGCATTTTTGTCAACCACGCTGGTGCGAGAGCTACGCCTAACCCCTTCCGAGCCACCGGCAGCGCAGCTGTTAGAGACGCTGCTGCCTAGGCCGGCCTAACTCTGCGGGCACCAAGAAACGCCGGTCGGCACGTTTGACGTGTCCGACTCTCAGAGAAGAAATGATGGTCACTGTGAAGGGAGAACCCATTTCTTGTGAAGAATTCGGAGAAAGTACAGGATGGAGAACCATATGATCAAATAAGTCGACCCGAGGGCAATCACTAGAACCTGGTGCGGATTCTTAACGAGGGAATAACAGCAAGAAACGGCATGACCAATGTCTGAGTCAAACAACAAGATTAAGCCGGATGCCTCCACTGCCCCGAGGCGACTACAAGATCATCATCCGACCTAGAGGCGGCCTTCGACTTACCGATCATGGAGCTGCCCGACTGGCTACTAGCATTTACCACGCCGCTGAAATTCCGAGAGACATCCAAGATGAGGACACAATATGCCCGAATTTCCAGCAAAATATCAACGTTATGAGCACACCCGTCGAGGCGCATGCTGATAGAAACCAAACATCTCTCGCATTGTGGTCGGCAACAGGACGTAAGATACCAGCGCATATGACGCAGCACCAGACGGTACGTCAAAATACGTGATACGTGATATCCCGTTGGACGATACCGCCCGAGATATTACGGCTAATGTGATTACGACAAAGAACCCCACAGTCATCGCTGCAAAACGCCTCAGCAACACAACGACGGTGATCGTACTGTTCGCTGGTCTTTACGTGCCAACATACATTCGATACGGTGGAGCAATGTTGAGGTGCTCCCTTTACCGCAAGCAGATAGAGACGTGTTACCAATGCGGTCGCCTGGGGCACCACGCAGATGTATGCCCAAACCCGAAAGACCACGTGTGCCGTGGCTGTGGTACGACCAACCCCCGCAAGGTCACCAATGCAAGCCCACTTGTCAATTATGCGGTGGCGACCACCAGACGGCCCAGAAGGCGTGCAGGGCACGTTACAAAACGCTGTACCTGGTCAAACGCCGGCGATGGGAGCAACGACAACAACAATATGAGGACCACCCGACGAAGCCAACGCCTTTCGCCAACCGCCTCGAGCAGCGGGACACTACTCCTACCCGCAAGCCCGGAAAGAAAGCCTGGTCGAGATCTCAGTCGCGGTCTTGGTCGCGGTCTCGCCCCCGGCCCGGCTGCCAGCCCCGCTCCCGGCCCCGCTCCTGATTCCGCTCCCGGTCACACTCAAGATCTCGGAGCCGTACACCTGAACCTCACGCAACCTTCAAGGTGGGCTAGGTAGACGTAGTTAAGGGGGCCGCTTCTCAAGGCAAACTTTGTAAATTAGAGGTTTAAATAGCACAGCTAGAGCAGATGTTAGCACAATGTAACCAGAAAATACAGCTTTAAGAGAGGAAAACAGGACCCTCAAGGAGGAGTTACACCACTATAAAAGAACAAAACATGTGCCATCAGTAGTACCACCACTGTCAGCTGTTACACCCAGTGAAAAAAATGCCGCCATATTCAAGAAGTGAATGATGATGAGTGGGCGAAGCTCCAGAGGTAAACCTGGTAAACCATGAATCCTCCGTACATTTTGCCCACTCGATTTTATTGCAACGCTCCCCCTAGCGTACGTCGCCGCACTATATCGAACGATGACAGGCGCCATATGTGGCATCAATCCTATTTTATAACACCTCGCATCTTTCATAATCAACTACACATACCGCCGTCTAGTTTATAACATCTTGCATATTTTGGACAGACGGACGGACGGATGGACGGACGGATGGATGGATGGACGGACGGACGGACGGATGGACGGATGAATGGACGGACGGACGGATGGACGGATGGATGGACGGACGGACGGATGAACGGACGGATGGACGGATGGATGGACGGACGGACGGATGGACGGATGGATGGATGGACGGACGGACGGACGGACGGATGGACGGATGGATGGATGGATGGATGGATGGATGGATGGATGGATGGATGGATGGACGGACGGACGGACGGACGGACGGATGAACAGACGGATGGACGGATGAATGGACGGACGGACGGATGGACGGATGGATGGATGGACGGATGGATGGATGGACGGACGGACGGACGGACGGACGGACGGACGGACGGACGGACGGACGGATGGACGGATGGATGGATGGATGGATGGATGGATGGATGGATGGATGGATGGATGGATGGATGGATGGATGGATGGATGGATGATGGACGGACGGATGGACGGATGGACGGATGGATATGGCTGTACCCTTTAGATAGGGCGGTGGCTAGCGTAATACTTGGAACTGAACGAGAGGTGGCTACATACAGGGGACGCACAGCCCACGCCTTAAGGAGCTTCGCTCCTAAAAGTGGAGGAAGGTACAACACCACCACCTCCCAAGCGCAGAGCTGAAATCCAGGCCAATGTAGACAAACCCACTCGCGTGACGCCAGAGAATAAAGTGCCGAAGGAAGTTCAGCAATCAGTCAAAAAATTAAACGAATGGATGAGCAACACATCCTGAGTTATATGAGCCCTTACTGACCGCGTAGAGACTATAGCTAAAATTACCCAGCAACAAAACGAGAACCTACAAGAGTGACTCTTCGCTGTGGAGGCTAGAATCACCCCTCCGCCACCTGGCGGACTGGACCCCACAGCGAATGTAAAGCAACCTTCCTCGTCGGCATTCAGTGTGATACAGCCGGCGACATTCCTAACCCTGCGTCTCATCATAGCTAGAAATCACGCCTACACGATTTGGCAATGGAATTGTACAAGCTACGCGAATAAGCAAGCAAATCTTCACCAATTCCTTAAAGGGAAAGTTAAGCCCGATATCATTTTATTGTAGGAAACACATTGTCTCACTAAATTCGCAGGCTACCGCTCGATCGGACATGCCAACGGGAAGACAACTGTGCTTACCACCCTAGTTAGACGAAACCTAACGTTCACGCAACACGACACGGAAATTACCAATATAGGCAAAATATTTATTGAAATCATTCCGCAACGCAAGACACACGAAAGCCTCTTTATACTAAACATATACAGCAACCCTAAACAAAAAAAGCAAAGACTTCTCACACTCTTTAAACGTGCCCTCAACATCGCTGGTCGAAATTTCATCTCATTAGCGGGGGACTTCAACGCACCACACACTGCGTGGGGGTACTCTTATGTGTTTCTTAAAGGTAGGGCCCTCTGGTTTGACTCGCAGCAGGAGGGATTAACTCTCATCACCAACACTGGCACACCAACACGCGCGGGCACTAGCTCCAGTAAAGACACAACGCCTGGTCTGACGTTCACGAGGAACACATCAGCAGCCACCTGGAAAAATACCCTAGAGAACCTGGGTAGCAGCCAACTATATCATTGAGGTACATGTTCAAGGTGGCCCACGTAAACCCATGGGGAAACAACTAAAGTGGGTATGCTGGACCCAGTTCCGCAAATCACGGGAGAACCAAGTCCAACCCATCAGCGACATAGAAGATTGGACACACGCCTAAACAGGATATTAATAATGACACCCGAATCGTACCTCCCGAGGCACGTTTCGAAGAGATTGATAGCTGGCTCCTCCACATGTGGAAGGCAAAGCAATCGCTCCAAAAAGGTGTAAGGCACAGAAACACAACAGAAACTTCAAGAAACGCATAGCACTCCTCAACACAGAGATAGAGATGTATGCAACACAGCTAAGCTGGCAACACTGGGATAAAACCTGGATGCGATGGACAGGCAGCTAAGTCTTAGTAAAACATGGCATTTTCTACAGTTCCTGCTCGATCCAGAACACAGCAAAACCGTCCAACGACAAACCATCAACAAACTAATACATGCTTACAAGGGCACCGACAAGGAGTTTCTTAGGGTGGTAGAGCTCAAATATATCTCACGGGCTCCTAGTCAGCAGCATCCAGATTATACGGGGCAGGTCAACACCACTCTAGACGAAGAATTCACCGAAGCGGATATTCGTGCCACCCTACAAAAACTTAACACCAAATCTGCACCAGGTCCGGACAACATAACGAATAAGATGATACGCAATTCGGACGATGAGTCGATCACGCATGTGACAAACTATATTAATAACTGCTGCAACACCGGAATCTTGCCCCGCATTGGAAAACGGCAGGTGATTCTGATTCCAAAACCAGGGAAACCACCGAATAGTGACAATCTTAGGCCCATCTCCTGATATCTTGCATAGGCAAATTGATGGAACACGCTTTCCTTGTTAGACTGACAAATTACTTCGAAGACAATGATTTTTCCCATACACCATGATTGGCTTCCGCAGGCATCTTTCAATGCAGGATGCCATGTTGCAGCTTAAGCATCACATCATAGACAGTACCGGACGCTCCACTAAGGGCGTACTTGGTCTTGATCTCAAAAAAGCTTTTGACTCTGTCGCGCATAGCACCATTCTAAAACAGGTCAATACCCTAAACTTGGGGCTTCGCACGTACAACTATATAAGGGCATTTCTTACGGGCAGAATGCCCACGATCACTATGGGGGAACTGAGGTCATCCGAAATAACCATAGGAAGTGCGGGCACCCCGCAGGGTTCCGTGATCTCTCCCTTGTTGTTTAACCTCACCCTCATTGGTCTTCCTTCAAAACTTTGAACCATCCAAGGACTTTATCACACCATTTAAGCCGACAACATCACCCTCTGGGTGTGCGACGGCAGAGACGGTTCCATTGAACAGAGATTACAAGAGGGGATTGACGCAGTCGAACGGTATTAACAAGGAACTGGACTATCCTGCACGGCGGAGAAATGTGAGCTACTGCTATATCGCCCTACACTTAGGGGTCGGCCACCCAAACAACACCCCCAAGTGCAGACACACGCTGATATAAAACTCACTACAAGCGATGGCTGATATTTCTACTGAATCAAACGCCTTCTCATAATCTATGAAGGCTATGTATAGTGGTTGGTTATATTCTGAGCCATTCTCTATTACCTGATTGATAGATAGTATGAATGTGGTCGATTGTTGAGTAGCCTGTTCGAAATCCAGTTTGTTCATTTGGTTGATTGAATTCTAATGTTTTCTTTACTCTGTTAGCAATTACTTTTGTAAATAGCTTGTATACTACAGAGAGCAAGCTAATCAGCCTGTAATTCTTCAAGTCCTTGTCATTTCCTTTCTTGTGTATTAAGATGATGTTAGCGAAGACTCTGGTACTCTTCCCGTCAGGAGACATTTCGTAAACAGGGTGGCTAGTTTTTTAACACAATCTGTCATCCATCTTTCAGCAGATCTGATGTTACATGATCCCCACCAGCAGCTTTGCCTCTTTGCATGCTCTCCAAAGTTTTTCCTACTTCTTCTATCATTACTGGTGGGGTGTCATCTGGGTTACTGCTGGTTCTTAGAGTATAGTCATGCAGACACTGCGGAATCAGGGCGTCGATGAAGTATATATAAACATCCTGGAAAATACCAGTCAAGAAGGGTGTAAGGCATGAAGACACGATCTCCCCGATGCTATTTACCGCGTGCTTACATGACGTTTTCAGAAGCCTAGAATGGGAACAGTTAGAGATAAGAGTTCATGGAGAGTACCTTAGTAACCTGCGCTTCGCCGATGACATTGCATTGCTGAGTAACTCCGGGGACGAATTGCAATTCTTGATTACAGAGTTAGACAAGGAGAGCAGAAAGGTGGGTCTTAAAATGAATCTGCAGAAAACGAAAGTAATGTACAAAAACCTCGGAAAAGAGCAGCGCTTCGAGATAGGTAATAGGGCACTTCAAGTTGTAAAAGACTATGTATACTTAGGGCAGGTAATAACCGCGGAGCCAAACCACGAGATTGAAGTAACTAGAAGAATGAGAATAGTGTGGAGCACATTTGGCAACCACTCTCAAATTATGACAGCTAGATTGCCACTATCCCTTAAGAGAAAGGTATATAACAGCTTTATCTTGCCGGTACTTAGCTACGGAGCAGAAACCTGGAGACTTACGAAGAGTGTTCAGCCCAAATTGAAGACGACGCAGCGAGCAATGGAAAGAAAAATGGTAGGTGTAACCTTAAGAGACAAGAAGAGAGCAGAGTGGATTAAGGGACAAACGGGAGTTAAGGATATCATAGTTTAAATAAAGAAGAGGAAATGGACATGGGCCGACCATGTAGCGCGTAGACAAGATAACCGCTGGTCATTAAGGGTAACAAAATGAATTCCCAGGAGGGAAGGGGGAGACAGGTTAGGTGGGCAGGTGAGATTAAGAAGTGTGCGGGTGTAAATTGGCAGCAGCAAACACAGGACCGGGTTAACTGGCGGAACATGGGAGATGCCACTGTTCTGCAGTGGACGTAGTCAGGCTGATGATGATGTTGATGATGATTATGATATTTCTCTCTCTCAGTCGGGAGCTGGCGCAGCATTTAGAAAAGGGTCTATTATGCGTGGCGTCCGGAAAAAAAATTGCAGATCCCACGTACAATGGGAATCAAAGATGTGCGAAGCACAAATGATAAATGTTGATTTGTCACTTTAAAGTCAGCACAACGTGACGAGGTGGAGGTAAATGTTGTTGTACATGACTTCCGTGCCATGATTATCATGTTTGGGTGTAGTTAACCTTCGCCATCTATTCACGTCACATTATACCAAATTTAGTACATGTGGAGCTAGTGAAACGGCTGCGAGCACGCTATAAGCGTGGCATGTTCACAAGTTTTTACATGACATGCGTGTCATGTTTATCATGTTTGCACCAGTCATATATATTTGTCATCATATATATTTATCATGTTTGCACAAGTCATATATTTTGTCATCAATTGACGTCACGTAATATCATATTTAGTATATGTGGATCTAGCTAAACGGCAGCGAGCGCATCATGAAGGGCCCCCTATATACTCCAAAGTAGCGTTGATGCGTGCGCACACTGGGCACAGTGATGCTACGTTAGAAAAACGCGAGCACTCTATAGTCTGACGCCAGGCGCGACCAGAATCCGTCGGCACGGCCCCACGGCAACCGACGCAAAATGCGACATGCTGCATTTCGCACTGATGCGTTACCCAGACAACACTGCGTCTCCCTTTTTTCGTGACGGAGGGATGCCGGACGCGCTCAAACGCTCATGCGTCAAAGGAACGCAGTGCGGCGCCCGTCTGCGAGTATATGGCAGGACCGTTGCATGGCATGGTCACGCCGGCGTGACGCGACGAAATGAACGCCGGCGAGCACGCGCACCACGTCACGTCAAAATGTATTGGCGCCTTGACTGTGGCAAGTGGTCATGTTCTCACATGACAGGCATCTCGGTAATATGTTTCCACCGGGGGCGTACCTTCGTCATCCATTGGCGTCACTGAATACCAAATTTGGCATATGTGACGCTAGCGAAACGGCCGCGAGCACATCATAAGTGTGGCGTGTAGTCATGTTTTTACATGACACGCATGTCGTGATTTTCATGTTAGGATCTGTCACTTGTGTTCGCCATGCAATAATGTTATAGCATACAAGTTTTTCAACATGCTTTGTGAACAAAACCACCACAACAGCTGCAGGAACATGAAATGTTAATTATGACATTCATGACATATATATCATAATTTTCATGTCATGACTAGTCAAATACGTCCTTCATATAGTCATGTTATGCGATACCAAGTTGTGTATTGATACCCAGTATCGAAACGGCCAGGAGACCAAAAAGTCATAGTCGGCTAGATAGATAGATAGATAGATAGATAGATAGATAGATAGATAGATAGATAGATAGATAGATAGATAGATAGATAGATAGATAGATAGATAGATAGATAGATAGATAGATAGATAGATAGATAGATAGATAGATAGATAGATACGCTCAAATTCGCCAAAGTTCGCTAAGAAATGCTTCACATTTAAAAAACAGTGCGAAAAAATCGTGATCAGACCACCATCGGGTGTTGTCTGATTGAGGTTCTCTAGGACCAACTTCGTTTTATTGTCTGCAGACGTTTAGGCGAGGCTGGAGGAAATGATTTCAAGCGTGCTGTGTTCGAGGTTGCGTTCATTCATTCGATGTTGCATTGTCACGGTTTAGTAGACGCGTGAATATGTGTGCACAAGGAGCAACCGTTGACATACGTACAAAGGCCGGTCTGCACTGTCTTTTGCCTGGTTTGAGGACACAGCCTGTTCCCACCACATTTAATGGTGACCGACTTTGTTATGTGCTCTGTCACCTTCCGGTCTATTTCATTATATAGGCGGATTTTGTCTTTGGAATAAGTGGATGGTGATTCCGAGCGCTATATACTCTACGATTGGAGACCGCTAAATTTTCCTTAAAGCAGTACTGACACGACGGACCAAATCACGACTTGAGCCTGTGGATTGCCTGCTATGTCACCATTCATCAGTACATCAGCTTTTACCACTTTTCCGCCTCAGTCCACGTGGACCGATTCATGAAACGACGGAAGCCCAAATCCTTGTGGGAATCCTTGGGCAAAATGCCGAAATTCTCACTTGTAGTGTGACGTCTTCCCGGCTATGTTATAGCTGCCTGCGGAGGAATTCAAATTAAGTCAAACCATGACTGGTCCATCTGCGATCACGCCAATCATGTGAATATAGCTTAATGAACCCAGTTGGGCGACTGCAGTGAAAATTCTTCAGTCTGCAGTAGATATCTATATTCTAAGATATATGCGAACCTTACAAGTGTCTTGGTTCACAGGTTTTAGGGCGAAGCTCCTTAAAGCTTGGGTCTGTCTAACCCTTGTATGTATGTAGTAGTACGTAGCCAGTGGTGGTACATATCCGCTCTAGAGCGGGTATGGGCCAGAGGGGCTGCGAGATGGGAGATGGTTGTACTTGGAGTGTTCGCTAGATGGACGCGTGGACGACTGGACAGACAGTGTAGTAGACGGACAGACGGATGGATAGACGCGTGGACGTACGGACGGATGGACGCAGGAACAAACAGACGGACAGATAGTTGGACGGACTCACGAACGAACGCACGTCCATCTATGCGTCCGCCCGTGTGGCGGACGCATGGAAGGGCGCATGAATGGTCGCATGGACGGCGGAAGCAAGAACGAACGGACGAACGGAAGCACGGACGGGCTGACGGATGCTTCGCCCCACTCATCATGGTTCACTCCTTGGATATGCTGTGGTTTGCGGGGCATTCACATCTGCAGATGTTTCATCGCGCCGATTCAATAACATCTCACCGAAATCCACTGCTCAGCGCATGCGCACGTTAGCATTTTGTAGATTGCATTCGATAGTTTCCATTGAGATCATTTTTATGCCTTCCGTAGGAAACAAACCGGTGGACAGCAATACGGTCACTGAATTACAATGCTGAATGCTCAACTGAAAACCCAGGCAGGAGCGACAGGGGCACTCAGGGAACTCTCTTGAACGGGAAATTGATGGTTTTCTTGCTTATACGGGAGGTACGGTCTGTAACTTTAACGAACCCGGAGAGATTATCCGATACGTACGAAAATAAAATTGCAACCCCGTAACTGTATTTTCACTCTGCATCTCGGAGGCAACGCTTTAGATCATATGGTTCAAAGTAGGGTTTATTGATTGATTTGTGGGGTTTAACGTCCCAAAACCACCATATGATTATGAGAGATGCCGTAGTGGAGGGCTCCGGAAATTTCGACCACCTGGGGTTCTTTAACGTGCGCCCAAATCTGAGCACACGGGCCTACAACATTTCCGCCTCCATCGAAAATGCAGCCGCCGCCGCCGGGAATCGAACCCGCGACCTGCGGGTCAGCAGCCGAGTACCATAGCCACTAGACCACCACGGCGGGGCGGTTCAAAGTAGGAACAAAGATTACGCCTCCCGTAAATTTATTGACAAAAACATTGTGAAATTCATTTAAACGTACTATACTTCAGTTTTGCATTCGCACTGTCAGTAGAGTAGTTGACTATAAAAGGGGGGGGGGGGGCAAACTGCATAAAGTACACACCTCAAACTTGTTATGTAAATGGTTTATTACTGTTGAAATTACAGCACATCCCGTATTATATTTATTTCATTTCACGGGGCCAGTTAAAGCGTGTCTTATAAATGCGTACTTGTGCTTTTTCTATACGTAAGCAATGGTTCACCATTGTGACAGAGTGCGAAATTGAAAGTGTAACGAACAAGGACGCAAGCAGAATGAAGCCTCAAGTATGAGTTCACAGACTCGTTTCCATTTGGCTCGGAAAAATCAAAAAACAAAAACTATCGAAGAATTGCCGTGGCAAAAATGATCGCTAATTGCACTATTTACAATCCCGCACTAATATACAGGGCAATCGCCCGCGAATGAGTGATCCAGCAGGAGCAGCTCAGAAGTCCTCCTGGATGTACATCTGCTCCTGTCCGAACTCCTGCTTCATGTACTCCTCGTAGTTGTTCTCGGCGCCCTCGGTGCGCTGCAGCCAATCGATCTCCGGGGGCAGACGGTAGCGCTTGTCCGCCATCACTATCACCACTGGCCTCACCCGGTGGTGGAAGATGCCCTACGTGGAACAGTGGCACAGTTGTACGCGTAGTGCAGGTTATGAATGCTGGTGGCGTTCACAACCATTTGTAGCCAAAAGCAAGACTAATTCCTGACAAGTGGGCGATCAAGCTTTGGATCACTTTTTTAACAAGTACATTATTTATTTCTCGATATTGACGCGTCCTTGCGCCTTCCTTCGGTCTTGTTGGCTAGCGCTTCCCACACAAGTATATGCAAGCTTATTCATTGTCATCGTTTAGTTTTATTTACATATTTAGGACGAAGAAACGTTTTTCAATTCATGCATAACTGTTGATGAACGAAACGAAAAATACCACATTAGTATATACAAGATAGGAGGATGGTTGAGTCTTGCCTTCGATAGTAGGCAAATACAGTTGAAAAGGTCTACTACTCTGGATTTATTCTTTTTTCCAAATACACAAAGTGCCCGAAACCTGAGCACCTGAAGCACCTGAAGCACCTGAAGGCACCTGAGCAGCTCAACATTTTGTAATGAGTGGGTAGTTGTAATTCACCCACCCGTTGCACAATTGTCATGTTTGGCGCCTGCCGCGATTGTACGACTCTGCCATGGCTTCATGCCAGAACGTCTGCCTGCTACGCAGAACGCCTGAATTGAACTTCAGATAGAATGTAACGTTTATAGACCTCAACATCTAGGTATTCATTCCTGAGCTGAGCAGTGTCAGCGTAACGGAGAGAGCAGAGGACGGAAATGTGAACGCAGAAAGCAGCACAAATGACAGATGGTGACAGCGATGACAGCGAGCGAAGTAGGAAACGAGAGTCGAGATTGACAGGTTACGTGGTGGTGAACAGTGGTGCAACGGTATTGCACGCTGCATTTTGCATTGGCTGATGGGGGGCACGCCCTGCACTGCCTTCCGTGGTTTATCACTAAGCGAGGCAGTCGTGCTACGCAC
This sequence comes from Rhipicephalus microplus, assembly GCF_013339725.1. Lineage (NCBI taxonomy): Eukaryota > Metazoa > Arthropoda > Arachnida > Ixodida > Ixodidae > Rhipicephalus > Rhipicephalus microplus. The sequence continues at coordinate 132,885,448 of NC_051170.1, forward strand.
CTTATGGGTTGGTTGACGTAAAATTGACTGCAAGAAGTTGTCCGCTCCAGTTACGCATCTCCTCGTGTTATCTTGTTGGTGTAAATGGAGTACCTATATAAAAATAGTCCCTGCCAGATGTTTTTTTAAACATTGAGTGATGCAACGGGTGGAAGTGAGTGAGTTTTGTCCTGTGGATTGTGACGGTGGTTGTTCACTTTATTATTGTAAACGTATCAAAAATAAATCCCCCTTGGAAATCAATATGAGTTGAAATGTGTGAGGATTCCATCGATAGTGTTGTCAGAAAAAATAAATTGTATCCTTGAATGCGCCAGTGCCTTGAAATGACCACGTAACCATAAAAGCTCTGCATATATGTATGCCAAGCAGATTTTGAATAAAATGACAGCTCCTAAGGAGTACCCATCTGTGCGCCCGTGTGCCTTCCTTCGTTCTTGTTGAATAGTGCTGCCCACACATGTATATGCAAGCTTGTCCATTGTCATGGCCTATGTTTATCTACGCATTTAGGACAAGTTTTTTTTATTCCATACGTAACTGTTGGTTTCGCGCCGTATTTGTTGGGAATGGCATTTACACTTATTCTTTAATTTGATATGTTCACTCATCAGTTCAACAGTGCATCAATTCAGAAGCTGCCACCTGCTGTTTGCAACCTGGTTGTATTTTCTTAGTTTTATACATTAATAACCGGCGATGAAACAAACTAGTGAAGTGCAGGAAATAATGTCAGGCTTACCGGAAAGCTGAGCCTGCGAGTGCTCCGGGGGACGTACATGGGTCCTACCAGGTACTCCTGGGTCTCGCTGTCGATAGCGACGCCCTGAATGAGAATGGCGTCGTGGATGTCGGGCGTCAGTATGAACTTCGTCGCGATTTCCAAGTTTGGCATCAGGAATGAGTCCAGACGGCGCTGGATCTTCTCGAGTGGCCAAGTCTGTTTAGGTGAGGGATTTCAGAAAAAATGTCAGTGGCTTAGCTCAGCTATGCCAGGATATACGTAGCGTTAGCAAAGTTTCACCTGATTATTCTTAGCTTTCCAGATATCATGCTCACAGCTGTTCCAATGACACACATACGGTACACGTATTATGTGGCACATGTATATTCATTTTGCCGGGCAACTACTTCGGGATCCGATGAGTTAGGCTTCTCCGCTCTACTGCACCGTTGAGCAGCATTTGCACTCTTCATCTCCATGGCTATACCACAGTGGCAAACGCCAGTCAGAGGCGCACACCGGCGGCGGCGAGTCTCGCGCGGCCGCAGCCGAGTGCGAGGGAGGTGCCGGCTCCGGCGCGTCACACCACTGATCGTCTGCGCAGCGCATCGAATTGCGCGCACACCGGCGGCGAGCCACGCGCGGCAGTGGCGGAGTATCATTGCGCATGCGCAGACCAGTGCCACGCGAAATTGGCTCAGCGATGCCAGTGTAGCTAACGCTACAAAACGCAGATTTTAAAAGTCTATGCATAAATCTCCACATAGGGATTCTCGATAAGGCTCCAAATATTCGCTTAAGTGAAAGTTGACATGCATGTCTCAGCATTTATTTAGTCATTGGATTTTATAAAGCCATCATACCTTCAGAACATTTTATACAGTGGACAGATTTAACTATTTAGTCTTTTTCCGTTTTTTGAGGTGAAGGTATTTGGTAGCTGCATCACGAAAGGCTCATAATAGCTTAAGCCATAATGCCGTGAAATGGTTGCTTGCTTGGCCAGTTGTTTCATTGCAACATGAGTAAAAACACGTAGGACTTTAGTACTGCACGTTGTTACTTGTGTTTCAAAGTCACAGCTATCACGAAAATGTTCTGACAAGCGAGGGCCACTTCTTCGCGGTTGCCATGGGAGTTCTTAATACCAACACATTCAAACAGTTCTCTTGCTATTGTTTAGGAAGTGTTATTTTTAGACGGCAACGTCAAGTTGCCTCAAACTACTTATTTAAAGTGACAAATAAAATCACAGACTCTGTTTTATTATAAGTGGTTTATAAATATACGTGAATAATAAAGAACGTGTCATTTCCTTTTTGCGTTCTGTTGTGGTAGGTGGCGTCCGTTTTATAATAAAGGGGACAGGAAATTGTCAGGAGTGTTCTGTATCTTATAGTTCAAGAGGCACTAGCTAAATACGCTATTTGGCGCCTGCGCCTCTCATAACGTTAAGCATTATTAGTTTCCGAGAACGTCTTCTGAACCGAACTATTCGAAACCTTGAACCCGCATTTGACATACTCGCATTTTCATGTCTTTATCGGAGGAAATAAACTTGACTTTTCATTATTGTTCTATATATACATTGCTTGTCTGAAAGGCCGAAGAACGAATCGTAATAAACGTTTTTCATTCCTTGGCGCAAGTCGACTGTAAAAAGGACCTCCCACTTACCTGGTACTTGGGGTGAGTTTGAAGAACAAGGAGGCCGATGTTCCTTGCTATGTACGCCCAGATGTCGTACAGAAAACTCGGTGCGTTCGTGAATATTCCTATAGCTTCAATCACTCGCTCTCTTGGGATCATATAGGCCTGACAAAAAAAAACGCATGAGAATAAGTAAACATGTGAACAAAATTTTGCATGTCTGCACTTTTCACACCACCGAATAGAAGGACCCTGAAACACTTTTTTGAGTAACCATGAAATTAATGCACTTGAAAAGTGTATTATTTAACAAATTGAACACCGCGAAAATTTTAAGAATTCGTTCAGTACGAGCGGAGTTACAAAAGTTTGTCACACGCTATATCACATTGTCTCTCCTCTCGTCCCGACGAAAGCGATGGAAGCAGAGCAGGGAGGGAAGGGAGGGGCATCACTCACGCCTTGTGACGTTGAGCATTTTCTCCTTTTTTTTATTCAAATACGCGGCTTCTTCATTGTGATCGCGCGCGCGCGCGCGGGCAAGAGACTGCTTCTTGGGGCGACCTCTGTGACAACCGAGCAAGCTATATTAAAATTAGCCAATGGCTGATGGGCTTACTGCGCTTATTTTCCGTGATTGGTCGAGAAAAGCGAACGCTATTTTTAGGTGGCTTTGATAATTCATTGCGAATTTCAGGCTGCGTGCTGCGCTATATTACTTGGCTGGCGTGTTGTCGGGAGCCTCGGCATCGTTTTCTGACCATGCTCAAAAATTGTTGCAGGGCCCCTTTAAGACACACGCCGAAACGCGGTGCAAATTTACGTTTTTTTTAAATAATTGGTCTGATGGCTCACTCGGTATTGTATATCATGTGTACAGCGAAAGAAGCACGCACAGAATATTGTGTGGTTCCTAATTTGCGAAAAAAGTTGAACATCTTAGATATGTCGTTTCTCATGCTATGTGCAGTACGGTGCACATTTATAGGGAACACAATATGAACAGCATTTTTTATTGCTGGCCTTCTGACAGCAAGCGTATAAAGAAACAATCTTTATGCACGTCACTAATCTGTCAAAAAGAGGCCGCTTACGTTCACTTGCGTCTCGGCAATGACGCGCGTGATGGAGGGCTCCTCGGTGACGAGACCGAGGTCGCCGATGCAGGCGGGCGCGGGGACGTAGTCGACGAAGTAGCCCTCGTTGAAGAAGAACAGCGCTGACGCCGAGTTGGGCAGCGCCCCGTCTCCACGCTCCTCGTATTCGCCTTCAATCTGCAGGCGTCATCACATTGAGAATACACAGATGGCCATGACATCTACACTGCATGACTTGGGTAGCAGAGATATACGCGAATTCATTGTCTCCTTGATCCACAAAGTTACGATCAACTCTGCATATGGCGGGCGTTACCCTCAATGTCAAGTAACCGAGTATAAAGCCGTTTATACCCAGAGAGAAATTGTACGGTGCTACATTGCAGATGAATCGCGAGTGTTATAACGAATCGTTCCAAGGATAAACGGCAGCGATTGGTTTAGAGCTGCATGGTTGCAATGATGATAAGAGAACGATTCTCTAAACATACTTGCCCGTTCGTATGGTACGCACGTCTCGCTGCTTTAGGTCCAAACTATGCATCCCACTGAGACGTCCCCGCAACGCCACCGATTACCAAAGAGAGAGAAGACCACTCAACCCCTTGTCTATCTGGTTCTTTCTTGGCTAGGTGTCTCAATCGCTTCCCACATACAGGGATTCGTGCTGGGGCCGGGAAGTAAGAGACGCTACGACCTGTTCCTGTTTGCTGATTCATTTAATTTATTACTAACTGCAAACATCGTATACCCGCGTACATCACCCACTACACAAATTTGTAACACTTGATTTAGGCACTCGCGATGTTCGACATAGGGCAGGCACACAAAGAAAGTAACCGCAACAATACAAGGGTATGCATATAAAAAAACACACGATGACACAAATGATGAAGTTATCAATGAATAAAACCACGCATTGTCTCAAAGCGCCGCTTCCCTGCCTGCAAGGCTCGTCTAAATAGGGTGCATAAAGTTCGTCTCACGAATGGTGTGTGCTGTCAGTCTTCATCGTCTTCGTTGTCTCTCTCAGTGATTTCCATTTTAATCTTCTTTCATAACGTCCCGCAATCACTCGCTTCCTTGTTTCTTATCTCTAACGTTCATTCCTCGTCATATCATCTCTGCCTCAGTCATCATCTCATCGACTCTCATTGCTATCTCTTCACATCCTTATCTTCCTTTTCCATTCCGTCTCTCTACCATTTCGAGCTCATCGCATCGTATCTCCGACTCTCTTCGCATCGTCTCGTAGTCCCTTTTCGTAAGACCCGACTCAGCCTCTCCGTAGCAGCTAACCAAATGCCACTGTTGACACGACACATTTCTCTGTCAGTCGGTGTGCGTCATCTTCGACGGCCATCCCCGCGGCCCGCACCAGTGAAAAACCCTCTCCCAAGCAAAGCCGAGCAAGTAACTATAACTATGTACAAACTCAAGCCTCAGAGAGAGAGAGCTGGGCGAGCTGTCCGAAGACACGTGAATTACGGGCGAACAATGGTCTCAATGCTCCGACAAAGAGCGTCGTCTGTAATGGCCATCGTCCGGAGTTTCCTGTGTTGTGCCGAAATGTTTTCAGCCGAACCAATTTCCCCGGTTTCTGGTACCGATAACCCGTTGTCCAGACCAAGTCTCAACGTCTCCATGTAGCTTGGTGTCTCCCGCGAAATTCTCCGCAGCCGCCGCTTCTTCGTCATTCAACGCCGCTGAGGGAGGGGGGGGGGGGCATCCGCGCAAAACGCAGTAATCAGCCCTGGAGCCACGGAGGCTGACGGAAAGTCAGGCCGGGCCCGGCAGAGGCGCTGCAGCTGGGTCGCATTCACCGAACCAACAAAAGGTGCTCTGTTGCTCCCCCATGCCACAAATCTGAAGGGTACGCGCGGAATATTGCCACCGTACACTGTCACAGTGTCTGTAGACAACAAGGCGCCGCCCGGTCCTCGTCTTCGCGCGGTGGGCCCCGCGAGAACAGTAGAAATAATCCTTCCAGGTACTCCATTCCGGAATGTATATTCGTTACCCCGAAGTTTTGCTTTTTTCTTTTTTAAAGCGTGGGTTTAAGAAACGAGCGTAGATATCTTGGAAGGACCGGGGTTCAGTCCGTGTTTGCGGGGACGTCACACCACGTATTCTGTACCAACATGCGCCTTTCACTGCACTTCCTGCACTTCGTTTACTTGCCAAGCCACAATTATAGCTTATCGCTCGATGCTAACTTCCTTCATCTCACCGGAAATGAAATTCATTTGTTCATTTCTTCATTCAATCATGTGAGTACAACTTCGATTGTTGTTTACCAGAATGAAGTTTTGTGAATCCTCCATTATTTCATATGGCGAAGGATTGCTTTATTGTCCCTAAAATGCTGTTAGAAACTATTCCGCATTGTTTCTACTATCGTGAGAGCATAAAATGGCCATAAAGAGAATACTCACCTTCAAAATTCCGGAATAGGTCAGTATGATGGGATTCTCTTCCTCTCTCTCCACAATGACTTCGGTTGGGGCGAAGGACACCGGTCGTATCTTAATCTGGAAAAAAAAGTTGTACACCAGAGTTAGGCGTGATTTCGAAGCAGACAGACTGGCCCAGGGTCCACTGAGAGACCGAGTAACCAACGTATACACTTTGCCACCACAGAGGTATAGCATTCACTGCATTACTCACAGCCAGAAATTGTCGGATGCTGTCCGAGTTGATCCACGGAATGACCCGGAGCATGGCAATCGGTTTGTAGCTGGTGGGTAAGCTACACGCCTCGGACAAGATCTCCATGTGCCGATTCTGCAGAGCCTGCAAGTACAAGAAAATAAAGAAAACAGACATTGCTTTGCACGCATCTATCGACGTTCAATCAACGTTCTAAAACTTAAATTCTAATTTCGAGACATGAAGGACCTCATCACTTGCCTAGAGGTCATGCCGTACAGCATAAAGTTTATGATACATAAATCTTTTTTTCCAGCATTGTTAATAGCAAGATAGGCGACCAGAACAACCATTCTATTCCTTCCAGCTATTTTCAGCCAAAACTTTTACACGATATCAATGAATTCTCAGAAAGAAAATGCCACGTCGGACGTCAAGCAGCCACGCTGAGAAAGCCTCTAGCGTGTTTTGACTGACCGCTAATAGATAAATGTATCCGCTGATATCTGGCAAGATGTGCCCTCTACGTACAGGATTCCAAGTTTGTCACCTATAGAGGCGATTTTTCGGAGAAAGGTTCACACGTAGTGTCTGAAAAGGCCGGGTAAGAAGCGGCCACACCGCGGTAAGCAGCGCGACAGGATAGTTGTTTCAGCTACACGTGCGTTTCACAGTTTAATTCTTCCTTATTAGCAGCTGCGCTAATGAGTAGAGGGCCCTCTCATAGAAAGAAGGCTACAGCAAGCAGTTAAAGGGCGGCGATAAGGTTTTTCTGAAACCTATCAAGGAACGTTTTCTGACATTTTACGATCACAATAGACAAGACAACATTTCAAATGTCAATTGAGATTCTATATGCAGACGACGTGACTGATTGAGACGTGATCTTCGAAACTGAGAAGGCAATCAATCGATACTTTCGAATCGATGACGATTAATTAGTAATTTTATTGATTTACATATGAGGCATATCGTCCCAAAGCCTCCCTATGCTTATGAGAGACGCCGTAGTAGAGGGATCAGGAAATTTTGACCGCCTGGGGTTCTTTAACATGCAGCTAAATCGGACCACTCGGGCCTACAGCATTTTGGACAAGTAATCAGTACTAGCGCGCATATGTTGACATAAAACAGGAGTGTACAACACTATAACCAGGCTTTGCAAATATATGATTTGTTCTCGTAAAGTTTTTTTTTCATTTTAACTGGTTTGTCTGACCTAAAAAAAGCCTCTCCTGACGGTTCATTTTGTTTGATCGATAAATATACGGATACAGATGATAATGAAGCACTTAACGCTGCAAGACATTAACCTCATCATGCCACTAGTCTCACCAAGTTTAAACTCTTGTAGTCTTCCGAATCAAGTACGCCGTCGCGCTGCATCTCCTTGATTTGCCTGCTCAGGTCGTTCAGGATCGTGGTACTCGCCTGGCGGCTCCGGAACGAAACCATTATTCCAGGGAAGCGAGACTGTGAAACCAATAATCAAGTGAGTTATCCTACACTCTAAATATGGTTACCTGTATTGTAACTTTTGCGCGTAACTTATGAAATAAAGGTTACAAGGAGTTTATTTTCATGTTTTTGTTATTTTGCGGTGCCTGAAAGTTACAAAATCCACATTTCGAGCAATACATACGTTACCAGCGCGAAAAGCGCAGCGTAACCTGTCCGTGGTAACGTATGAACAACGCTGTAACTTATGTGTACACAGCCTCACCGCGTCCCTCGCCAAAAAAAAAAAAAAGAAAGGATAAAAGCATGGTGAAAGTATACCGCAGCCGCAAGCGCGGGTTCTCCTCCGCTTGGCGGTCGGCTGCATCCGGCGCCATGAAGTCTAGACCGCGGGAAGGCGCCGCCACGACAGGCGCAGCGCATATGCACCGCGTGCACAGGATGCAGCGTGCAGCGCCGAATCGCCCGGGCAGCACGCGTGAGGCACGCCATTTTCTGGTGGCGCTTGCAAACTTCGTTTCCAAATCGCTTCCTTGGGATTGTGTGCGTTGCGTGAAACCGGTGATGCCGCTGAGCAGCAAAGACATGTGGGGTGTGCTGCGTGGCAGCTGCAACGAAACTTCTTGTGATTGTCAGCTTTACGTCGTTTTTTGTTCACCGGATGACTCCACAGCAAACGCCATTCGTTGCGACTACTGCAACCACTGCCCAGCGGCTCATGGCCGAATAACTGACTTAGGTAAGTGGCTTTTGTTTAAGATACACTTCGACGGCATGTGAGGTCTTCCTGATTTCAATACTTGTCAAATCGGGGCCTTTCTCAGCTCGTAAGAGCGGCCTCGTTTGTCGATTTTGTTGTTAGAGTGCTTGTCTTAGGTAGCTGCGTCATGTCGTCATGTGCTATCTTTGAAAAGTAGGTTGATTATCCTTCTCCAAATAAATATCGCCTTCTCATGTGTGCTCGTGCGCAGCGGTGATTACGGGTTTTCGTGTAGCCATAAATGCGCAAGCTTCCAGTGCATGGCTGCGGCAACATTATTTTAAACCAGAGTTCTAGAACTCTGTGCGTGCTTTCTGTACTTGTGAAGTGAGTTCTGCACCGTAAGCTTTTGACGATACGCTTGGGGCACGAGTGAATATACTTATTGTGTGGTGCCACAGAATTGTGCTTTATGCAACACATAAACGAAACTGGTTGTCTGAGGGTTCAGCGCACCATATCGTGCAGACGGCATCGACAGCGTGACAGAAGTTGACGTTTTGTTACGACTCTGTCTCTTATTTCATTGTGTATTCTACGTAGGTGGTACAGAACAAGGCAGTGGAGTTGTTGAAATGCCTACGCAGAGCGCGCAGCCTGAGCACTCGAAAGGTTAGTGGGCGCAGCACACTTGGAATCTTTTTTCTGTCGGCCGCGGCAGTTCTGTGGGCGCGCGGCTGCCTACCCGCAGGTCGCGGGTACGACCCCGGCCGCGGCGGTCGCATTTCGGTGGAAGCGAAATGGTAGAAGCCCGTGTACGTTGTCACTGCATGTTAGAAAACACCAGGTGGTCGAGATTTCCGTAGCCGCCCACCGCGGTGTCCCTAATAATCATATCTGGTTTTGGGACGTAAAACCCCAGATATGATGATTACGAGAATGTTTGTCCAAAAAAGTTCTTATTTTGCTGCCTCTTCCTCTTCCTGCGGCTTGTTTCTGTATGCTTTCGCATGTTCACGAATGCGCGCGCTTCTTTTTACGGCGCCGAAGTTTATGTGACATGATTTCTCGAAATCTCTGCGCATCTCGCTCCTTGTGCATAGAGTTATGTGTGGGCATTAAGTTGTGTGTGAGCAGTCCACGAGGCACGAGTGCATACGTGCCTCGTGGACTTCTCACAAACCGCCTGAAGAATCTTCTTTTGCTCTTGAGAAAGAAGAATATGTAGCCTTGTACTCCACTGATATTTTTGTTCGCCTTCGTTTTGTGCGCCGTTTTGCTGGCTGGATATTATATTGTATACAGGTCACCTTGCAGCATATATGAGAGTTGCCTTCTGAGTCATTGAGAAGGCACGAAAGACATTTTAATAAAGGACGTTTTGAAAGTAACCTATGTCTTTTCGGTTGCTGTATACCTTTGCAAAGGTTACATTCCGAAAGAAAAGGGTGTAACTTATATAAACAAGATTTAACCTTTATTTTGTAACCATTAGAAAGGTTAAAAGTAAAGGTTACACTTATATAACCTTTAGGGTATAGGCGCACAAAAATGTGAAAAAGTTCACCTTTGCATAGGTTACCATATTTAGAGTGTAGTGGCTCCCTCTGGCTATAACCACGTCTTCATTTGAATGCCGGGACACTATAAAGAAGCTTTTCACCCTCAACGCTTAGCGTGCATTAGGGGGAGCCAAGTAGCTGCCCATAGAGTTACCCTTACCCCTTACATTTATCGAAAAAGAATAAGCTTCGCAGTTGATGAAACAATGAAAATGCGATGACGGAAAGCTCACAACGACCTAACTCTGGTTCCAGGCATTCAGAACGTAACGGTGGGAAGTAAAACGTTCCTGGAATGTAATATCTGATTTGCGGCGCTCATTGCTCTCTAAACCCCGTATGGCCACAACTGTGCACATTTGAACAATACGGGGCACATTCTTCTGAGCAAAGGTGTGAGGCGGACTTAATGCCTGCCTCTCATATAACGAAGGAATGCGCTATTTGACTCACCCTTGTCATTTTCCCCTTTGAGCACGTTCACAGATGAAAACATTCAATGTGAGTGATTGTTTTCTTGACAATTACTGATACTGCCACTACTGCTAAATCCAATAACATTACTAACATTAGTAATAATAATGATAATATTATTATCAGGTATACAACGCCCCGAAACCACGATATAAATGAGGAATGTCATTGTGGAGGGCTCCTAATATTTTACCTGTTGCATTGACAAAGACAACCACTTGATTGAATACATTAGTTCTGGTCTAAGTTCTGCTGCTCTCTAAGACCTCTTCTTCTTTCTCAGTCGTCGTGAAGCTTGACGGCTTTTAGGATAATTGCATTTGCCTTCCACTAAGTGTCCTCGACAGAAAATCAAAATAAGGCTGGGATCGCAAATCACGAGAGTTGTACCTCGACACATGTGTGAACTAATTACACAGCAAGTGGTCCTCTTTTCGATATCTCTCGAGATAAAACAGAAAGCATGCTGTAGAAGTGTAGCGGTGGCCGGCAGCAGTTTCCTACGATTCGGGCACACATGGCATTCTGAAACCGCAAGGCGTGATAGGAAGTGACTCTGCTTAGCTACAAGCTAGCCGATCAACTGTTGGCAGTCCGGCTCACCCAGAAGACACCCGTGTCTAAGGACTCGAGACCGTCACCTAGGCTGGGGTGGTTGGAGCCTCACTCCGCTAAATACCACCAGACATTCTCAATAAATGTTTTGCTCAGCACTTTTCGACTACCACTTCTAAAACTTAGGGTATAAGAATACCGCTTTGTATTTTTGTGTTTTTCCCAGTTGTTGCGTTATATTCACGCTTAGATTCAAGAATTTCTGCCTTGACACTTCGCGCATGATTATGCTTGTCTTTAGACGTCTGCATCCGATACTTTTTTTCATAGCAATACCCACCTTATTATTGTTTTTTTAATTATTTACAGGTACTATCTTCCCTTAGCCAGGGCTATTACAAGAGTGGCAAACAAAAAAAAAACATAATCATTTGAGAATCATTACAAACATATCATGTATATTTGGAATGTACTCAAAAGAATCAATACAAAGAGTAGCTCTCAAAACGCAACCGTATTAAAATAAGTGCATCATATCGTATACAGACAAAATAAAGCTTAGTTAGCTACAGGGGAAAATATGAGTGATGTGTTTCAAAAATAAATAAACGGATGAGTATGAAACGGCTTGTTCGGTCAATGAATTTCATTCCTTGATAGCTCTTGAAAAGAAGCGATACTTATAACAGTCAGTGTGAACAGCAGGAGCGCGAATGAACATTGAATGACGAAGTCTGGAAATTTCCCCACGAAGAATATCAAAATAGCTTACGCTATGTGGACAAGGTGATTCATAATCAGGTAGAAATGGTTAAGCTTTTCGTATTTGGTTCGAGCCTGAATCGTGGGTAAGTCTGCAAGTGCACATAGTTGGGATGGTAAATTCGTCCACCTATACTTATTGATTATAAATCGGAGTGCTAAACGCTGAGTTTTTTTTTTTGAATTTCCGAGATGTTTGTAACAAGAAAAAAGAATCGCAGACAACCTTCACGCGTTATATTGTTGGTCTAATATGTGTTTATAGGCTAAAAATTTTGTTTCTTGTGTTTCAAACGGCAAATGGCGCCTGAGACACCTCAAAGAATTGTTGACCTTTGCGCACACATAATCTATATGGTAATTCCATCGAAGACCACTAGTAAATATCAAGCAGAGGTACTTATGTTGCTCAGCTCTTCTAAGTTCATGGTTGTGGATTACATACCTAAGGTTATGGCACTGTTTGTTTTCTAGAGACCATCACAACTACAGTTTTTACTGAGCTTTGCACCATTTGTCATTCGGCACACCACTTGGGTATATTGTGTAGATTTTGTTGCAGTTTCAACTGATCATCCACAGTGTCTACTTTATTGTATATGATGCAATCGTCTGCAAAGAGCCTGATAAAAATGTCAATTCCCTTCGGGAGATCTTTTATATATATCAGGAACAGAAGTGTGCCCGAAACACTACTTTAAGACACACCCGATTTAACAGCTGATACTGAAAATTTTGTGCCACTAATTTCAACATATTGCTCACGTGAATGAGAATAGGATTAAAACCAGTTTGTAACAATAAATTTTTGGAATGTAACGTCAATTTTCCTGAGTAATTTACAGTGAGACACTTTATGAGAAGCTTTCGTGAAGTCCATGAAAATTGTATCTGTCTGTGCACAAGAATCATTAGTTTTTGAAAGATCGTGCACTAATCTAGTGAGCTGGGATGATGTAGATGAACCTTGTCCAAAACTGTGCTGGCGTTCAGATAATAAATTATGTCCATTCATATATTTTAATGCTTCAAAATATTATGTTCAACAGCTTAAAACAAGTGCTAGTAATCGAATCAAGCCGATAATTTGTTACATTGTCAGAATGGTCAGTTTTATAAATCAGAATTATATTAGCTTTTTTTTCCACTCCTTGGATAACGAACCACAATGTAGTGAAGACTAAAAAATAATGCCAGGTATTTTGAATTACATTCAACGTATTCGTACAGAAACTCATTTGGGATTTCGTCGGGCCCAGTGCTTTTCTTCGTGTTCAATTTTAGCAAAAGATTAAAGACTTCCTGTTCAGAAATTTCGATGTCAGTCATGGGTGTTCTGTCTAATGGCGATTTGATGATCGTCAAAATTTCTTTATCTGTAAATACTCATGCGAAGTATTTATTGAAAACCTCAGTGGTAGAGCCCCTCAAGACCAAGTCATTGTGTTTAATGTGATAATGTTGAAGTGCTCGTTTTGCAGAGTCTGGTGTATGCACCGGAGGCGTTGTTTGCGAGTAAAAAATAGCGTTCTCTGTGATCGATAAAGAGATCAGCTATGAGGTAGGCTAGGTGGTGCTGATTTATCGTTGGAAGCGTTCGTTTTTGCGTCCTCTGTTGTGTTTCTCACCCCGTATCTGTATCAAAAACACGCTATTTAGGCTAATTAAATAAAAATATATGCAGTTAAATCCACAGGTTTCTCAACATGCAAATCGCCCAAGTTTGGTTTTAGTGGGAATCGAGCCCACACCTCCCCCGTGGCAAGCAGGCGTTCCACCAAAATGTTTCCCCATGGCAGATCCGTAAAGGTGTGTGCTTCGTCACTGACCCGTCACTGACCCGTAGTGCGTTCATGATGAATCGTAGTAAGAAAGATTTAGAGGCAGTGAGCTATTCGCAGCATTCCTTTCAAACGGTATTGAAATATGTCTATTTTACGTGCACAGAAAGTTATTCCTTTGCGACTAGGCACAGATGTCCTGAGAAAAGTGCAGCCCAGGCGATTGGGAAGGCGATCCGATTGACACCTGATTAGGTAATCACGTTCTACCCTTGACGTTGAAGCTCAAGCGCTTTGTCAGTTCATGTTTATGGTGATTTATACCATGCTCATATACTTCGTTGAGGAGAGTCGATGACAACGGGACACACTTTACTCCACTTATACTACGCTTGTTATCTTTGTAGCCGTCTTTCATTGGCTGAAACTTTTCTAAGTACCGTCACGCAATGAGGGCCACGCCAGAACGTATTGAAACCTCCACGAGTGTTTCATGCGCAGAGCTCAGATTGCGCACACGACGCGCGAGATGCCTTACTGATGGCACGAGTACGATCAGTAACGCTGGAATGTACGATGACGCATATGCGACTACTAGCCAGTTTTTTTCGGCACGGCCGAAAAATGTAGACAGTACTCCTTGCTATCGTTCTACTGTGAGCTTCTCGTCTATCTAGCCACAGGCTTTCCTACACAACTGATGACAGCTTATCGGCTAGACTGCTCCTTTCTTTACAACAGAACCACGCGTCCGAATCGTGTGTTGCATTTCTGCAGTACTAACTGCTCCAATTTCGATCCTAAGGTGCTCAGGAGCCCGATGGCGACGCTGCGATTTTATGTGTAGCACACAACCAATTGATGACCCACGTGTATCTCGGCGAGCTTCTGGAGGACGAGCAGGCGGTTGAACGTGGCGCGTTCGCGGATCTCCATAGCGATTTCGGCCGAGTCGACAAACTTCCACACATTTCTCTGGACCTCTTCTTCGCCGATGACTATGGCGTGACCCGCCTCGTACGCCGAGTAGATGAGAGCGTCCAGGGTCCTGTGGATCAGATCCGCACACCGGACCAGAAGCAGCTGCAATACATTCATAAGTGCACTTAACTTCCGTTGAAGAGTTGGGAAATAATACGGCCTCACAACAAGCTACCTTCTAAAATACAAAAACTCTTAAATGAAGCCGTCAACATGAAGCCCTACTTCTTCATAACGTTATTTTTTACGAAGGCCTGTGTTCAGGCTGGGGTGCTATGCAAGAAGCTCGGGCACACGATGTTGCTCTGAGCTCGCACAACGACGGTCATGGCACAAAGACAGTGCGGAGCTGATAGTGACAGCAGCGCTGATAAATCATTTCCGCATACACCTCATATGATGAATGATGAGGAAGGAACTTTCTCAAATAATTCCACCTGGTAAATCGTGAGTCATCTGTACATATGCTCAATTATGATCATATCAAGACGTGACATGAGAGTTGTGGTGTGATTGTATATACACGTGATCCACTATGTACAGATATTTACATATTGGTGCACTATATACACTTTGTTCAAGAGCTTATTTACGGAGCACATCAGCTCGGAGGGGCGTTTTTCATTTAGTATATTGGCTTTATGATTCGCACAGTACAAAGCCAGAGGATCTTGAACTTTGAGATGTAGTGAAAAGTTCGAGAAGGATACTGACGGTGAGCCTGCGCTGCAGCCGCAATGCGAGCCCGCCGGGCCGCCACCTTGGCTTCTGCGGTGTTAATATTGGGTAGCGGTATTGACGCGAAATGGCTGATGTTCAGCGAAAGAAAATAAATCGCGCCAGCGAGAGTGATAGTAACGCCCATAAGCGCTATATTACCGAGTGCATAGCTGCATTTAGCGACGACAACGAAGAACGCGGATTTGCTCGAGAGGCGCAGCACAGCAGAGTGAAGAAGACGACAATCTTAGCGGCCTTCTCTGAGAGCGTCTCTACAAGTCCTACTGTCCGTGTTTTTAGATAAACCCCCTGTCATTTGTAAATCGCGACACTGGTGGAGGAGCTGGGTACTACCACCTCATGATCAGCACCCCTGTGAGAAGCCCCGAGTCCAGCCCTACGAGACAGCCACGCGTGGAGACGCCTGTGCACCGCTCAAGCCGTCGCCTTTAAGGTCTTGAACCAGAATTTGGCCTTTTAAAGGGAGCAACACTTCCGACAACCACCCCTAATCAAGAAATGGCAAGGAGTCCTGCACAGGTGACGGTCCAGAATATGCGCATTCCTGAACCATTTCATGGCCGGCCGAACGAAGATGCACAAGACTGGCTTGAGCAGTTCGAACGGGTAGCTAAATCGAACTACTGGAGTCTCGATGGAAAGCTCTTCCACGTATACTACGCCCTTGAAGACGGCGCGAAGACATGGTTTATAAACCGGGAGGCAACATTGACGACATGGGAGGAGTTTTGTCGTCGGTTTCTTGACACCTTCGGTAACGCGGGCCGACGCAAAAACGCACAACGCCTTCTTGAAGGACGCACCCAGCAGCTGCATGAAAGCGTCGCCATGTTTGCTGACGATATGGTGCGCCTGTGCCACCACGCGGACCCCAACATGCCCGAGGCTCGAAAGCTAACCCATCTCATGAGGGGCGTCAAAGAGCAGCTATTTGTTGGTCTTGTGCGCAATCCGCCGACAACAGTGGACGAGTTCACCAGGGAGGCCACCGCAATAGAGCGTGCGCTACAGCAACGGTACCGACAGTCTGATCGCCCGGCCACCGGCGCAGCTGCAGGCGCCGCCGCACTTACCGCAAACGACGAGTTTGCTCTACGCCACATGATTAGACAGATCGTGCGTGAGGAGATCGCGAAGGAGAACGCAAAATACACATTGCAGTCACAGGCGCCCCCGCAGCAGGAGTCCACGGTAGCCTCCGTCGCTGAAATAGTTTGCCATGAACTTCGACAAGCGTTTGCCTCTCCTCAGCAATATTCCGCTCCACCGCACCGTCCAAACTCGTATACCTATGCAGATGCTGTGCGTCGTCCATTGGCTCCAGAAGTATCATACCAGCCGAACGGATACAGCTATGCAGACGCTATTCGTCGACCCACGCCCATGCCAGCGTTGCAGTACCTCGAACCGTATCCTGTGGCAGGCTGGGCTCAGCAGGATTCTGTCAGGCGACCCTATATGCGGAAGACCGACATATGGCGCACTGCGCATCGTCGACCACTCTGCTACAACTGTGGAGAGCCAGGGCACATTTGCCGTTTTTGCCCACATCGCCGAGCTGAATACCGCGGTAGTGCACCTACAGCTACGCGCCGACAGTTCGACAAAAGCCGTGCCCCCATCGACGACGACCAGGCTGGCAGGCGGAAAGGCTCTTCTACCTTCCGGACGCGGTCACCATCACCGGCTCGCTTTGGTTCACCAAGCCGCCGTAGTTTTGCTGACGCCGTCAGAGGTCGGTCTTCCAGCCCACGGCGGGGAAACTGAAAGCAGCGACCTCTGGGGGGAAGGTTGCAAGCCGTCGAATTGCCGAAAAACCCCCAGTGCTGCCGAAACACGTGAGAGACGACGATGAAGACTTCGCCGAAAAAACTGTGACGGCCGACCTTGCTGTGACGATTGACGGCGTTGAAGTGACGGCCTTAGTCGATACGGGTGCAGTCTTCTCCATAATGAGTGAACGATTGGCAGACGAACTCAAGAAAGTCAGGATGGAATGGACGGGCCCTTCTATCCGAAGTGCTGGAGGCCAGATAATGACTCCCACGGGAAAATGTACAGCAAGACTCACTATTGAGAATGTGGCTTTTGTAGCCACATTTCTGATCCTACCGGAGTGCTGCAAACCTATGATTCTGGGAATGGACTTCTTAAGAGAGTACGGTGCTGTGGTCAACATACGCGACGGTGTGATCACATTCGCCGCTGACAAGTCTGTGACCACTGATCCAGACCAAGAACCCAGGGTGTTACGTGTGGTCGACGACGACGTCTGCGTGCCACCACTGTCATGTAGTCTTGTTTCCGTGTGTTGCGCCGTGCACTGTAATGAAGACGCCATAGTCGAACGCATCACTGACCTTCTTTTTCACCAAGGCATCGCCATCGCTCGCGGTATTGTCAGCTTAGTGGATGGGCGCGCAGACGTGCTTCTGACCAACTTCACGAATGAGCGCCGGCACATCGGTAAAGGCACGGCTGTGGCGTACCTCGAAGAGCTGGACTGCTCTCACGACTGCCTTCTAATGCAAGGGGAAGCCACAGCTCAATCACCCCCACATACACCACCAGTTGATATCGGTCCGAGTCTAACACCGACTGAAAGATGCCGTCTTATGGAGCTGCTCGACCAGTTCAAGGACTGCTTCTCATCGACATCACGAGTGGGTCGAACGCCTCTGACTAAGCATCGTATAATTACGGAGGACACAGCAAGACCGACCCGACAGAACCCTTATCGCGTCGCTCAGAAAGAACGTGAGGTAATCCAGCAGCAAGTCAAAAAGATGCTAGAGGATGACGTTATCCAACCATCAAAAAGTCCTTGGGCATCGCCAGTGGTACTCGTGAAAAATAAAGACGGCAGCTTGCGTTTCTGCATCGATTATCATAAGCTGAACCTTGTTACAAAAAAAGACGTTTATCCATTACCACGGATCGATGACTCTTTGGACAGGCTACGGCATGCACGCTACTTCTCGTCAATGGACCTTAAAAGTGGATACTGGCAAATAGAAGTAGATGAGCGCGACCGAGAAAAGACCGCCTTCGTGACGCCAGACGGGCTTTATGAATTCAAAGTCCTCCCTTTCGGTCTATGCTCAGCCCCAGCCACGTTTCAGAGACTAATGGATACCATTCTGTCCGGCCTGAAATGGAAAACATGCCTTGTGTACCTCGACGACGTGATCGTTTTTTCGGCCACGTTTGAAGAGCATCTAAAGCGGCTACTGTCAGTCCTTCAAGCCATACGTTCCGCTGGACTCACACTCAAACCGGAAAAATGCCACTTCGGCTTCGAAGAACTCCAGTTCCTGGGACACGTGATCAGTCGCGAAGGTGTGAAGCCTGACCCAGATAAAACAGCAGCCGTCGCAAAGTTCGCAAGGCCTGTTGATAAGAAAGCGGTCAGGCGTTTTCTGGGTCTCTGCGCCTACTACCGGCGATTTATAGCAGGCTTTGCACACATCGCCTCTCCACTCACCCGCCTTACAAAGGAAGACATCGCATTTGTATGGGGTGAAGAGCAAGAAGCTTCATTCAACGAGCTGAGACAGCGTCTACAAACTCCACCTGTCCTCGCTCACTTCGACGAGAATGCACCAACAGCCATCCATACAGACGCCAGCAATGTGGGCCTAGGTGCTGTTCTTGTCCAATGCCAAGATGGTGTGGAGAGAGTGGTTGCCTACGCTAGCAGAACGTTGACACGCGCCGAGTCCAACTACCCAACAACGGAGAAGGAGTGTCTGGCCGTCGTTTGGGCAGTTGCGAAGTTCCGCCCGTACTTATATGGCCGCGCTTTCCAAGTCGTAAGCGACCATCACTCTCTTTGTTGGTTGACCAACATGAAAGACCCATCTGGACGTTTAGCACGATGGAGCTTACGGCTCCAAGAGTACGACATGGCCGTAGTTTACAAGTCCGGAAGGCAACACTTAGACGCCGACTGTTTGTCAAGGTCACCGATTGAATCACCGGCTATAGAGGATGATGATTTCCCAGGTTTTTTAGGAGTTGTTGATGCAGCTATCATTTCTCGGCAAAAACAAGATGATCGGGAGCTCAACTCGCTTATAGAATTCTTGAACGGACGAGCCGCCAATGCACCAAGAGTGTTTTCGAAGAACTTATCGTCTTTCTGTTTACGGGACGGAATTCTGTACAAAAAGAACTTTTCATCAACAGGTAGAAGCTATCTGCTGGAGTTCCTGGAGCTCTCCGCAGCGATATTTTACAAGCCTGCCATGACGAAGCCACTGCGGGCCACCTCGATTTCACAAGAACACTGACACGCATCAAAGAAAAATATTACTGGCCAAGAATCGCAGCAGATGTTAAACATTACGTCCGAACATGCATTGACTGTCAGCGGCGCAAGGTACCACCTGTCAAACCCGCTGGGCTATTACATCCTGTGCCCGTGCCAGAAACCCCATTTTCCCAAATCGGAATGGATCTGCTGGGCCCATTTCCAACATCGGACAGCGGCAACAAATGGGTTATAGTGGCGACGGACTACCTCACCCGATACGCGGAGACCAAGGCAATCGCGAGTGGCACTGCAGCTGAAGCGGGTCAGTTCTTCATTGAGAACATTGTTCTGAGACATGGTGCTCCAGCTGTCGTCATAACAGACAAAGGTACCGCGTTTACAGCCGAGCTTTTGCGCACTGTGCTTACGCTCAGTGGCACAGCGCATAGGAAGATGACAGTTTACCACCCACAAACTAATGGGCTTACAGAAAGACTTAAACAAGACAATCGCTGACATGCTTTGCATGTACGTCGACGTAGAACACAAGAATTGGGACCGAATATTGCCGTACATCACATTCGCGTATAATACGGCGCGCCAGGAAACAACAAAAATGACGCCGTTCGCACTAATTCATGGCAGAGAAGTTACGACAATTCTTGACGCCATGCTGCCTTACGATTGCAATGATTCAGAGACAGACGCCGCAGACTTCACTGAGCGCGCCGAAGAAGCAAGGCAGCTTGCCCGCGTCAGAATAATGAACCAGCAGCAACTTGACGCCCAAAGGTACAACCTTCGCCATCGATTCGTCATTTATCAACCAGGAGATAGAGTCTGGGTTTGGTTTCCTGTACGACGACGAGGCCTCTCAGAGAAACTTCTACGCCGATACTTCGGACCCTACAAGGTTCTGCGTCGTCTTAGCGACGTGACGTACGAAGTCGTGCCCGACGCCTCCTCTTGTTCAAAACGTCGCCAGCATCTGCCTGAGACAGTGCACGTGGTCCGCATGAAACTTTATCACGCTCAGTGATGTAAACACTCGATGGCCGCATCTCTACCTGTTGAGCGTCGGGACGACGCTCACTCTGGCGGGAGGGTAATGCCGCGTGCATAGCTGCATTTAGCGACGACAACGAAGAAGGCGGATTTGCTCGAGAGGCGCAGCGCAGCAGAGTGAAGAAGACGACAATCTTAGCGGCCTTCTCTGAGAGCGTCTCTACAAGTCCTACTGTCCGTGTTTTTAAATAAACCCCCTGTCATTTGTAACCCGCGACAATATATAGGTACGGTCACCTACCGCTTTCCTACCAAACTAGAGCATGCACTAAGAGTGGAGTGGGCGTCACCTGAGCGGCGGCACGTCGCTAGTGAGCGCTCTTGAAATGAAGAGAACAGCTGCACTTGTAGCTGGAGCAACGAGCACTAACGTACAACCCGGCGCAACGACGAGATACAACGCCCAGCAAAAGGAGCAAGCTCCTAATTCGGCTACAACAACGCAAGTAGCAGGAAAAACACGTGTGGGGGTATTTGCGGTAGTTATCCAAGGAACACGACGTGTGAGCACATCAGTGCGATTGAGTCAGCATTTCAACAGTGCAGGGTGGGCAAGTTCATGGCGGGCAGCGTTTCCAGCTCTATAAAAATAGTGGCTAGCGTGCACCGGGTTAAAAAAACTGGCAGCATATCCACGGAGTGAATGATGGAGAGTGGGGCGAAGTATTCGTCCGCCCATTCGTTCTTGCTTCCGTCCGTCCATGCGTCCATCTGTGTGAACGCCCATGCGTAAATCCGCTCGTCCGTGCGTGCGTCTGTTCGTGCGTTCATCCCTGCGTTTGTCCATGCATCCGCCCCTGCATCCGTTCATGCGGATGCAGGGGTGGATGCATGGACGATGCACGTCCATCCATGCATCTGTCTGTGTGTCCGTTCGTCCATCTATTCAATACTTCAAGTACCACCATCTCGCATCTTTTCATCATAAATTCCCCATTTAGAAGCACTGCCATCTAGCGGACATTTCATGGACTAAACGAGATGTGTTACACTCGCACTTACCTACAGCTTGCGCTTCGGGTCTACTTACCACCTTTAACCACCTCGAGTTCATGGTATATACTAGTTCACTGTCATCATGGCACTATGGCCCAACGCTCGCTTAACCTTTCTAAAACCAAGGAGGTTACGCCCAGCGAGTATAACGTACCAACCTTTTCCTGTAAGATAGTGCTCAATGTACATGCCAATGGCTGATAAGGGAAAATGAGAGACAGGAGAATTTGGCTTTTACTTTCTTACGGCTTGCGCTTCGTATCTACTTCCCACCTTTAACCACCTCGAGTTCATTCATGGTATACACTAGTTCATTGTATTCATGGCACTGCGGCTCAACGCTCGCTAAATATTTTTAAAACTAAGGAGGTTACACCCAGCGAGTATAACGTAGCAACCCTTTCTTGTCAGATAGGGCTCAATGTACATGCCAAAGGCTGCTAATAGGGATCGCAGCGTGCGTGTTATAAAAGCCGAATGCTCCTGTCTCTCATTCCCCATTAGCAGCCATTGGCATGTACATTAAGCACTATTTTTTATTGTTCAACAATGCACAAAAAAAATCCTTCACCGGAACCCCCTTGTAGGTCAAAACGTTATACTTGTTACATACTACAACGGCTACGAGGGACGAACGGGTGCCGCTATAGGGAGCTTCGCCCCTAAAACACTATGAAGTGAACAAAACAAACAGCGTTCTCGGCTCGGCGTTGGCGTTTCACAGCCGCATCTCGAGCACACATTTCCAGGTGTTCTTGAGAGACGCCCAGCCAGCGAACGGTCACGAGTGTGGCGCGAGCGGACGGGAAAGTGGGGCGCGGGGAGGAGAGAGACTGAACGCAACGTTGCTGAACGGCGAGAGATATGGGGGAAGGGGGGGCTCTGGTTGCAAGGGACGTGGTCGCTCGCAGCTGTTGCTATGCGAGAAGGTGGTGGACAGATCCTGACGGACGCCTGGCATAGCCCAACTATGAAATAAGTTCCCATTTATTATAACATAGAACCATTGGATTTCGATGGCCAAGGTGTCACTTAGGATAGCGATAATTAGATCGGGTGCAATTATCAAGGTATTGATTAGTGTGGTATTTTATAATATAATCAAATATAACACGATCCTAAGTATCATATTATTATATTGTGTGATTGGCATGGTTTTACATAGTGTGTTCACGATTGGATTGAATAAAGTTTTATTGGGTCCCCCAAAACACAGATCACTGTGCCGTGGGCCGTTCCCACGTGGGGACTGAGATGCCGAGCTCCTCAGCTGCCTCACCGGCTTGGTAGACAGCCCAGAGCTGATCTGCCACGGACGAGCTGCGGATTGCCGCCTCCCATCTGGCAGAGGTGATGTTCGATCAATGAGCGAATTTGGTACACTGCCAAAGCATATGTTCTAATGAAGCTATTTTCCCACAATGTGGGCAAAAATTACTTGGGTATAGGTCAGGGTACATGATGAGTAACCTTTTCAAAGTAGGGTACATCCGCGTTTGCAAAAGCCTTATTGTATGTGCTTGGTGCCGAGTCAAATCTTTTTGAGGTGGAAGAATAATCCTTCTGGACAGGTAGAAATGTTTAGTGAGCTCGGGATATGTTGGGAGAATTTCCCGGTTGTCCCCTTCACCGGTAGAACGCATGCCCTGGGAGGTGCGGTTGGATCAACGGTGGTTTAACGTGCATTACCTAACATGCTCTAGTTTGCACAGTCTCATAAATACACAGGGTTTCATTAGCATGGCCTTACAATGACGTGGCGTGGTTACCTCGGTCGTTGTGTAATTTTGCCTAATCGGCTCGGTCAAGCAAGTTCGGATCTCACTAGCCAACTATACAACCAAGTGAAAAAACTAGCCTCTCGCACGTGCTTGGGGAGCGAGCAGACGAAGAATACGACAAGGAGGGTGCGCGCCGGCTCTACAAGTTCAGGATCTTCCTAATGCAAGCCGACCACGATGATTATATCGCAGTTTCCTGAATATACACTAGAGGAAACTCTGGCGCTAGTGTCCTAGGAAGCTGCAACGCACGGCTCTACAGCGAGCAGGAGAATGATGGGTAGTACACAGATTTGTCTAATGTTCCTACTGCTGGATTCGCGTGTGTTCGTGTAGCTTAAAGCTGCTTTGTCAAAAAAAAAACAACAATCGGTAAATGTTCAGCGGTTGCGCTTCACAACCTTATTCTTTCAGGATTATCACTTCAAATCGGGTCACGAATTTCAAAAGGGATCGTTCTTTCGTTTGAACCCAAATTGGAACACAGCCATAAATGAAGCCACAAGTGCGATTCACCACCCACAAGTACTAAGACTAGGCGAATTCGTGTACTACCCAGCATTTTTATGGTCACTGAACAATCGCAGCACCAGAGTCTAGTTAATTTTAGGAACCTCTATGCAGTATGTGGCCTAAGATTTAGCTGCGACCGCGATGCGCTCAGCCGGAACTAATCTCAGAGGACACCGTGTTGATTATACTAAAGGATACTTAGTAAAGGCATGGAATGATTCACACTTGATTTAAACGCTCGTGCAAAAAAAAATACCAGGATAAGTTTCTGCCACTTTTGTTGCATGTGTGCATTTTTGCACTCAGTGGAACACCACGAAAATGAAAGATGCTCTGGTTTTGAAAAGACCACCAAGTTTCTCGACCGCCCTTGGTGTGATACACTGTCCCGTCATAACCAACGGAACGCAGTGCACCGATTTCACTTTTTGGTAATGTTAGCACGGTGAAAAGGGGGTGTCGCCACAGCTCAGAAAAATGCCGAGTTTCGCCAATGACGGAACATCCTGCACAGCGCCCCTGGCCAATTTCTATCGGTAGAAAAAATATTGCATTTAAAAAATCACAAATCGGAGGACGTGACGGTGCAAAAACTTTATGAGATCCGCATTATGAATAATGATAGCGGTTTTACGTCCCAAAACGATGGCATGATTATGAGGCCCTCCGTACCGTAAAGAAGACCCGTAAATTTCGACCACTTGGTGTTAATCTGTGTTTATTTGAATCCAAGTACAATGGTCTGCAGCGTATTCGTCTGCATCAAAAACACGGCAGCCACAACTGGTATTTCTTGCCAGAACACTAGGTAAAGCAATCGAGTGCCAAAAGCACTCGACCATTCAGAAATATCTGAGCCTCTTCGCCCCCTCCCCAACAAAAAAACAAAACAATTCAGGCGGTGAAAACATGAAAACTAAGGAGACTGAACAGCGTGCATGAACGCTCATGTGGTTATAATAAATTAAGTTTCTTGAAAGTTTACTAGAATCGGGAACCTGTGATGAGTATTGTTTCGCTTGCTATCAGAAGAACACAGCAAGAAAAATTAGGTAGGTTGGATCACTACAACCGTAATTTTCAGTCTACTTCGTTTTTCTTTCTGTGTTGTTCCGATTGTATGCGCAACAACTCCCCTTTCGAATAGGCATGAACCCATGCATCAAGGCGTCCTAATGAAATACTAGGGTGAATATACCCATATATACTCAGTGCGTGCGCACCTCGACGTATTTGATGGCGTGCGTGAAGCGGGCGGAGATGACGACCACAAAGAGGATGCCCAGCATCTGCTCGTAGCTGGAGCCAGCGCTCACAAAGTGCACGATCACGTGCACCACATACACCAGCATGCACGAAGCCAACAGAATGAGGTCCAGCTTGTTGTAGTTATCCAGGTTGACCACCTTCTGGCCGTACGCTGATAACTGCGAATCAGAATGTTCACCTCTGCAGCTGTTGCCGAATGGCTGTTACGTTCACTCTCTTTGTCAATGACATGCGAAATGCACAACAGGCGTACTTGCTGAGGCGTTCTCGAATATTCACTCTATCTTGTGATATTTCTGACATGTTAGAAAAAAATAGGAACAGAACTGCCTTTCTATAGATGTAGGAAAATACATGCTTATTTTCGTTCGAAACTTCAGCGGTGTTTTTAAAGACTACAAACTTTTATGCAAGTGTTTGAGAGCCAGGCTCCTGTCGTCCTCACATGCATGCCTACCGATTTCTGCTGAGATAGAATTTCCCAGAATTCGGGCCACGTCCCTACGAAAAGTTTGAAGTTCGCCAAGCTACGCACCCACCCTCCAACTTCCTGCACCTCTTTATGCCCCTTCATCCGACGAAAGTCGGACAAGGAGTTCCCTTTTAACTTCAGAAGCATCGGTGGCAAGTCACTGTTTAGCGTGAGGAGGTCGTTGTGAGCATCGTGGAAGAGCGGTGAATGTGTCCTTCTCGCTTAGTTCCAGACTTCCAAACACTTGACGCGCTTACTGCTTGGGCTAGTATTAGATTATTTATGTTGCTGTAATTCATTCCGGTCGACTTTGCTACATATAACAAAACTTACCGTATACTACTCCGAAGCACAAAACGCTAAGTAAAGACTCGTAACCCGGGCCACACATGACCTGCCTCAACTTGTGCTGTCAAAAAATAGCACCGCGACTCTTTGCTACAGTGAATATTAGGCGTAAACAGCTGGACTGCATGCGCTCTGAAGGATAACATACATTGACTGTGCACAGTCACTTTCGCCTTATTGCTTCATCGGGACTGATTTCTACGGACTAAAATATCATGTGTTGTCTCCTCAGTTACATGGATTAAATGCCCTGCATGACCACGCGTGATAAGTTCTTATACACGGCGGGTGGTTTTCAGTCGTGTGAACGCTGATAGTGCAAGTAAAATGCTCCAAATGACTATGCCAACTAACATATTACCACAAGCCATTCAGTCTTCCTGCGTATCATTGCGGTAGCAACACTAGCCATGTCAATAAACCAGCACAGGAAACAAACCGGCTATCCTGGACCTGTTGCAACCTCCCAGTATTTCCTTCTTTACAACTTTTTCCCTTGGTATCTCATATCACCGTCACACGGCAAATTCCGAACGCAATCGGGTCGATCCGGACAAGACTCGATCCACATCAGCCGCTGCTTCACGTTTCCTTTTAATGACGATCAGCCTCGATCAGAATTAAGACGATCATGAGCTGCACATTGGCATCGGGCTCCGTAAGCGTCATTTGGCTGAAGTCCGCGCCAAACTTTATCCGCATCGGGCTTTACCCTTTAGCAGCGAGGAACCTGTTATTAGGACCAATTAGTCCGATAAATATCGGAATTTATCACGATCAAGATTTCGCTTTTGACACCATCAATATTTTTACAACAGAGTTTTGCGTTTATATACCGTTTATAAAGTTATTTTTGCAGGAAAACTTACCATAGTGGCAACCTCGACTAGGAAGCCGAGCTGGTAGAGGAGTTCGACGAGCATGATGACGGTGAAGTATCGCACGTCGCTGTAGATGGCGGCGCGCAGCAGCCCCACCAACAGGAGCACGAAGGCCAGCGTCGTGTTGGTGATGATCACCTCGTAGCACTCGTGCTCGAACAGGTCCATGAGGCGTTCGTTGAGCGGCTTGACCATCTTCTCGGACAGCGAGACGGACTCGTCGTCCAGCTCAGTCTCCTCGTGGCGTTGTTCGCCCAGCCGGTCTTTCTGCAAACGAAGCGGGTCTGCTGTAGTCAACAATTGCTTAGCCTCAACAAGTCCGCTTCACCTGCATAACGGAACCCTAGCGAATCAGTCCCAGATTCGTACCAACATGCGTACATTGGAACAAATCAGTTAACCTGTCTCACCCCTACTTGCTCCGGAACTACAAGCGCTAGCAGCACTTGCTTGGAAAGTACCATTCGAATGAACAAAAAAGGGCCCCGATTTCTTTTGACAGTCTTGTACTTCAGTGATGACACTGGTACTGTATTCCATTTATTTATTTTTCAGAGCATGAAACCTTGCCTGCCTCGTTTATAATGTATTCAAGTGTTCACGTTCCGTGCGCTAGCTGGGCACAGGACCGGGTAAGGGGCGAGTGAAGCGAAGTAAGGCTCCCCTTATTATCTCACATTTTGTTTTAATAGATAATACTGTTTCCTCCCAGTACGTTTGTACCTCTTTCCTTGGTGAATTCCAGCCACGTCATGGACACAGCAAGCTGTCGCGTACAACCCGTCAGCTTCAAGGAACAGTAAAATAAAATATTAAGTCGATGCTGACTGCTGAAACAGCGGCCCACAAACGTTGTAGTGCCACTTTTAAGCCATAAACTGCTTATTTTGAAATAGAATACTGCTTTAGTTCTCCACATTGCCTCAGCGCACATCAAATTGCATACCTCAAAGTAGAAGCTGTTATATAGAGTTTCCTGAATATACACCAGATGGAGCTGGGGCGCTAGTGTCTATGCGAGCTGCAACGCACGGTGCTTTAGCGAACATGAGAATGATGGGTAAAACACGGATTTGTCTAAACTTCGTACTTCTGGCTTCCTTCGTGTTCACGTGGCTTGGAGATTTTGTCACGAATGAAAAAAATCAGCAAATGTTCAATGCTTTCGTTTTACCATCATAATATTTTAGGCTTACCACTTCAAATCGAGTAAAGAGGTCTACATAGGTTTGTCCTTTCTTTCAAAACAAAACCGAAACACAGCAATAAACAAAGCCACAAGTGTGATTGGCCGCCGGCAAGTAGAAAGGCAGGCAAATACGTGTATTACCCATCATTCACATTGTCGCTGAATGATCGCAGTGCCAGACTCCCCTCTAGTTAACTTTAGCAAACCCTATGTTGTCAAGTCACTGTTGTAGTGCACAGCGTTGCCCAGCTTTACTGTGCGGCCGCCGACAGTAGTAGCAGCAGGACTAAATTAGCGGGAGCCAAAGCTGACACAACAGTCTTTTAAAATTTCTGGCCATAGCCCTTAAGGTGGGAAGCGTGCTTGGTTCAGCTGTGCTTCGTTAGATAGCACAACCTGTCGAGTTTACCCAAGCCAAAATTGAACCTCCAAACCACTCACGCCTTTCCCCATAGTAATGTCCGGTGGTTCTTTACGACGCAAAGCATCTTATACCCCTGTCGCACGGCCACCATTAAACTCCGTAGAACACCGTCAACGTAAATCTCCCCTAGGTGGTTCGACGGAGAAGTTGTGGCTGTGTCACACGGCAATGAAAAGGTTGTAACAGTTGGCGCGAGAGGGCTCAGCTGGCGCCGTTAAATTTTCAGAAAAGTATTCTAATTTCATCTCTATTGATTTTTTGTGAATTCTCGTTATGGGGTTTTACAAAAAAACATTATTAAGTAGGTAAGAGGCTAACAAACCATAAAAATATTTTCAAATAAAAACGAATTTGCTAAATGTAGCGATCCTGCTAGTGACGCTGGCCACATTGTGCTTTTAGTTGTTTTGTTGCCTGTGTTCACGCCTGTGTACGAAAGTTCTTGTGCTTCTTTGCCTCGTGAGCGCACATTTTGTGTTCTTCAGCCATGAGTGACACAGCGACGACCACAACCACACGTATGGACGAAATATTTTTCACTGGCGCCGGCTAGCCCGACTCGCGAGGCACCACGTGCGAGGCACGGAGTGTGGGCATCGGTGTTGAGAGTAAGTGAACTCTGGCGGGCGTAAATATATGTAAACAAACACGCGTTGTGAAGAGTATTACAACGAAAGAACGTTTAAGATTGCCAAAATGTATTATTCTTTCACTGCGGCCACTTAGTGCTCGAAATTTTTTTCTGATCTCCAGACTGCTAGGGACGAAAGTACCTCGTTTCACTGCGAAGGGAGATCGGTGAATGTCCTTTGCGCAACGCTCCGTTTACCTTCGTTTGCGTAAGGGTGGCCGTGTGACGCGGACGGCATCTTCGTTGTCGTAAGGACGAGGGAGTTAAACGTTCTTCGCGGGTGCCCGTGTGACAGGGGTATTAGTCAGTACCAAGTCCCGCGCCGTCGTTTGCGTCCGCACTGACACATCGCATGCACAACTTTCTCCCTTCTCTCTCTCCCACTGATGTACGTTACTCACTCACTTCTTTACTGCCACCTGCGTGCGCCCGCTCCTCCTCTCTGTCCTCTAGGCCTCCTTCTCAGCGGCGTGGTGGTGGTGGTAGTGGTTAGAAGATGAGAAAAGGCATCTAATTTCTGCAACCCGGTCGGGAGCACGGCGCAGTGCCTACAGCGGCGTTAACCCCGCCATTGCGCATGCGGGTCCCCTACCCTCTCTCTTTTCCTATGCTGCCCATATCACCCCCCAACGCAAATGCAGGGAGCATTTCCTAATCTACTCTCTCTCCCCCCTCTCGTCTAGGCATTCTTCTCCGCGGCGCTTACACCTCTATTGCGCATGTGCGCCCCTACCTTTCTCTCCAACGCTCCTCTCTCGCCTCGCAACGCCAACGCAGGCAGCGCCTGCTACTAGTAAGCTTCTTGGTTGAAAAAAAAAAAGACTTCTCGCGTTGCACAACTGTTCACTGGCCATGCCGTATATAGAGCACTAGATTGTAACCTCCAAAGTAGTGGCGGTGGGAAATTTCTCCTGCGTGTTGTTACGGCGAGCGTTTACTAAATAACAAAGTGAGCGTTGACTAAAAGTGGACTGCGGATCTATGTGTCCACTCGGAGTCTTCTGTCTCTCAGTGTCCACTAGCAGTGATTGGCATGTTCCCGTAGGAAACACCGGTCTATCACTGCGTGTTTTTGCCTCCACAGGTTTATCTCCTGCGAAACGCCGCGATCAGCGCCAGCGTCAACGTCACCACCAGCGTAAACGTAAGCGTCTGCTGCTTCACATATACACATGGTTCCCTTTAGCAGGATATGGCGTAATCTTTTCCAAAAATTAAACAGAAACGAAGAAGTATCATTTTATTATGGCTCTTCTTGCATGGAAGGTTCTTCATTTAGTGCATGAAAAGTTCTTGATTTGGTCTGAATACTAGTGAATAATTGTAGCTTCGCCGCAGTGGTCTAGTGGCTAAGGTACTCGGCTACTGACCCGCAGGTCGCGGGATCAAATCCCGGCTGCGGCGGCTGCATTTCCGATGGAGGCGGAAATGTTGTAGGCCCATGTGCTCAGATTTGGGTGCACGTTAAATAACCACAGGTGGTAGAAATTTCCAAGGCCCTCCACTACGGCATATCTCATTGTCATAGGGTGGTTTTGGGGCGTTAAATCCCACATATCAACCAATTAGTGAATAATGGTAGGTGGAAATGATGACGTAATCAGGATCATTTTGCGGATGTCCTACACGTAGCGCATGTGTGCTCCTGCATTTACCTTAATTTTTTCGGTAAGTAGGGATATTCTAGATAAAATTGTCGTTTTAGACGTTGTCATAGAGTGAGCTTTTCCACTGAAAAATTGTTATTGCCTTTAGTGTCCCTTTAAGAAGCAAATCATGTTTAGAAGAAACAAACCGATCTTTTTAATGAAACTGTTTAGATCCAGGAATTAGTGTATTATTATTCGACAATCGCTTTCTGCCGAAATGTTGTAGGCCCGTGTACTCAGATTTGGGTACACGTTAATGAACCCCAGGTAGTCAAAATTTCCGGAGCCCTCCACTACGGTGTCTCTCATAATTATATGGTGGTTTTGGGACGTTAAACCCCACAAATCAATCAATCAATCAATCAAGCTTTCTGCCCTAGTAACTTGCTGTAGTCATGATTTAAGAAAATAGAGTTGTATAGCTATAGGCTCGCAAACGCAAGGCGAGAAAAGTCGCAGGAGATCTGTAGTGCCAAATGCAGTTTTACGACTTGTGTTACGGCTGGCTAAGCTAATAAAACAATAAAAATCAACAAAGTTTTCAGATCTTCATTGTAGTCCGGAGATTTCCACTAGTTCTTTTGCTCTCTGCGAGGTGATAAAGGAAGTTTTTGGACACAGGCGCCTGTAAGGAGTTTTGTCGTTGCGAGTTGCAGTACCGCTTGACGGCAGGCCAAGGCCTTTCCTTGTCAGTCTATAGCATCTTTGAATCGCAGTTCTGACTGCTAACAGAGGAGCTTCAGTTGTGCAATATTCATGTGACCACGGAAGGCAGTGCAGTTTTATCTCTGATCCGATTTGTCAGCGTCATATACAACTGTTAAATCTGATATAATCGGTCAACAAGAAAAAAAGAGACTGATAGTAGCTTAAAATTGAGTACTAGTTCAAGACACTGCGAGCGAATCAAAATTTGGACCTTAAAACAAATTAGTATGGTGCACAATCTGTTCTTTCGTGTGGTTCTGCCATATCCAAAATGACAAATACTCTCCGGGCAGCAGGGATAGGATTAGGAATAACAGTTTTTTGGAGTCATCTTGATTTACTTTTTGTTGTGTTCCAAGCACCCCTGTGTCACGAGTGAGCCTCCGAACCCGCGAAGGACCGGATGCTGAAACTGCTTCCAGATGTTTACTCCTCCCGTTCCCTCGCTCGGCGCAAACGAGCCAACGTTCGTTTCTCCCAGAGTTCGGCCGCCGCCTCCATCCGAATAGGATTAAACTTGTTTTTAACCGTTCGAGGCTGTTAGCTTTTTGGACTACCGCGACCTACGCGTACGTCTATGGGCCGACGACAACACCGGACATAACAGTGGCGACGAGGAAGTGGATTTGAACCAACGGTACGCAACGATATTAACAAGCTACAAGCTATGGCTACGCACTACCACACCTGCTAACACCACTATGCTCCCCTTGGACGTTATGCTGCGTGACCGTTTTGTGTGCGGACTGCGTGACGCAGGCCTACAACCACGCCTGTTCGCGGAGACGGGTCTCACCTTCTCCAAAGCCTACGACATCGCCCAACGAGCGGAGAGCGCCGGTCACCAGCAGAGGGATATTCGACGGAACGTCGAGCCGGTGTATCACACCAGTCAGCAGTCAGGTAATTCCACATCTAAGGCAAAATCAAGCAGAAAGACGCAGCGCTGTTGGCGATGCGACGACATGCACGATCCCCAGGTATGTCGATACAAGAAAGTGACCTGCAATTTTTGCCAAAAACTGGGACACATTGAAAAGGCATGCATCTCGAAGCGCAGACAGCTCGGACCGAAGACTTCAGTGCAACGGAACAACAATGTCGACGCACAGGAGGGCCAGACGCAAGATACAAGCCGAACAGCACTAACGTCATCGGCACTATATGACTTAAACGCCGTTGTGAACCTCGGAACGAGACCGAAGATTACAACTGAAATCATGGTACACCAGCGCCCTATCAGGTTTGAGGTGGATTCCGGAGCAGCATGTACGCTCATCAGCGAGGACACTTTTCGCGCTACTTGGCGTGAGAACGCGCCAGCTCCCCAGCAAGACGACACGCAGCTCAGAACGTGGTCCCTTCCACTGCCGGGCTGTGCCAACGTAGACGTGTACTACAACGGGCAGACCCATCAGCTCCCCTTGCTAGTCGTCCACGGTTCTGGATCAAGCCTTTTAGGACAAAATTGGTTCACCCCCCTTGGAGTGGTCATTGGCGGAGTTCACCACACACCCAGTTATCCGTCAGTGGAGCAGCTTCAAGATAAGTACTAAGCGGTTTTCTCCGAAAAAATACCAGAAAACAACGGACCTCCAGTCACACTGGAGCTGCGGGAGGATGCGACGCCGAAATTTTTGAAAGCTAGGTCGGTGCCTTTCGCCCTACGAACGTCAGTCGAGAATGAGCTTGACCGACTGCAGGAACAAGGGATCATCGAACCGACGCAACATTCGGAATGGGCTATACCACTCGTTGTTGTCCGAAAGAAGAACGGTACCCTACGCCTCTGCAGAGACTACCGGAGCACTGTCAACCTGGTGACAAAAGCATCTTCCTACCCACTGCCGACACCGGAAAAGGTTTTTAGCACGCTTCGTGGTGGAAAACTCTTCAGCACCTTGGGCTTGACACAAGCCTACCAGCAGCTGAAGGTGAGCGAATTAACGTCTGAACTGCTCACGATAAACACTATTAAGGGTCTTTACAAAGTTAAAAGGCTACCATTCGGAATATCTGCAGCGCCAGCAATCTTCCAGAAATTTATGGAGTCTACACTTACAGGGATCCCAGGTGTTTGCGTCTACTAGGACGATGTTATTTTCGGTGGCGCCTCCAATGAAGAGCACACAGAACGCTTGGAGCTCATTTTGGAAAGGCTAGCAAGTGCTACTTTGCGCATCAGTAAAGAAAAATGTGTTTTTGCGGTGCCTGAAGTGAAGTTTCTTGGACATAAAATTGACGCGCAGCGTATCCATCCCACTGAAGACAAAGTGCGTGCAATCACCGAAGCACGAGCGCCTTAACAAGTAAGAACTGCAGTCGTTTTTGGGGCTATTGACGTTCTACGACCGGTTCTTAGAACATCGAGCTACAGTGGCCAACGATCTATATCAGCTCCTACAGAAAGAAGTCCCATGGACTTGGTCGCCACGCCACCAAGAGTCATTTGTTGCCCTTAAGCAACTACTTCGCAAGTCTACTGTTCTGCGACACTACGACGAAAGGAGACCCCTACTGCTAGTCTGTGACGCATCACCATACGGAGTGGGAGCAGTCCTCTCCCAAGTTGACGACCAGGGACGGGAAGCCCCGATTGCTTTTGCTTCGCGCACCCTATCGCAGGCAGAGAGGAATTATTCCCAGCTAGATAAAGAGGGACTTGCCATCGTCTACGCAGCAGATCACTTTCGGCAGTACATTACCGGCAGAAAAGTGACTTTCATAACAGATCACCGGCCCTTATTGGATATTATGGGTCCCCAGAAGCCAATGCCACAGACATTGTCGCCGCGAATGACACGGTGGCGCATCAAGATGTCGGCGTACGATTACGAACTCGTACATCGCACTGGGAAGAAACACCAGAACGCCGACGCACTAAGCCGCCTGCCGCTAGACACCACAGTAGGTGAACCACCCCCTCCGGGTGATATACTCATGTCCGAGGCGCTGCCGAACCCTCCGCTAACAGCTGACACGGTAGCAGCGTCAACGCAGGAGTGCACTGTCTTGAAGGAAGTCTACGCAGCTATACAAGAAGGCAACGTGCAGAAGCTAAAGGGTGAACACTTCAACGCTTACCGCAAGCGAGCTGCGGAGTTGAGCACTGATCGCGGTTGCGTCACCTTGGGATCAAGAGTTGTAATTCCGGCGGCGCTTCGCGAACAGGCCATGTCGCTTGTCCACGCAGGTCATCGAGGCATTGTTGCCATGAAAAAGTGCGCCAGAAGTTTTATGTGGTGGCCTGGTATCGACCATGATATAGAATTAACAGTTCACGATTGCCAGCCTTGCCAATGCAACCACAGAAGCCCGCCAAGAGCCCCTATTCCTGAATGGGAAAGACCAGACACGCCTTGGCACACCCTGCACATTGATTTTGCTGGACCTATCGAAGGGTGTTCGTTTCTGGTGGTTGTAGACGCATACACCAAGTGGCTGGAGGTAAAACAAATGGCTACAACGCCATCGGCAGCAGTTATCGACACTCTGCGGTCATTGTTTGCAACGTTTGGCCAACCGCGCAAGGTGGTCTCGGACAACGGCACTCCATTTGTGTCCACGGAGATTCTCAAGTTTTACAGCGACAACGGCGTCTCGTCTGTTACATCAGCTCCTTACCACCCGGCTACGAACGGACAAGCCGAGTGCTACGTGGCTGAGCTAAAGCGCGCCCTTACTAAAGACCAGACTGGGACAATGCGACGCCGCATCGCGCGCTTTCTCTTCAGACAGCACAACACTGTTCAAAGCACTACTGATCAAACGCCAGCGAAATTGATGTTCGGACGAGAAATGAGAACCCAGCTGACAGCAATTGTCCCGAAGCCCTCGGCGAAAGCACCGTCGGAGGAATAAAAGCTCCCGCGAAGCAGGAGAATTGAAAGTGGACAGCGCATATACGCCCGCCAGTTCCACAGAAAGCCCGGCTGGGTTGAAGCGGTGGCACTCAAACGCATGCGGTCATGGCTCGTCGACATTGGTGGAAAGGCTACACGCCACCACCTTAATCAGCTACGCCGTTCAGGTAATTTGCCAAGGGAACCTCCCATTCAAGCAGCCACCTCGACGGAAGCTTCGTTCCACTTAGCCTGGCATCTCGCACCAGATGAATCAGCGCCGCCCGCCGGCCCTGAACACAAGAGAAACGACACCCAGCCAGCGGAGGCTTCTCTTCCTAGTGCGTCCAGAGTGTCCACGCGCCCACGGCGGCCCCCAGATCGCTTCCAAACGACGATCTTGGGAGGGAGGAGATGATGTGTTCCAAGCACCCCTGTGTCACGAGCGAGCCTC
Organism: Rhipicephalus microplus; assembly: GCF_013339725.1. Lineage (NCBI taxonomy): Eukaryota > Metazoa > Arthropoda > Arachnida > Ixodida > Ixodidae > Rhipicephalus > Rhipicephalus microplus. Next base: position 132,921,059 of record NC_051170.1, read on the forward strand.
CGAACCCGCGAAGGACCGGATGCTGAAACTGCTTCCAGATGTTGACTCCTCCCCTTCCCCCGCTCGGCGCAAACGAGCCACCGTTCGTTTCCCCCGGAGTTCGGCCGCCGCCTCCATCCCAATAGGAATAAACTTGTTTTTAACCGTTCGAGGCTGTCTGAGCTTTTTGGACTACCGCGACCTACGCGTACGTCTATGGGCCGACGACAACACCGGACATAACACTTTTGTTGCCCGTTGTGTATTCTTTGATTGCACGAATATTCGGCGTGCTAAAAGGTATATCCTACTCATGGAAGTGGCTTCATGAGTAAAACCTCACGAGTAACACCACAGAAGTCGTAATATTTATAGTGTCAGCGTATTACTGTGCTTACTTTCAATGTCCCCTTGGTAACCACGCATCCATTCTCTGTAATTACCAGCTTTATCCCAAGTGACATCTGCACTAAACAAGAACTAATTACAAAGGTACGAACTCACAAAGCTTAATATCCGACCCTCAAATGCCATCGCGCATACAATGAACTGTATTAAAAATGTGATTTAATAATGCAAGTGACTTAAGAGGTAATAAAAAACACAGCCACAAATTCTCTAACAAGTAAATTCATCTGCTTGATACATTTGCTGGCACGAAGTTATCTTGGTCAAGGCTTTCGACGCTAACATTACAGATTTCATGCAGTGACTTACCACCCACAGGATCCATTGCGGAACATCGACGAGTGAGCTGATAATGTCGACGTCCAGGTATCTGACGAAGACAAAGCCATTCCTTCGTTAGTTGGAGGCCCCGTGTTCCAAGTAGGACTTCATTTTTTTTTTTTTGCTCGATCTGTTACTTCCTAATATTCTAGGTTTAGGGTATGTACAGTCGAGAGCGAGAAGTTAGGCATCAACTGGTTCGACACTTTTTTTCTTCGTAGCCAGAGTATGTACGTAGAAATCGAATGGTGCAGCTTAAAAGTACCTTGATTTCTACTGCAATGCGTTTAAACAATCTATACGCTGTGAAGCTACGATGGGAGCAACTTTTGGTTTGTTTCGGGGTCCCAATTATTTTCTGGCAATTGCGCGTCACTGTACACAACGCTAAATGAAATATTGTGGAAGCTACTTTATGAACGACTCACATTTTCTTGTCGAATGGATACTGGAGCGCCGCAAGGAGCGCCATCATTGTCTGCTTCCGGACAACTCCTTGCCTGTGCTGCCGAGAGTAGCTCACCTGCGGGAAAATCAAAGGCATGCAGCTATGCAGAGTTCAAAATGAATGCATACTCAGCCATCCTGGCTGTGTTCTTTATTAAAGATCAAACAAGAACGGCAGCTACAAGTTTTTGAATTGTACATGACTCGAGCTGTTCGCACTTTTAGTATGAAAGTTGATGATCATACATTTATATTCCTAATACTACCAAAACTCGAGTCGAGTCTAGTAGAGACTAAAAAATTGTATTTCAGAGGTATTTAGGACCTCCCTGGTCCTTTGAGTCACCTATACTACCAAGATTCATAGAATGCATATGTGTACTAGGCATCGCATAGCTTTAAGTGACAGTACATAAGATAAGTAAACAAATGAAACTCTTGCTCAGGCTTGTTTTTGTTATAGACAGAGCTATCGAAACTGTCTCAAAGTGGACGTTTAGGAAAGATGATACTCTTTCTTGCAATATTTTGGCTTAAAAATTTTTCTATGTCTGACTGTCGACTTGCCTGTCACCCAAAACGGCTTGTCCCTTTGCTTTTCCCTTCGTGGGCTTTTAAATTGCGAAATGGAGCTACATCCGCAGCGCCCACATATTGTTCTGGTTTCTGCGTTCAAACTTATGCGTAGTATCGATTACAAAGCAAATATTGCACATTTCTTGGGCAGAACGTCAACACGTCAGTATACTGCGGCGTCTTTCTTCATACTACAAAATCATACGTAAGTTATTCGAAAGAGCTTAGCATTTATTACGCTAAGCTGACAATGCAACGATATGCACGAAAAGCCGGGTGTTTCGTGCGCGTTTCTAAGACCATACAGTGGTGGCACCAAGGAGGTTTAAATAAATATTGCAAATACTACTTGAGTGGCACCTACCCGCTGCGCGCTTCGAGGCACTTCAACGCAGCGCCTCCAGAATCTCATTCGCCGACTTTTTTTTTTTCACAGGCTATCAAATAAATGTTTTATTCACTCTCTCCAGACGGACGACTATCGTCAATTGACAACATTTGCAGTGAAACATGCAGATATGAGGCCATGTTTTATTTTTTAAACCGCGTTTACATTAGTTTAAATTGGCTTATTTAAAGTGAACAATTTATTCTTTTTATAGCAAGAAGAGGAAAAAAAACTACCCTTAACGTCGGTGAAATCGGAACCAATACTCTAAATACGGCCTCGATAAACTAACAATTGCGCTACGACGGAGCGTCTTCTTTCGTCAACTTTGTAGGCCATTGTAGGACTTCGTAGGACTAGTTTACTGGTAATGATAGCCACCGCAACTCATAATCAGAGCCGACAAAGCGAAAGTTTCTTCTCGCCAGAGGGCGTGACGTGCTCTAAGGTGCTGAGATGCGCTGCCTAATCGGTCGGGCAGTGTACACTGCTCTCAGCACTTCCTCCGGAATCATGCTTTATCCCTGTATTCACAAATGCTCCTCGACTCGAATTTCGTCCTTCACTTGACTGAGTTGAGCACAGCGCCGCTGCTCGACTGAAATTCACGCCGCGCTTTCAGGAATCGCTGCAGAATACAGCCTATATGCAGTGACTTGGTCTGCCAAAAGACGGCGCTCCCATAGACTTTTTCAAGTCAAGGAGAAGCGTTGATGGAAGAGACGTTCTAGAATACGGCGGTTAGTAGCCGCAGTGGAAGAGAACTTCCTGCGCTTCGACGTGCAACAAGTGTGCTTCAGGGCCTTGTTTGTGGAAACGGGCTTGTAAATTCTCGGACTTACCGATTCGATGCGCAGAACGTTTTCAACCGCGAGAATCTCGGCGTGGTGTCTTCTGCGGGCGTTGCGGCCATGCGCCTTCTCGGTCTTCTGCAAAGTAATTCCATAGTGTTTTTTAAAAGGGCCCCGTAACACATTTTGAACGTGGTCAGAAAACGCTGCCAATTGGTAGTCCAGGCTCGCGAAAAGACGTGAGCCAAATATTATAGCGCGGCGCGCGGCCTAGAATTCACAATGATTTATAAAAGTCAGCTTAAGATTCCTTTCTGCTCTCTCTACAAGTGGTGATACAAACTCGAAAATCACTCCTCACAGCCATTGTATCAGCCATTGTCTCATTTCACTATGACGCTCTTGGTCGTTACAGGGGTCTTTGCAGGTGGCGGCGGTTTGTCCGCGCGTGCGCACGAGATCGCACTGAAAAGACGCTTATTCTAAGAAACAAAATGTGGAGACAAGGAACGCCTGCCTTTCTTTCCGTACCATCTCTCCCTGCTTCACTTCCAGTGCTTTTGTCGGGACGAAAGGAGAGAGAATGAAATTGAAGCGTACGACCAATCTTTGTAACTTTCTTTGTACTGGGGGGACCATAAAACTTCTTGCGATGGGGAACTTTGGAAACGATAAGCTCCTTCAGTGAAGCCATTCAATGGTTACTTGTAAAAACAATTTCAGGGTGCCTTTAAGAGGTATGTACATGCGCTGCGCGAAATGTTATTAAACGCGTTTGAAAGGAATCAACTCACAAGGGAAATGTCCATACTTCTTTTTTAACCTATCGTGTTGCTTTGTGTGTTATGCAAAATACTCTGTTGTTCTCGCGAGTTGAGGCTTGGGCCACTTGGGTCTTGCTTTTACCTCGGAAAAACGGTGCAGAATGCAGACGAAAAACAGAAGCTGAAGATGGACCGCTATTTTCTGGCCTTGAATTCTGTCAGAAGTTTTCGCAGTTTTTTTTCATTAGTATCCTATTTTTATAAAATTCGAAATATGAAACTTGTTATCCGTTAACATTTACATTTCACAAACACTCATCATTGAAGTTATTGGTCATAAGATATTGTTCCTTTTCAACTTGCAGAGAGAATTTACTGTTAGACTGTCAGGCTGCCAGTGTTTGTGAAAGGCAATTACATTTTTTTATCATGAAATGTTCAGTGTAGATGTATTGCGCAGATAATGATATGCCTACAAAAACATAGACCATCAGATGAGAAATAGAAAACCTTTTCCTGAAAATAAAAATTTATACAATGTGCAAGTTACCGTAGCCGTATAAACGCATGAAGTATACTGCAGTGTGCAGGGGACTTCTTAATCTTTAAACTTCTAACAATTATTCTTTTACCTAAACTTATTTACTCAGTATTCTAGCCTGCCTACTAAAACAAAAATACATATACTAGTCTTGAATAAATTATGGTGTGTAAATTGTGGTGCAAGGCTTAAATGCTGTAGACCCGTGTACTCAGATTTGGGTGCACGTTAAAGAAACCCGGGTAGTCAAAATCTCCGTATACTATAGCCCTCAACTATGGCGTCATTTATAATCATATGGTAGTTTTGCTGCGTCGAACCTCCCATATCAATCAATTCAATTGTGGAACAACTTGCCCTATACACAGTACAAGGATCATCATCATCATCACTACAAACATCTTTCAAATTTTGGTTTGTTTATTCAGGTTGTCAACAATCCTTATTTCCCATGTTAAAGTGTGTTCATAACTTCGAAGTGTGCGTAATTTAGACATAATCCATGGCGTACATATGTACATCTATAACTAATTCTTTTGCATTGGCTGTAGAGCCATGAAGCTGTTGTTCTTTCGTCTTCTTTTCTAGTACGTTCATTACACTTTCGCTTGCGTAAAGTTGTTTTGACATGCTGTGTACTTTATTATTTTTGAGTTCTTATTACCAGGGATCCGCTACAGTCGCTCGACTTCGGGACCCTGATCGATAAGCAACTAACCATCAAGCTTTGTTTTTTGAAAGAGTCATAAGTGATGCGATCACAAACTGTCACATTTGTAGGGTGTTGAACGTGCTTAGAAATGTGTTGTGTCGCGTTCTCAAGTGATAAAGATATGGTTCAGTGCTCGTAGCTGAAACAAATATAGCGTAATGCTTGCCTTGTATCGCGGCATGAAGTCCAGTGGGTTCCGAATGCGCGTGTTTCGCATCACCCAAGTCTTGTCGGCTACCAGGAAGTACGGATTGTTGCGGCTCATGTGTGCCGCTACGTCTACCGCTTCCTGCAGGTACGCCACGGCGTCCTTCATTGTGCGCCACTCCACCTCCGAAACGTCGAGGATACCTGGGAACGCAGACGGCGCATACGTTCGTGCACGCTGCAAAGGGGTTTGCCCCGCCGCGGTGGTCTAGTGGCTAAGGTACTCGGCTGCTGACCCGCAGGGCGCGGGTTCGAATCCCGGCTGCGACGGCTGCATTTCCGATGGAGGCGGAAATGTTGTAGGCCCGTGTGCTCAGATTTGGGTGCACGTTAAAGAACCCCAGGTGGTCTAAATTTCCGGAGCCCTCCACTACGGCGTCTCTCATAATCATATAGTGGTTTTGGGACGTTAAACTCCACATATCAATCAAATCATCAAAGGGGTCATTGAAATCATCACTTTTTCATCGTAAGAATGCCACTAGTGTTAATCTTTGTGCACTCCCGAATGAACAGCTGCAATATTAGCGTGTTTAGCCGATCACTAAATTTATAGTTCAATATTTCTTTAGAAATACGTTAATGGCCTGGCCATCGGGCAGCATTGGTGTGCTCACGAGCTTTGATGTTGCTTGCTGTGTGGCCGTCTGTATTCCCGCGAGCGATTTGGTTCCAGGCCGCTCATGCAATCGATATAGCTTTCTTCAGCTTGGTTTAAAAACTGCATGATTACTGGAACATTTGAAACCTAATGACCTGTGTGATGTCTAGGCCTTGGTTCTTCTAGCGGAGCTGTACTGAGGTTTCATATCTTTAGTAAAATTTTTCTCTCTCACTGAACAATTTGGAGCGGCGGAAACATTGCTAGGAAACGATGGCTTCACACTATGCAGCATACAACGTCACACATGCTATTGTGCACACCCGGGGACTTCTAGAGCTCATTTTCCACCAAAGATGTTTATTACATACTCACATCACTTCAATTTTTCATTGAAAATCACAAATTGTCAGTTTTCCGTGTTTTGACCTGTTTAAACATCCGCAACAGTTTATTATCCAATAAACTATCGTCGGCGAAAGCAGTGCGCCAGCTTACCCAGCACCTTGAGCAGGAAGGGAACAAGGGAGGCGTTTATGAACTGCGTGAGGATCATGTCCGAAGCAATGTACATAAACGACTGCAACAGAAAATGAGAGAAGTTTTGAGTTAGATGTTCTACAGTGATTTAGAACGTTTTGCTGCAACAGCACGGCCATCCGAAACAATATTCATATAAAAAATTAAGCAAGTGCAGCCATGGTATGGTAGATAATTTGTACGAAAACTTGTGCAAGATGAAAATCATTACATAAATGGTTGTGAGGTCGTTCGAAAATAGAATTATAGATTCTAGTCACCGATGATCTCGTATCTATGTTTACTGAAAGTGCTTGAGACCTTCTACGCTCTCTTGCTTTGGTCTAGAGAATACCAGAACTACAGAAAAACATGTTCTGTGTGCATAAAGAGCACATATATTTCACACCATACTCAGAGAAGCGTCTGCTCTACAAACCCTTTGAGCAGAAAATATCCTGCACACTACCGAAAATTTCCGCAGGCTGTTCAAGCAATATGCGTATTACATATCGCGGTAGCGCAACTTGAACCTTCGTCAGGTTCTCGGTGTGGATGTCCTGGTACATTATGTGGTACAGCGTGGCAAGGGACACGACGTAGGTGCCCTTCAGGCCCATTCCGGCAAGCACAATCGCCTGCTTGGCCGTGATGCGGTAGCCGAAGTGGCCGATGACGGGGTACAACATCAGCACCGCTATGCACCTGCGATACGAGCAGATGTATGGTTTACACCACAGTTCATTCTTATACAAGCATCTAGGTAGGTGTCTTTCAACACCGCAAGGGTAATTCAGGCCGTCACAATTGTCCTGAAGGTTTTCACTCTTTTCTATTTCAGAGCGGAAATATAAAATGTTCTATTGTCAATCAGTACGAAATAAAAAAGGTTGCGTTCCATTTCTTCTGGAGTTGATAAGAAAGCAGGGCATTTGCTATTTGATGTCAATACTACTTACACTTCCGGAAGCAAGTCGTCAGCAGTCAGGTCTTGAACGACAATATTTTCGACCACCTATAATTATTTGATTCATATTCAACATGTAGATATCACATTATTATTAATCGGATTAATCAGTAAATTTAATACTTCAAATTAAAAAACACTCAAAAAGCTGTATCACTTTTTTTTCGATTAATCTTCGCATCACTTCTGTACTTTCTGCTAACTAAAATTTCATTGCCGTATATCGAATGTAGTACATGCATATAGCTACATCACAAGGCGTATGAGAAAAAAAAAAAAAAGAGGATGCTTGAGCTTCTTCTCGGGAGTATAAAAGCACGATTCCGTAGTCGGTTCTCGTTCACATCGCCTCGTAACCAATAGCGTCGCTGTGCTTCTCGGCGGCCACCAACTACGCCGCAAGGATAGGAACGCCTGCGTGGGTAACTTTGGCTGTTAAAAAATATTCCACAATGCCTAGTGCAAGTTCAGTTGCTAAGTGCCTACTTCGACATAAGTTATCCTTTTTGTAACTCAGTGACGAAGGCTTCCTTTGCATCGGTAAGGCAACACGCTAGCGTATGCAGCTGCACAGTTTTTTTATTATTTTACTCATATTTTATAATTTTATTTATTTATTTTTTCATTTCAATATTCAATTATTTATTTATCCTTTTAGCAATACTGCCAATTACGCACGGAGATCATTGCAGGAAGGGCATACATAATACAAGTCCTGAGAAAAAAAAAGCATGAGAACTAACAAAGATGACACAAAAAAACAACAAGTAAGTTCACAGAAATTTCTCATGCAGCGTGTACACTTTTTTCTATCATTTCTGGAAACGCATGTCAACATGAGGCGTTAGTAACAGGAGTGCTCAATCAGTTCAATCCTGTTTTGATTTGCGGGAAATATGTGTATTTAAAGCAATCTGAATATTAGGTTTATTCATTAAGTGTTAGCGAGTACCTGTAACGTCTCAACCAAGAACTATGAAAGAGATTAGTTTGACATGTCGATCTTTATGACGCCATGAATAAATGAAAAAAAAAACATCAGTCTTGTTATTTCTGTCCATTTTTGTAGTGTTAATAGGCAAGCTTCATTTAGTAACTTAGTAGGCGAACCCATTAGGCTGTATTTATTTTGAACGAACCTCACTGCTCAGTAAGTTCACAGAAACTTCTTATGCAGCGTGTACACTTTTTTCTATCATTTCTAGAAACGCATGTCAACATGAGGCGTTAGTAACAGGAGTGCTCAATCAGTTCAATCCTGTTTTGATTTGCGGGAAATATGTGTATTTAAAGCAATCTGAATATTAGGTTTATTCATTAAGTGTTAGCGAGTACCTGTAACGTCTCAACCAAGAACTTTGAAAGAGATTAGTTTGACATGTCGATCTTTATGACGCCATGAATAAATGAAGAAAAAACATCAGTCTTGTTATTTCTGTCCATTTTTGTAGTGTTAATAGGCAAGCTTCATTTAGTAACTAAGTAGGCGAACCCATTAGGCTGTATTTATTTTGAACGAAACTCACTGCTTTCCTCTGCACTTCTTCGATTCTTGCGATTAGTTATTTGCATGCGGAAAGCAAGCAATATTGGTGTACTCCAACACTGATCCAAGAAGCATTTTGTATGCTAGCAGCTGTGTATCTGGGGGCGCCAGATGAAGGCGTGTTTTCAAAAAGAAAATCCGCTTTAGGGCACTTGAGGTTATATTCTTGATGAGGGTTTCCATCGAAGATCACGTGATAAATTGACGCCTGAATACTTGTGCGCGAATACAAGAGTGAGAGGTGTGCGTATAACAATGAAGTGATATCGGATACTTTTTTTCTAGTGACAGTAAGCGTTACCAATAATATGACATTTAAAGTCGTTTGCCATTACTCACACCAGGAAAAGACATATTCCAGAGCCTTATGTAGCACATAAGGATCATCAGCGGAAATAATTTTTCGGTACAATGCAGAATCATCGACCAATAGGCGGATGGTAATGTTTATTCTGGAAGGTAAACCTTTGATGTATATAAGGTTCCAAACAAGACCCAGTACACTGTCCTGGGGCACTCCCGATGTATTAAGTGCTCAAGTGAAATTTTCGTTATTGGTGTGCACAAATTGCAAGTGCTTACCGAGGCACCTCTATCTACTTTAGAATTGGGCTTTCACCTATCGTACATTCGAGCTTCCTGATTATTTTTTGCGTGGCACAAAATCGAGTAGATTGATTGATTGATTCATATGTGGGGTTTAACGTGTTTAAACCACAATATGACTATGAGAGCCGCCGTACTGGAGGGCTCCAAAAACTTAGACCACCTGGGGTTCTTTAACGTGCACCCAAATATGAGCACACGGGCCTACAACATTTCCGCCTGCATTGGAAATGCAGCAGCCACAGCCGGTATTCGATCCCATGACCTGCGAGTCAGCAGCCGAGTGCCTTAGCCACTAGACTACCGCGGCGGGGCTCACCATCGAGTTGTCTAAAAAAAAGTTAGGTCTCTCTGTTTTCTAATATCTAGAATTTGTGATATGTCCTGTGTCAGCTCTAGTAGTTGTGTGAATGTTCAAAGACCACGATGGAGGCCATGTTGATAGAGTCAAAGAATGGATTCGTGTACGAGGTATATAAATAAGTGATTAAGTACAGTGCGCTTGAGAAGTTTATATACTGTCGAGGTTAAGCAAGTTGGCCTGACGTTAGATGCCTGTGATTTGGAGCCACATTTGTGCACGGGAATATTTTAGCAATTTTTCACTCAGCAGGAAATTAGCACGTCTTTTATGACTTAGTAAGATAAGGCACAAGTACTTAGCATTCCACTTAGCATATTCCTTAAGAAACATATTCGGTATGTTATCACTTATCAGGTCCAATCGCTTTCTTCGTGTCATTATTTAACAATAAATGTAACTGGACTGGTTCGGTGACTTTAAGTGGCTTGGAAGGAATTCCATCGCATAAGACTATATTCGCTTTTTTTCCATTATTGTTGTTTGAAAATATGGGTTGAAAAATTTCCCAGAGTTTCTATTATCATCACTGTTTGTGGCGGGATGTTTTGGTGCTTTGGGTTCAGCTAATTCCGAACTTGCTGTGGTTTGCTTTTTAAGATCTTAAGAAAATACTTGGAAAATAGTAGCTCTCAGCTGCCTTTTATTTCTTATTATTTTATTTTAACTTTTGTTTCCTATTTGTTATGAATATGTTGAGTGCATGTCTGTTAACGTGCACTGAATTTGTCTCGAGTGTTTTACGCAGCTATATTACTTTTCATTTAACATGAATTATTTCGCGCGTTATCCAAGGATTTGTTTTTTTTTTTGCTTTTCTAGACTTGACGGGTACATAATTTTTAAGACTAACAAAAATTCGGCAGATCTCACGTACCTTGGGATTGACATTATGCGAAGCATGCAGAGGGAAGGTGACCGTGTTGCATTTTTTTATTGAGCGACATGACATGAAATGACGCTGAATATATGCAGAAATTTTGCACGCACAGACAGATGTTGAAGAGTTGCAGATGTGTACATAACCAGTTGTTTGCACTCGCACAATGATGCCAAATAGAACATGCGTATTCGCAACACCAGAAGCTGATATGAAGCGCTTATGCTCACGGAGATGCTGGCCCTGAGCACTGCAACATAAATCAACTTCAGCGCATGGCACCTAATCACAATGGACGTTAACCCGACGTGATGTATGTATCAAAAGACTACATATGAATTGTTTAGAAGTTTGAGTAGGCAGCACATCAAGCACTAATGACGTTTCACGAAGATTAGCGTCTGTTTGAAAAGTAGTTCCGAGACCTGGCGTATCTCTGGGGTAGAATGCTTCATTGCCACGCAGAAAATTTTGGTTCGATTCCAGCTGGAACCCTGACATTTATTCCATGCCTTTGTTGGGTCGACGCTACCGATGTCGGGTAGTTTTTGATGCTCGTGCGATAAAATTGCCCATGTGTGTTCTCATCGTACCTAGGTAGACACTAAGTGTCAATCCCCTGTGCCACATTCCCGCATACCAGCAGCACATGCGCACCCGTAGGTATGTGCCACTGTCTGGCGCAAAGTGTTTGACGACGTACGCGAGGGGATTATGATACTGTTCATGTCTTGACCAGTGCGTTATGTTCGTCGAACTATCTTACCATCCCATGGTAATTTTGGTTCACGCCAGGTTAAAGGAGTTACCACGAGAACACCCAACGTAAGCGGCCAGGTAGATAGATAGATAGATAGATAGATAGATAGATAGATAGATAGATAGATAGATAGATAGATAGATAGATAGATAGATAGATAGATAGATAGATAGATAGATAGATACGCGCAAAATCACCGAAGTTCTCTAAGAAACACTTCGCATTTAATATAAGGATAATCGGAGTACTATAGACAAATTCCACCAGACTTCATGAATAGATATTCTAGATATTCATGAATATTCATACATACACGGCCCCGCTGCGTGTCTGTCTTTTAAATTCAACATTTTCAAATTAGTGGGCCTCTAAAATCCCATACTGGTTGTTCGAGTCACATGCCTCGACACCTGACACAATTCAACACATTCACCACGCAATATTACGTGTGCTAAGGGAACTCCTCGCATCAAATGACATTTGCATAGAATTTATCACGTAAGCAGTTTCAAGCAACGATGTGCCTCTCTGACAGAGTGCCTCCTTACCACACAGAAGGCCCGATTTCGAATGCCACTCATTTTGAGTTTTCACAATGAACGATGCCGGCACCGGCACAGAAATTTTCGTGAAAGGCACTCTTTAACACTGTCACGTTCAAAAGCATTGCACGCACTCACCGCATGGTCATCTTGGCGACGTAGCTGAGGACTATTTCCTGCCAGTCGTAGGTGCGGAAGTAGTAGACAAGCATGTAGGCCGTGAACGTGGCGCAGATGAACGTCGTCAGCGTTCCAGTCCAGTCCAGTAACACAGACCAGTACCTGCACCAATGAACCGGTGCTGACTATGCATAATTTTCTCTGGTCTCATGTGGTATGCACCTTCGCCTCGAACAGTTTTTAAATACCGTGGTACTGAAATAAATAAACAAAGATGAGTAGCTAATAAAAGGCTGGATAGCGAAACCTAGTAAATCAATACAACAATGACAAGAGAACAACGAATTGTTCGTGAATTTTACTAGAGCCATACGCTGATAATAGTGCTTGCAAAAGTAGCACCACTGCACCCAGCGGATAGCTAAAATAGTACCACATTTAGTAAGTTCAGCGTACTTATCATAATCGTGCTTTTTGAACCGAAAACCTAAGCCATTATTTAGCTCAAGATGGTTTCTTCAAATAAGCACTATTGCACATCTAAGGTAGATTTTCGGGCATTTAAATACCTACTGGGGCCACAGATTGAAACAGAGACCAAAGTACGATTTTATAAGCTAAGCTCACATGCACCGGTAAAATAACATTTCTGACTTTTGCATATTGATTAAGATTATGTCATTTCTCATCGTATAACAAACCGTTCATTAGGTTTCCAAATCAATAGGTTTTCACAAATGAGACCATTCTTTATCTTTTGATACTTTTGACGTCATCAAAGGTAAGTGTTCGAACTTTGAACAGTTAGAAAACTCGTTAAATTTTATTACATTTGAAGAGGGGTTAATAGGTAGCCTGCGTGACTGACATAAGATATTTCCCGCGAAACATAGTCCCTCACAATCAAATTCGTAAATGTTGCAATCTGCAATTGATATGAATAAATGTGTCATCAGAGTTGGCGAAAACCAACAAATATCAAAACGAACGGTGCTACGCCGGCGCATTTGAAGTTACCTTCTGAATATGGGACTTTCTACCTGTTCAGGATTTCGTTTCCTGAATCGCTAAGAAGAATTTCACACTGATCCACAAACACACAAAAAACAGCTCTTATTATGTTTCAAATGCACACTAAGAAATTCAGGGAACTACATGTATGAGTTCATTAGATGGTTATTGCGATTTGCATTTTAGAAAAGTTATAGATCTGCCACAACCATTCGATGCAGGTAAAAGTGCTACACTGCGAAGCTGGGTTCGCAAATTGCTCCACAAATGTTTGGCACTCAACGCGATTTGCGCAAATACCTCAATCAATATTCCCCATTCAGCGCTATTTTAAACAGTCGCAAATCCCTGCGAGAATCTCCACATGGAAATTCGCAAAAGTGAAGTTCGTATTGTAAAAGCCTTCGCAGAAGATAGTTCATACCCACATTCATACTGCCAGTAGAATAATTAGCAGAGATGCAGAGGCGTGGGGAATCACAATATATAGCGTGGTGCATGATACCAAAACTTTTATTAGCCTTCATTGTAGTCCTTTGTTGGCTCTCTCTCTTTAATGGATTGTGCACCAGAACACCCTCGTCCACCCTCGTGCTTAAGTGGACCACGAATATGTTCCCAGCAACAATAACGTTCGACATATTAGCTATGGCGACCAACAAAGATCAAATGTTACAAACTTACAGGGACCCTTTTTCATTCGCTGAAGACGACTCGAAAGCAAAAACAGTCTTCTTTCTCTCTTCTGTTTATAATGATCCTCTCCTGCCTCCCTCCATCATCTTCCCGCACGGAACGCGGTTTTCATCAGCCTTCCCAAATGGAGGCATTGCAAGCTTTCTGCACCTTACATAGTTTTTCACAGCTTCCGTCATCAGCGTGCCTTTGGCGTCTTCATGTGACATGATGGTCATGATGTCAGGGACGTTATGACAGCAAACTTTTGGTGATATGTGAAGTATTGCTGAAGTCACGTGGTGACATCGCCACTTCTATTTTTGCATCACTTGCGTTCACGCTGACGCCATGACACGCCAAGTTAAATACTACACGTTTTGAAAGGCATCCAATGCTTTTTTTTAAATGGCCACTCACCAGGCTCTATACCAAATTTTAGTTAGGCTGAAGTGGTTAAGTGTCCGATGACGAACATTTTGCCACAAAAATTTTTCTATCAGTTCAGGAAAAGAAAAGCCGCAACTTCTGCAGCAGCGGCGCGAAACGAGGATGAGAGGAGGCGAGCTCGGAACCCTTGCCGCTCCTCCACGTAGCCTTCGCAAGCCAAACCTCTTTCCTACTCTCTCCGGCATTCGACCAAGAGGTGACGTGCGCATGACGCGCCCGAGCAAGCTCAATCCCCTGTGCACGCGAGCGGCGTTTTCGTTTAGTTTTTTTTTTTTTGTCGACCAGCATTGTTTTGAGGTTTACTGCCAGTTTCTGCAAGATGGTTTAGAAAAGCTGGCTTGGAGGCAGTAGAAAAGATGAGCACATTTAGTGCGCGAACGCGTAGGAGCGTTCCACGGCTGTTGTCTGCTCGATGAGCTGACCGCGGGGACACCAACGCATGCGCGACGACGACACATTAGCCCCGCCTCTCGTTGCAATTCACAGGAGAAAAATAAAAAAACACGCTCACATGTCCTTGTTGCGTCTTATTATTTATGTAGAATTCAATAATCTCTTCAAGAAACAAAGTACATAAACTACGCGTGTCATGTTAAATAATTTTAGCCATGTCACGTGCCAATGTGTGCAACGTCAGAGCCCTTACGTCACGTAGAAGGCCAACATCACTGTTCTGCCAAGTACGTAGGGCACTTCGTGCGTGCACGTCGTGCCCTCAATCTCTGGGTGCGCGCCCGCCAAAAGAAGGAGAAGCAGCGTTCATCTTGAATTTTGCCCCATTTCCGCTGCGCGTAGCATAGCAAATTTCGGCAGACATGATCGTGATCGCCTCATCTAAGCATTGCGCTTGTCAGCTCAAAATTGTCTAAACTGGTGAGTCGCCCATTAAAGAAGCTTCGGTCACGAATTCGAAACGAGTGAAACTGTGCCCATAAGGACAAGTATCGCTCTGTTATAACAACGGTGAGTGCTATTCGAGAAAACTAGGTTTACATGTGTGGTTGCACATTATCAACTAAACGATTGTGGGTACATATGATGGTACAAGGAAATGAAGATCATGCACGTAAGTAATCGATATTAATTCACAGCCAAACTGCCAAAGAAGGTGCATGTCATTTAGTTTGTTAACCAGCATACTGAAGGCTTATCATATAAAACATCATGTATGTCATGTTAATACTCCCTCTTGAGAGTCGTCACTACCCAGCACAGGTTGTCATGCTGGGGAGTAGACTTCTTGACGACTAGCTTGATGGGCCAATCCGGGATCACTAAGACCGGAGAAAAGTTATCTGTTCATATCATTAACAATGCATATAAAGGGGTCCGCTAACAATTGAAAACAATGCTCTTAGTGGCGCTCACCAGAGCTATTGCGAGTGCAAATAGCAATTAAGGGCGCAGGCCTGCAATTGGATAAATTTAAGGTTAAATGTACTCGCGGCATAGCATCAAAATGAAGATTACTATAAGATTGCTCTTTTTAGCATGATTTTTAACTACATGCGGAAGAGAAAAGCTACCAGACTTTCTCATCTTAAAAACTGTAAAGCCGGTCAAAGAATGTGCCGAAGTCAACGGCGCTGGAGTAAATCAAGGAGGTTCAAAGAAATTCCCGGAGTGAAAATTCTTGCCCACGAGTGAAGCCATGCCAACTGTAAAAAGGCCGCTGCGGAAGCCATCTTACTAGGGGCATGAGGAGCTGTTGGCATACGGCGATTGATACGGAGCGTTTTCTTCGCACGCCCAACGAGTTTAACGTGGCAACGTTTTCGGGTCAGATAGTGCTCAAAGTGCGTTTTTGTGTTTATAGTTTTTCCAAGTAAGCCTCAAATTCAAGGCGAACTTTATTCAAGATTATTTCACCGATACTTGTCTCTGCGGATAAATTCTCCGGAAACTACTCTCTTTCAATTAAAAATTAACGTCACCGTTAGACTAACAAATCAAAGTTTACTTGAAGTTTAGGGGGGCACCACCAATAAATAGCATGTTTCTGAGATTTTTGGAGGGAAAAAGCTGGCTTCACTACTGCTGGCAAAACACTGCGAGAGTTTTTAGCCCAGCAATTTTTTTTTAAAACCTCCTCAGAGTAAACGCAACGGGAACACTTCAGGCGCCGTTGTTTGAAGCAAAGGTTTCCTAGATGTACACTAGAGCGAACTCTGGCGCTAGTGTCTATGGGAGCTGCAACGCACGGTGCTTCAACGAGCATGAAAATGACGGGTAGTACACTGCTTTGTCTATTCTTCGTACTGCTGGCTTCGTCCATGTTCACGTGTCTTGGGGCTGTTTTATCAAAAAGAAAAATCAGCAAATGTTCAGTGGTTGCACTTCGCCACCGTATTCTTTTAGGCTTGTTATTTCAAATCGGGCCAAGAAGATGAAAAGGGTGCGTTCTTTTATTCGAAACGAAACCAAAACACAGCAATAACAAAGCCACAAGTGCAATTCTAGGCCCACAAGAACAAATCTAAGGATAATCCTAGTACTATGCACTCAAAATTTCTACAATCGTTGAACGATCGCAGCACCAGAGTCCCCTCTGGTTGAAGGAACTGAAGTGAAAAGTGTAAGGGCGTTGATTTATAGGTACCATTAGAAAAAGTAAGATCAGCTAAGCTACAAAACATTATAGTAGCGTTCGCGAGCTGCGTCATTTCACACGTGTCGTTCCCTTTTAAGATATTACATCATTTCTTACCATGGCATCGGCATTCTGAAGAAGTTGTGCTGACGGGCAATTATAGCATGGAAGCTTCCTTTACGTTAGGGCTATCAGTTCATTTCATTGGGCGGCCTTCCGACGCACAGGCCGAAGGCAAGACGGTCAGGTGAGCCCGCGAAAATAGATTTGAGGGTAAGCATCAATTTCATTGTATTTTGATATCTGTACGCTGAATATCTTTGCACTGGGTGCCGCTGTCGCTGGCGTACTTGCGGCACTTATCTTTTAAAGGGGTCCTATAACACTTTTCACGCCCTCTTTTTTTCTACAAGTTTTTCTAGCTGGTTGCGTACACTAAAGATTTAAGAGATGTGTTCCGCAAGACTGACAGCGATAGGGGGCACGCAGTGCAAATTATTAAGCGTAGAGATATCCAAACACAATAAAATCAATGCTTACCTTCAAGTAAACTTTCACAGACTCACCTGACCGTGTTTCTCTCGCCCTCTGACGTCGGGAGGCCGCCCAGTGAAATGAACTTTAAGCCTTATTTAACATTAGGCTTCCATGCCATATTGCACGGAATGTCCAACGCATTGAAGATGCCGTTGCGATGCTAACAAATAATGTGGTACTTGAATAGCAACCCACACGTGTGAAACGAGGCCACACGTGAACGCTTCTGTAATGTTTTGCACAAGGTCCCTAGATTAAACAGGTTTCCAATGTAGCGACACCTTTCCCTTTCCTCTTCGCTTATTTTACTGGAGCACCCCCTATAGAAGGTTCAAAGCGCATGTTTGTGTTCAGTTGCTACAATGAATAGGTGTATTTAAAACAGAATTGAGCAAAATGAGTCGTAGAATAAATGGTTATCTTTCTGAAAATAAATGGTACAACACAAGAGCAAGCGGAATGTGCGTTACACAAGTGGCAACGTTGTGCAACTCAATATTTTGCGCCACTAGCCATGGCGTCTCGTGTCGCACATCGTTGTGCATCCAGTTAAAACTAGTCCAGTTCTCCGAATGTGTTTTGTTCGTGCTGTGACACAGTGAACGCGCTTCTTGCTGGATTCTGACAGTGACCACATGGCGTGGCGTTGTGACGAGTTATTACAGCCGGCTTGTGCATACGCAAGGAAAAACCATGGCCAGATTGGTACGAACACTTGACTAGCAGCACTGCGATGGCGGTTTGTTAAATGTGCCCATTTTGACAATCGTGATGCTAGGTGATTCTTGTGCAGTGCGCGGATGTTCCTGAAAAGTGAGAGTTCTACTGGCCTAGCTCCTGGCCTGACTGGACGCTGCCGCTGCGACCTCACCCACGCCCGCGTCCCAAATAAAAGCCGTGACCACGGCACGGCTTCATCGCCGCCATCTCGTCTCTCGTTCCTTGACAAGGTATCCCGAAGCAGCACGTTTAGGCTCCTTTATGCCACGCTCTAATCAACTCGTCAAGTGTGAAATGTTCCTGAAGGTGTGTTAATTACACGCTTCAGCTGCTAAGTATCCGTGCACACGCACAAGTAGTTGCAGCAACTGACATGTACTAGACAAGGATTAGATGCTCTTCTGGTGTTTCAATAAAAACCGATAAATAAACTCCCTTCGCAGATCCGCGTTGACGTATACGTCAACGCAAATGCTCGAAAGCGTTCGCGTGAAATGTTTCACAGCTACACTACACGGCGTGCTTAATTTCGGATAGCACAAGGTAAGTTGAAGAGTGCGAAACCATTTTCTGTTGTTTTACGGCAATCGAGAATTAGGGAGCTTTAGAAAAGCGCACCGCGAACCCTTGCGGAGCGGACACTGCCACTGCGCATGCTTCGTAACGCGAGTAGGCGTTCGCGCTCGCGGACCGCACGCAAAAAAATCCTAAATTTTGCGCGGTTATGCAGGCCCGCATGTGGCCTGCAAGCGCTGGTTTCGAGGTTACGGGCGGTGTTGGCGGCCCGCATGTGGCACGTAAGCGTATGTTCAACGCCTCCTAGATTTTCCGTGCCTGCCGGATGAGCCCGAAACGCCAGTTATCTATGGCGGCGCTGCCTACGTAAGGATAAGCTGGCGATGCAGATTATAAAGGAAAGACTGCAGGCGTGGATAGAGGATGAGGGGGTGCTGGGGGAACTGCAGAATGGGTTTCGGAAACACAGGAGGTTGGAAGACAATCTGTTCTCATCAGTGCATCGCAGTGCATCGAAATAGCAGAAAAAGAACACAGGCCCCTGTGGCTAGCATTTTTGGATATCAAGGGAGCGTACGATAGCGTGGTTCAAGAGGAATTGTGGGGAATACTGGACACACTAGGCGTGGAACATGTAGTCACTAATCTTTTAAAGAGTGTCTATAAAGGTAACAAGGTAGCTATAAAGTGGAAAAAACAGGTATCCAAGCCTGCAGAGGCAAAACGGGGGCTTAGGCAGGGGTGCCCCCTGTCACCCTTATTATTCATGATGTACCTACAAGGATTAGAGGCGAAATTAGAGGGAAGTGGACTGGGCTTCAACCTCTCTTTAGTCAAACAAGGAAAACTTATTGATCAGGCACTACCAGCATTAATGTACGCAGATGATATAGTGCTAATGGCCAACAACAAGGAAGATTTGCAGAGATTGATGGACATCTGCGGTAATGAGGGAGATAGGTTAGATTTTAGATTCAGTAGGGAAAAATCAGCAGTCATGATTTTCAATGACAACGAAGGTAGTGAGCTTGGAATACAGGAGATGACGCTAGAGATAACAGATAAATACAAATATCTGGGCGTATGGATAAGCAATGGGACCGAGTATCTGAGGGAACACGAAATATACGTGACGACTAAAGGTAACAGGAATGCAGCAGTCATGAAAAATAGGGCACTGTGGAATTACAATAGGTATGATGTTGTGAGAGGAATATGGAAAGGGGTCATGGTTCCTGGGCTGACGTTCAGCAATGCGGTCTTGTGCATGAGATCAGAAGTTCAAGCGAGATTAGAAATTAAGCAGCGTGGAATAGGTAGGCTTGCTTTAGGAGCTCACGGGAATACACCAAATCAGGGAGTACAAGGTGATATGGGATGGACATCATTTGAGGGCAGGGAAGCTAGCAGCAAGATAAAATTTGAGAAGCGATTGAGAGAAATGGGTGAAGCGCGTTGGGCTAGGAAGGTTTTCAGCTACTTGTACATGAAGAATGTCGATACAAAATGGAGGAAGCGAACCAGGAAGTTGACTGGTAAATACTTAGAAAACAGCAGGTGGCCAAACCAAAAAGAACTATCGGTTAAGAAAAAAGTGAAGGAAACGGAGACTGACATGTGGAGAATGGGCATGATTAAGAAGTCCGCACTAGAGATCTATCGAACTTTTAAGCAGGAAATTACCAAGGAAAGGATCTATGATAATACTCGGGGTAGTTCTCTACTGTTTGAGGCCAGGACGGGAGTACTGCGAACCAAGACATATCGGGCCAAATACGAAGAGGTCGACACAGTATGCAGTGCGTGTGGAGAGGAAGAAGAAACTGCCGAACACTTGATAATGTTCTGTAAAGGGCTTCACCCTATAGTTCAGTATGATGGCGCAGAGTTTTTCAAAGCACTGGGATTTAGGGACAGCGAGGGCAAAATAGACTTTAAGCGGGTAGACTTAACTAGAAGGAGGTTATCTGATTTGTGGCTAAAGTCAAGGCGCGAGTGAAAATTAAACCCTTCAGTGCGAAGTACGAATCCTCAACTTCATTATTTAAAGGGAAAAAAAAGATAAATGTAATGGTTAGTTCACTAAGTATTATGGCTAGGTGGCGTTAGCCGCCGCCCGATCTAAAGGGTACAGCCACATCCATCCATCCATCCATAAGGGTCTTTGTACTTGGACTTTAAGATCGGCAATTTTGGCGTTTGCTACTAATTTCAGAGGATGCCTTTTATTAAAAAAAGTTGCTTGCTGAATGACGGCGTCACTTACGTAAGTTTAATTATAATTTCGTTTACGCATTTTTAAACTGTTTACGTTATTTTTTGCATATAAGCTCCAAAAACGTAAAAACCTATTTGAAGACACCCCTACTTGAGTGGCACCACCACCGTAGTTCCGACAACCGCCGCTTCCTAAGTGACCACTGATAATCCGGCAGGCACGGGAAATCTAGGAGGCGTTGGCTGGTTTCGAGGCTGCGGTGTCACCGCGATCGTGCGTTGTGG
Organism: Rhipicephalus microplus; assembly: GCF_013339725.1. NCBI lineage: Eukaryota > Metazoa > Arthropoda > Arachnida > Ixodida > Ixodidae > Rhipicephalus > Rhipicephalus microplus. The sequence goes on from NC_051170.1 coordinate 132,942,096, forward strand.
ATCACAGCAGGGCAAACACTATCCTAAAAATCATATGGCGACCGCTACGCCCGCAACGCTCGCAGCGCTTGCAAACGATATTCTAAAACTCCCTATTGTTAAAAAAACTCGTATATTGTATTGAACGAGCACCGCAAGACGATCTTGGCTGATTTGGCGCCAACTGAAGCACTCCTCCTCTTCAGTTTATGTCCTGGCTATGACTTCGTCTTTGGTCACGGCGACAATCTGGCTGCAGTCATGTGCGCACGCGTTCTCGTTTTGAACCTTTTGCACAATAACAAGCAACACCATCAGCCACTTGCAAGATCACGTGCAAGGAAAGCACCAATTATAGGCGCGGATTTCAGAGAAACGGAGGGGTAAACAAGAGAATGAGGAGGATGGCTCGAGAACGATGAGTGATGCCACAATGTAAATGTTCTGATCTAGGGACCTTAGTTTTGCAGCTTTAGTGATTTTTTGTTTTGCGATAGCGTCTATATATGAACGCTCTTACATTCTTTCTTTTAGTTTCTACAAAAAAAAAAAAACGGGAGCGTCACCGGCACGTTTCTTCCTGCACCGTGACGTTCGGTGCATCATTTGACCAACCAGCTTTGCAGTTTTCCAGCTCAGGAAGTCGGAGACCCTTATTCTTTTCCGCGTTCAGTAAAAAAAAACGTGCTAAAGAAAAAAGAAATTTAACTGTAATTGCTATTTAGATGCAATGCTGTAATTACGTTTACGTTTGTTACATTTACCCATCTATACGTCTGTGCCCTCTTCGTCATTCCCACTCGCAATAGTTCTGGCGAGCACCTTCGAGTTATGCGGTCATGACTCATCACTGATGTTTTCAAGCGTCAGAGGTCCCTTTTGCCTCAGTGTACACAACCAGCTAGAGCAACATGTAAAACATTGAGGTTGTCAAGTATATTAGAGAGCTCCCTTAATAGCGCGTAGCGACGAAACGGGTCACTCACGCCTCGAGCGAGCTTTCCAGCTCAGAGCAGGAGATTAGTCGGTCAGACGTGACCACCATAGTGTAAACGATGACGCCAGTGACGCCGGAACTGTTGACAGACTCGAGCAGGAAAAAGGTGAAGTAGGTGCCACACATCACCACCACGACGACCGAGTCGGTGCCGTACGTGATCATTTTCAGCACACTCATCGTTGCGGCACCAAGAGCGCACGCCACCACAACCGCCACCAGTTGATTTTGGATCGGGAACATCAGCATGTCGTAGTACTCTGGCGGAAAATTGAAAATGATATTTGCAGCTCCACTGATTACATGAAAGCGTCAAAAAGCAATTGTTCCTAACAGCCTGACAGCACGATTTAATTACCTGTAAACGCTACAGCTCGACTCAATCTGCGCCAACTCGGCCAAACTGCTACTTTTGAAAGATACAGTGAAATACCCACGAGAACAATAACGCAAGAATGCGTTATTGCGTTAAAGAAATAGCGTTAAAGAAATATGTGATAAAGAAATAGAGTCGGAGTAAGTTATCTAAGCAAATTCAAAATGAAATCACTGTTCACTTTAGGTATTTTCTTTGTCAGCAACTGAAGGAAGCGAACCGCTGCCAGCAGCGAGCGCTTAGTGTAGAGTTTCGTTTGCCTCGGCGAGATGACTCTTCTTTTTTTCAGAATACTGCAGGCCCCAAAAAATTGGCCCAAGCAGGGGGGCAGGTGAATGTACAATCAAATAACGCATTTAAACAACGTGAAACGCCCACAAACATTTGGAAATGTCAATAATGCTAAATGAGCAAAAATAACACAATATAAAACAAAAACAAACATAAAAAGAAGAATAACGTAAACCATACAATTATAATAGAAGAACAATGAGAAACGAAGACACTAAATGTAGCCAAAAACCAAAAGTTGGCACCAAAATATAGTCAGGCGTAAATGTTCACATACTTGAAGTCAAAGCCACATTAGTAAGAGTGCGTGATAGGTGGATACTCACATACAAGAGTTAAAATTAAGAAATAAACCTTTTTTAGAAGTTGTGATAGTTTATTAGACTGCGGATCAGACAACACGAGATAATAAATAGTGAAGTTATACATATAGCATATTATAGACTGTAGTGTCGAGTGATTGCATGTTCTAAAATATTGGCGTTAGAAAGACGTTCTTCACCCGTATATTCCTCGTGGCACTGGAGTTGTAGCCTGCCTGGATAATGTACATAATAAAGTTTTCCTCTGCTACTACTACTAGACGTGAGAAAAATAGGTTGTTTCAATCAGTTATAGTGGAGGAAAGAAGATATATTTGAAAAGATTACTTCTTCTATGATAAGGTGTTCTACGATAAGAGTCAGCGTGACGATATCGTGTCTTACGAGCTGTAAGTGATTCTAAACTATGACTTAGGTTGATAGCTAAAGAATTATTTTTGTGCCAAAACAGAAATTTTAGTTTCTGGATTTTTCTACGTAACTGAAGTGATTGAATGCTGTGCTGCGTCATCAGACTATAGGGTGAATCACTATTACGATATTTACAAAAGATGAACCTCAAAGCTTTACGCTGAATCATTTCGAGAGCATGAATGTTAGTTTGGTGTGTGGATCCCGGACAGCATAGGCATCTTCGAGTTTAGGTCGCATTAGTGATGTATAAGCAGTTACCCTAGCACTAGCAGGTGTACGTTTTAGCTTATGTCTGAGAAAATAAAGTTTCTTGACCGAAAAGTTGCATATGCTAGAAATGTGAGCATTCCAGCTAAGGGTGTTGGTTATTGTGATTCCCAGGTACTTATACTCGCTGACTTCTGTAAGTAGCTCGAAACCTAGTTTGTAGACGAACGCCAATTTCTTAAATTTCTTGTTAGCGATTGACATATAGATTATTTTTTCAGCATTTAATTTCATACTCCACTGACTACACCAGGAAGCAATACTTTGAAGATTATAGTTTAGTGATACTTGACCTTCAGGGCTATAAGTTAGGTCTGGGCACTTTTAGCCCCCATGCATCTTGAGCCCGCTGCTGAAAATGACAAAGTGCCCCACCGTGATGGTCTAGTGACTAAGGTACTCTATGGAGATGAAAGTGCCGTAGGCCCGTGTGCTCAGATTTGGGTGCATATTAAGAAACCTTAGGTGGTAGAACTTTCCGGAGACCTCCACTACGGCGTTTCTCATAATCAAATGATTGTTTTTGGATGATAAACCTCACAGATCAATCAATCAATTAATCTGGAAATAACAAAGTGATTGCAGTCGACTTACGGTTTATGTTTCCCAGAAGAAAGCCGAAAATACACCACGTCATTCCTGTATTAAACAGGGCCTCCGATTGAATCATTGTGGCAATTACAGGATAGCGACCTGTAATGATAAAATATTGAGCTAAAGAGGTTCCTGTGATGCATATACGAAGTCCGCGTTACTCAGTAGTGCAATGTTGTGATATAGAGTTTTATGAAAAAACTATATTGGTGAAATCCCAACTGAAACTACTGAGTCAATCCCACTCGCAGGAAACTTGCTTTCGAATAAATTGCAACTAAACTATAATGTCTGATACATTGTGTGAACTCAAATGTATATTTACCACGATTACTGAAGTAGGTGGATAGCAAATAAGAACAGTAAGATAGCAAGTAAGAACAGTAAGTGAAGGCATTAGTTCTTTTAAGGTAACCAGATAATGCTAGATGATATCATTTTAAAAGTATTCCGGTCTTATCCTTAAGTCTCGGCTCTGTAGGCATGTTACCTTTAAGCCTCATTGTATGCATCCTTGCATAGGAGTAGCAAGATGCCTTCATCAAGCGCTGACCACTTCATGCAGGTACACTCGTAAGTATACTAAGACACAAGGCATGCGTATCACTAACAAAATATTTGTGGCGTCTGTTGCTCTGGCGGAGTCCTTCGAGAAATTGCAAATGTGCATGAACAACTTTTGCATTGTTTCTCAAATACAATGAAAGCTTGCGCATACTGCATTAAGTAGAAATTATATGTTGCAAGAGACAATGTATGGTTTCGCTTTGTTTTTTGTTAAGCTTTGCTTTTATATTGTGCTAATAGCTTGGTTAAGTGAAATTGCCTGCATGAATTGGCAGTTTAAAGTTCGTTAACTCACTTTTTTGTGCTGAAGTATTTCGGAACCTCGTGGTGTTTTGACATCAATTTGCAGCATTCTTATAATGTCTAGTGCCGTTGTGTGTTGTTTCCGACCATGGTAAACAAAATTGAAGTCTTTTTGGGGCTATGTAAAGCTACAGTTGCCATTTAATAACAAAAAAAAAACAAGTATAGGTTGTTGTGTCTCATGTAATATTAAAGTAACAAGACATGCATTAAGTAGGAGCTTCAGTTTTACTCAGTACAAAATGGCAGCGTAAGCAGACAGAATTTATTCAAGAAAGCGCGAACTCTGCACAATACACCGTAGTTAGCACTTAGTTGCTTAGCAAATGAACATTATGACGAATCCCCGTTTTGTAAAGCACGATCGACCGCTTTTGGTACCTTAGAACATACCTTCATCGAAGATGACGCTGCTCAAGGGCACTCGCTCGACGGAGCACATGAAGAGGCCAAAAAAGACGCACTCCCTAACGCTCCACGTTCCGTCGGACACCTTGCGAAGTGCGTACGCCGAAGCCATCACGGCGGTCATACCTGTACCGAAGCACCGTTGCGATTCACCACTGAACAGTTTGTCACAACGACACGAAATCATGACGTGTTCCTGAAAATTTCACGCAAAAATAAACGTCTTTCTGAAAGTGGACACACAGGGAGTGCTTGTGCTGTTTACGTATGCTTCGTATCCTCTCCCGCAGTTATTCGAATAACTTACGTAATATTTTTGTTGGTTGGTTATTGAAACTTGATTGATTGGTATGTAGGGTTTAACGTCCCAAAGCCACTATATGATTATGAGAGACGCCGTAGTGGAGGGCTCCGGAAATTTATACCACCTGGGGTTCTTTAACCTGCACCCAAATCTCAGCACACGGGCCTACAACATTTCCGCCTCCATCGGAAATACAGCCGCCGCAGCCGGGATTCGAACCCGCGCCCTGCGGGTCAGCAGCCGAGTACCTTAGCCACTAGACCACCGCGGCGGGGCGGTTATTGATCCTTGCATCGTAGCGACCTTGAATATATTTACTGAAATTGATCTTCAATTGTACCTGCTAGCTTCTACTGCTGGAAACGTTGACCATGAAAGCCATCGACATTGCCATCATGTCCCGTCTAAGCAACTAAAGGAAATCTGCCATATCACATGAAACGAACCAACAAACCAAATAAAGGGTACTAAAATACAAATGCATACAAAAGCCAAGCCCTGTTAGTGTCGACTTAGGCTTTTATCCCACCTTTTTCTTCACATATTTATCATAACTACTAAAGATAAGATACTCCACACTTTTCTTGGCTACCTTATCTGTTAGGTTTCATCGATGTTGCACTAATTCAGCTAGCAGTAATGCGGGGATGGTAATTGGAAATTTCCTTGCAATTTTTAGGTGCTGTGAATTAGAAGAGTACTCTGGAACCACACTGAAACATGGATATATAAGGGCCAGCACGATGGCAATTATACGGCGCTTGTTTGCGGAGCAGTAGGACTTGTTCTATTTTCTGCGTCGTGAATTAAGCCTTTGCTTTAAGAACCGGCGCGCTCAGTCACCACCTAAGCACTCTGTAGAGGTTGATAACAATACAAGCTTAATCGGTGTTTGCCACCCGCGGGGCAGGTTTATAGCAGGATTTGCCAAATAGGAACTATATGGGGCTTTCACAACAGCGCTGTCGTGGTCGTGTTTTTTCATGTTGTAGACATAAAGAGTGTGTTCCAATACTCACCGTAGACGGCTAAATAGACAGCTAAATGAACGGCAGCCATCCTAAGTCCCATTGCAATTCTCAGGTAGCCAGCAACATAGACAGCTCAGAGAAGACCGCATCTGTAGACAATTACGATGCAGGCTACATTGTTGTCTAAACAAGATGGCGGCTCAGCAAATCGCTCAGATAGATCAAATCTTGCCGGAATGATCGTCTGCACACAAGAAGGCGCTTTCCCAGACGCTCAATGTGAGTAACGTTTATTTGTTTGTTCTTTATTTCAACACGGAATAAGCCAGAAATTACAACTGTTTCGCTTGTTTATTTTAGCTTTTTCTTCTCGAAGCGACGTGGCGTATCGTCACGTGAAAGCCTTCTAAATGTGTTACATTTCTCGGACAGCTCTGGCTCGATGCTGTCTTCTAAAAAGTCTTCGCAGACTGTCTACGTGCTGTCTAAGAACTGGAACACAACCAAAATTATGATGATGAAATGGCACGTGCTCAACCACGTTCATCCAAACAATCCTAAGGCGAATGTCCTAATGACTCAACAATACATGCATAGCCTTGTATAGCATAGAATAGTATCGCAAAGTAATGTCAAAGGGAAGTGAGGGTAAAGAGGATGGAAAGTAGAAAGAAGGTACACAAAAGAAGGAGAGAAAAATTAGTATAAAGAAAAGAAAGAATAAATAGAACGAGAGATAAAGATCATCAACAGAAAAAAATATTACGTGAGCGAACAGCAAAGAGATACAAAAAAAACATACATATAGAGCAAGTGACACAGAAAAAACTAAAACAAACAAAAGAAAGAAAGATAATATAGAAAACAAAGAAACAGACGTAGAGATATAGGAAAAAAACAGACGGAATAGAAAAAAGGGCGAGCATAGTCATGCATGGTAAAGTATAGCAAAAGCTGGGAAAGAGGAAAAACAAGGGGTGAGCAGGCTTGCATGACTTTCTGCTGGTCATTTTTTTTTATCTGACTGGCAGACACTATAATCACGTTCACGTAATCTCGATGACGTTATTCTCCAAGAAAATTGTAGCCAGCATTTTCCTCAACCAGTCTCACTCGGACCCATACTCGCATACTTTTTCTCAGCCGGACTCACTTGTACTCCAACTTACAAACATTTTTTTCCAGCTGGACTCACGCAGACCTCAACTCACGAGCGGACTGGGGTTGGCATAATCCCAAATGAATCGACTCATGAGTCCGTTAGCGTAAACTTGCCGTATCGAGAATGCTCTTAAGACACACATACCCCCTATCCAAATGTCTCATATTAACACACATGAATAATGTGCTTTGGCATGATCATACGAGATTAGTAGGTACAAGTCATACGTTTCGGATGAAATTTTACGACACGGTAGTATTTTTTTTCGTTTATCACATAGTCAAAATTTACTGCCTTTTGATCGTGTGCTTTCTGATACGAGTTATCAATAGTGTGAATTTAGAGGATGCTTTTACAATATACGTCTCATATGAGGTAGCGTTACCAGGAACTTCTTCTGAAAGAGCCATGGCACCTTCCTCCCCTTTTTTTAATGGACGCCTCTGACCGACAAATATAGAGGTGGTGCATGTGCGATACAGCGTACAGAGATATCAGAATACACTAGATGGTAAACGTCAGCTGATATAATACATAAAAATGATGAACATGTATAGATGGGGCCATATGTTGGCAATCAAACGTGAAGCTTACTCAGACTTAGGAAATATATTTTGCGCTCGGGGTTCACAAGAATTATAAAGACCAATATTTTTTCTAAAAAAAAACCTCGCTTGGACTCAAACATGCCAAAATTTTATTCACCCTGACTTCGTCAGGCTCCGACTCGTGGCCTCATAACAGTTTGAGTCTTGGTAATTGAAATCATGAGCGAGTTTGCCGACCTATTCTCACTGGTTTAGGGAACTTCGTTAGTGCAGAATTTGACGCTCTGGGTATTGTTTGTTCAATTTGTTTCCCAGAGGCAATGGTCTTCGCAATTGGGATCCTTTTTACGTCCTATTGGGCATACACTGCCACAATGATTTTGATATAATTCACGTCTGTGAATGTCCCACAGTGACAAGCCGATGCTGTAAAATAACGTAGTTCTCATGACTCGCAGCATGTAACCACAAAGCACTATATTAAACTCACTGGTGCTACTTTAAAAATGAAATTGTCATTTCACTCGCAAACATCGTCGATGCTACCTTGTTTTTTTTCGTTTCGAGCAGGCACGCATGACACGTACTGTTCACCTTGCACGCTATGTTGTAGCTTCTATACAACTCATTTCCTTCATTTTGCGGCAAAATACAAATACTACCACTTGTTTTTCAGATACTGGACGTTGTGGCAATAGGAGCATTCTTTGAAGTATAGAATCACGAAGACCACAAGCTGGAAAAACACAGTTGATCATCATAAATCTGGTATTTCTCTGATAAGTGTTCTCCTCAACGACCAAAGTTTTTATGAAATAATGCAGACTGTATATGACGAATTGTCGTAATATTTCTTTTTTTTACGTTTTGCTGTCACACCAAATCAACGAAGAGTAACAAAAGTTGTATTCAGAGCAGCCAGTCTCACGCGTATTACTGTTTCACTTTTCTTCACACGTTACAAAAAATAAAAAATAGAAGAGAATGAAGTGGTGAAACACTAACGTGCAAAATTGAGAGTTCGGTGGAAAGCCGTCTGATTGAGGTGAAACATGGTGAAGACAACAATGTAAACTGACCAAATAAAAACTTAAAACAGGACGGCTGATTACAACAATGCTTTCATGTGAAACACAGTACGTTGTTTTCTTTGAAGCACTTATTTGGTCGGTGTACATCGTTTCCTTCATCGAAGAACGTGTGGAAAAGCAGCGTGGAGTGTTTCTTGGCCAATCACGTTTATTGGTGAAATTACGATGTGGTATTTACACTCATCTGTTTGATTGTGTGTCTGTGCGCAATATGACTCTACAGGTTTGAAATAGCAAACAAAGCTGTTCATTACAGAGTCAATGGGCTGTTTGCAAGTGTTGATGCGCTTTGCCGAGGCAACCTCCTCTTGCGAGACACACACCCGATCGTAGCGCTGCTAGGGTTGACGCACGTACTGAATGTTCCGATAGAGAAGACCATGATCTCAACGTGGCACCGGCGAAAGATGTAGTTGTTGATGCCCTGCGTCGTGTGCACCACGAAGACCGGCACGAAAGCGCGGATGGCCTGCACGCCCACAGCCGCCACCGTGCCGCTGTTCCGGCGCAGTGAACCCGTCAGCGACATCAGGCACAGCAGAAGCGTGGTCAGCAGGTACACCCAGCTCATATACGGCACACGCAGTTGCCTCTGGAACGCCTTGAAGAAGCCTGCGGAGTGCCGCCGAGGTCAGAGTAGAGCGTTTCAGATTGTTCGAGAAATGTTACAGCAGATTCACACTGCCTTCCGGCTAAGCAGAGGTGTTAAAACTTCGTGGTCGCAACCTCTCAAATGGGATTTTACAGGCACCCGAATCACCGTAATAAAAGCAATGTCTGTATTTCACTGCTGTAGTGTGAACTTTCCGCAGTGAAATCAATGTGAACATGATTCGTTTTATTGTTTACCGACTATAGGCCACAAATAATTCTTGGACATAACTGTGGTTAAAGAAGCCCGAACAAGGAAGCCCCTACAAGAGCACAGTGTCTCGCTACGCAAACCTCGTAAATTGGGTACTCAAATGATTTCTATGAAGCCAGTACACCGACTCAGCTGAACTGACACGAAAACGTTTTACGCAGGACGCAATGCATTATACTCGGCTACTGAATACGATATTTTGTTGGTATAACATGATGGATGAGAAATCAGCTAATGGGCTACTTTAAAAACATATCAGAATGTCTCGCGATGACAACACAAGAAGGTGATATGTAAATTACCAACCTAATGGTCTACTCACATGTCATCAGAAGAAATACAGTGAACTTCACGTAATCCGCTCTATAGTCGTGTTCTTCACTGCAATAAAAATAGAAAGCACCAATACAGAACAAATTCATTCTGTTTAGGCTGCTCCAACAGCTAGCTGATGTGACATAAAAGGCTAATTCAGCAGTCCGAATAAAACTGTAGTGTAACAAATTATGAATGCTTACTCTTCTTCGGCATCTTTCGAGTGATATATGACGATTGGCTCCGACACTTGGTCCAAAAGGTCATCCCTGTAGATGTATCGGGGTTTACGTACACAAAGTCGAACTCAAAATTTCTGCGAACTTGAGTTTCTCGCACCTGCGTGGTGCGTTGCTCATAGACAGATGCGATTAAAAGAAACGTGAACAGTGGGGTCACTAAGAGCTTCGCTGTTTGCGTTTTTTTTCTATGTGCTGTTACTTTGGTGGCAATAAAAAGACTTGAGAGTCGCCCTCGTATGCGTTTTTTCTCACTGCAATATAGGCTACAATCGTTTGAAAAGAAATGCTAACATTAATGTGCGCACGTGCCACGGTATTCGTATTTCTGCTACAAATACTGCGGGGAAATCACTGGTAGCTGGATATTCACTTACCTTATAATGGATCAGTTGCGACAGTTAAAAACTTTTCGCTGGGAAGAAACGGTCCGTGGCTAATAAAGGTCGTGACATTGCGCATTGTGCGACTAAAACCTCCTATACATGTTTCGAATTGCGATGGAATATATATGAGATAGCAATAAGTGTAAATCAACAAGAACACTACATCATGAGTAGGCTTAGCGAGTTGATAAAGTGTGCTTTCTACTGCTTCTATGTAAAAGGCTATGCCTAAGGCATTGCGAAACTGCCGTCACCAATACTTGGCACGCAGGCATCTGAGAAAATTTGTTTAGTTGATGTACATTACTGGTACATGGCGCATTGGTACTGGCATCACTGGCACCTGCCTTTGGTAAAATAACCCGTAGCTTATCGGGTCTTGACCAGATTTGCTCATTTTCTATTTGGGGTGTCTGGCTAGTGATGGCTCCAAGAAAGAACTTTCCGCTTTGTGCCTCTGGCTATAAAGTACAGGATAGAAGCTGACATTCGATTGTCAGATATGTGGACACTTACATGGCTGGCGCACAGCTTCGATCGAAACAACCAGCACCGACGGCAGTCAACGTCTTCTTCTCAGTGCGTGCTCGCGAGACCCGTGGTCTCGTGAAACAAGCACGCTGCTAACCTTCTTTTTCTCTCGCAGGCATAAAGAAGGCGTAGTGTATACACAATGGTAAAATATAACTCACATGAAGCTTCCACTTACTCATACATTATAACATTCTATTATAATATTGTCATTGTTTCCTGGCGCGCTGTATTGTCGCGGGTTATAAATACACAAGGTTTATTAAAAAACATGGACAGTGGAACCCGTAGAGACGCTCACAAAAAAGGCCGCTCAGATTCTCGTCTTCTTCACTTGCCTGTGCTGCGCCTCTCGAGCAAATCCGCGTTCTTCGTTGTCGTCGCTATCTCGCCGCTAAATGCAGCTATGCACGCGGCAATATGCAGTTTATAATTAAATTCACACTATCTATAGGGATTAACCTCATAGTATTCTACTTTTATTTTTGCATCTTGTATACTGTGAGAACTCGGAGACGTAGACAAGGCGTTGATATGACGAAAACAGCTTCAATAAGTCGCTCGCTGGATTCCGTGCCGACCGGTTGTGCCCTCGCGATCTCCGACGTCAGCGTAGCTCTGGCCGACTGGGCTCGCCCTACGTCATCTCTTGACGCTGACAAGAGCTCTCGCAAGTGGTGCCCCGTCCTCGGAATCCTGTGACCATGTTTCCTTCTTTCCTATCTCTCCTATCCCCTTGATATGTCGTCGCTCTCTGGCTTACCTCATCTTTCTTTCTCTCTGTCTACACTTTTATTCCTATCTTTTTAATTCCTCCTCACCCCCATCCCTTGTGAGCCACTGCTGAGGTGTCGCACCCTGATGCAGACAGTTGCGGGGCTCACTTTTCTTTTCTTTTCCTTCTTATAAACATAAACACTTCCCCCCCCCCCCCCACAGCTTCAATACACCGAGGCTACGGCATCAATGTAGTCCTACTGCATTCGCACCTAGAAACAACACTACGAAACCACGTCCCCACTAGCTCAACATGGAGCACAAGGCTGCCAGATTACGTGGGTTTTCATATCTCACCCCTCTTTTTTTTAGATGGTTGGTGGGCTTTTGACATCACACCCCACCCAATTTTTTTTTCAAGCCCCATATTTCAGCAGCAACCGAAACTCCAATATATTTCGAGATTCTTTGAACAATGTGGTCGCCCCGCCGCGGTTGTCTAGTGGTTAAGGTACTCGGCTGCTGACCCGCAGGTCGCGGGATCGCATTTAGGCTGCGGCGGCTGCATTTCCTATGGAGGCGGAAATGCTGTAGGCCCGTGTACTCAGATTTGAGTGCCGTTAAAGAACCCCGGATGGCCAAAATTTCCTCAGCCCTCCACTACGGCGTCTCTCATAATCATATCGTGGTTTTGGTACGTTCAACCCCAAATATCTATCAATGGAACAATGTGGTCCTTCTTAAAACTCTTCACATCTTTGTATGAGGCTTGGTCTTTCTGCGTGGCTTAATGTTGTCCCGAAGTTTCGGCTGGCGCTCTATCTGACATTGTTTCACTTGCTCAGTGCATGGATCCCACATTTGCTGCCTCTTCTCGCACCGTTTCAGTGATGTCTTCAAAAATATGGACACCTCTGACCTTGATCTCTTTTTTCTTGTCCAGAGCCCAGTGACATTTCCTCTTTGTTTGAGCCTCTTCCGCACAGCTGTCACTGTAGAAGGCAGCTGCCTCCTGTGATGTCTTTTCCGCATTCATGTAGCGCGCAGCAGCAAGGCTTCCTTGACTCGGCTTGTGTCGCTTATTCGGGCTTCGCTTAGCAGCTGGTTTGGTGGCTTGTTTCTTGGCCTTCCGCTCACCACCTGCTGGTCCCTTCTCTCTGAAAGCCTCAATAATACAGCTGATATGTCTTCGGGGCTCATTCAGAACACTGACACGTTTTAGTAGGGCGGAGTGCATGCTTCCGTTGGCTTTCTTTTGTTTCTCTGTTTTCAATTCATTGGTTTGCAGTGGCTGGCTAACTCTCTGGCAATGTTCTGGGTCCAGCCGTCCCGTATTGAGGCTTGAGTCCTTAGCATGAAGCTCTTGACTTGTCTTGTCGCCTAGAAGTTCTTGGCTCATACCCACAAGGGGGATTGGCCACACTGTACCTTACATTCAAGATATTGTATACAACGCTCGCTAAAAAAGAGAGAAATTAGATAAGAACAATAATATTGTTCCTTTAAAAAGGTGAAAAAGTGCAGAAGAATTCGATAAGTAAAGCAGAATATATAAAACAAATTAGCAAAATGAAGAAGGGGGACAACGAATTCGTTACATCCAGCAGTACCACTAGCAGCATATCCTTCCGGTTGCCTGAATGAATTTTCGTAGAGCTGACAGAATAGCACTGCGGCCCGCACCCAACTGACTGGCTCTAAATGATAAAAGGGTGGATGTATTAACTACCAATCCTACCATACCTATTGGTGTCTTAGGAATTATTCGGCGCAGTGAGGCGAAGCAGCGGCATGTGAGAAGAAAGCGATCTATTCTTTCTTGTTCATTGCCAACTGCACATAGGTTAGTTAATAAAAATTCTGATTTGTGGAGATAAAAATTTAACCGAGGAACTCTAGAGCGAAAGCTTGTGAGGGTCACTTCACATTGACGGGAAAGGCATTTCGTGGTGTTCCACGTGAATTGCAAGTGCTGAAATTCTTCAGAATGTAGGGGTGATGTTTTGTTTATTTTTAAGAATAACAGGCGTTAGAATCGTTCGGCAGTAATAAATGAAAACTGTGGAGGTACTAGTAACACCGGGACATTTAAAGATGCTGAAGCGAGCGAGTCAGCAGTTTCACTTAGTGCGATTCCAGCATGCCCGGGGACCCAAAGAAACGGAACTTCTGATAGGGTACGCGGTACGAGAGGCGAAAATATTTTGAGAAAAGAAGACTGCTTTGCGGACGTTAAATGTGTAGAAAAAGACAGAGCATCCGAAATACTAATAGACTTTGATTGCTGAGAGCTTTGATTTCTAAGAGGCAATGTAATAGCCAGGGATTCTGTGAGATAAATTGGTGGGAAGTCAGGCAGTTGGAGCGCAAAAGCTGATGAGACAAAATACCTACTCCAGCCTTCTGAAGATTTTGCGTTGCATCCGTCGAAATTACTACGTATTTAGGAAAATGACTAAGATGGTCTGGATGGAGGCTCTCCAGAAAATGCTTTAGAAGCAACTTGGCGTTTTTTCGGAAAAATATCATCGAAAAGTAAGTCAACTGGCATCGAGCATAGAATTTGGGGAGTCAAATACTGGAGGAAAACGTGAAGATTTGATAACACAGACTTGACAAATATGACTTGGGATTTTTGATAACGACACCACGGGCGCTTAAAAGAAAGAAACTAGATATTTGATAAAAACTGTCTACGAACAGGAGATGGACACATCGTAGAGTTTTAAAAATGTTTTCATGGTAAGCTGTCGAAATCTTGATCAAGTGGAACGATTCGAGCTTTCAAATAAAGCACGCTATTCGCAACGCACCTAGGTAGCCCGAGACACAGCCGCAGAGCTTGCCTTTCTAGTAATGTAAGATGTCTTAATTTTTACTCTGCGCTTCCGGAAAACTCAACGCAACTGAACGCCATAATTGGGCGTACGTAAAGTCTGTATATGATAAGTAGTGTATCTTTGTGCATCCCTGATTTCGTATTGCAAAACCGGCGTAGCAATCCTAAGGCTCTTTCTGCTTTACGGGTGTTTGATTCTGTTTGTTGCTGCCAATTTAAATTGTCCACGTGAACAATGCCAAGATATTTTAGTGCCGTTACTTTTCGAATCGGACCATTTTGGTAATGCAGTGAAAGAAATACGGGAACAAATAGAGGAAATACAAGCAGAGCACATTTTCTAACATTAGGCGAAAAAGACAGCCCTCCAAGCCATACCTCAAGCTCACTCAAATACGACTCTATGATTTTATACAAAGTATTGATAGCACGGGATGACCAGAAAAAAAGCAATATCATTGGTGTAGACGTAAAGAGGAACATTTTTGTGAACGGTAATGGATGATAATAAGAGAATAAATAAAAGAGGTGACGGAACTTATCCTTGTGGAACACCTCTTGTTTGATTATATGAGGCAGAAGTAATTCCCTCGTGGCAACAGAAGAATTGTCTCTCAAAGAGAAACTCTTGAACCAAAGATATAATGTACTTGGACACATCACAGTCCACAAATTTTGAAATCAATGTACTGTGTTCCACGCTATCATAGGATTTTGCAATATCTAATGTGACTAATGTAAAAAACTCAACAGATACTTTTGCAAGGCCAATTCGGCTTTGCAAATCAACATGAGCTGGCCATATAGAGCACCCCTGTTTAAACCATAATTTCCTTGGCTAAATGATGCCTTGATTAGTGATGAATTCACTGAGCCTGCTATGAAGAATTCAAGAATTTGCTATGGGAATCGTGCCATATTGGCTTTGAGTGAAATCGTCATCCTCCTTGCTGAATTTATGTAGGGGACATATGACTGACGATACATCTGGCGAAAATACAGGGAGTGGTCAGTACCTTTGTAAAGCCCCAAATCATTCTAGTCAGTGGCAGAGACGTCTACATGCTGGTGCAATACGTGTTGAACTACAGTGTCTTCTTGTTGTAACTGGAGACTTACGTGTACATCACGTAGCTGCGGCCATGGCAATTCCAACGAGGAATCATTCGAGTAAAGTTTCACCGCGTTTGGTTCATGTGGCATCACATTAAATAACCCTTTATTTGATGAGAGAAATAACCATGTGGGCTGGGAATTGTGCGGCAACGGCGAGAATGGTGAACAGGCTATAGAAAACGTCATCTGTGTAAAAAAAAAACCTAGAGCTATTGGACAGCACAACAGCATAAGACATTCTTGGAAGCAGCTTCTCCATGCATTGCATAGCAACACCTGTGCTGGGATGGCGAATTTCTGTTGAATGAAGTGGTCGGTCAAGAAGCTCAGCGCGGGCCACCTCAAACCAATCCTCTCCGAGGATTAAAAGCAAGGGGTTTCTAGCTGCAACGAGAATTTCAAGTACTGCCGAAATAGGCCCCAAAACGATACGAGTACATAATGCACCAGCTGGCATGAGGGTACCACCCCCGACAACAGATATGGGAGGTTTGGTTCATGGTAGCCGGTTGACAGATCCAATGACGTCCAATGATAGTATGGTGTGCGTTGAACCACTGTCCGGAAATGCGTCTACAGTGCCGATAAGTGGAATGTCTGCTTGAATCACAGCGCACTGCACAAGAAATCTTTCGGGTGGTACTGAAGGTTGAAGGCACACCAGGCAGGGAATACTTGTGTGCTGGCTGGGTAGCAGGGCACTAGTACCGAAAGGGGGCACTTCGATGCAAGATGGCCCGGTTGGCGACAGTTGTAACATATTGCCTTGCTTATATCTTCCCCGGGGCAATAAGCAGGTGCGCCATTTCGGCAACTAATTGCAAGATAACGAGTGTCTTGATGAAGAAGTATCGACTAAATTCGATGTGGTGCTGATGAAGCAGGTGGATTGACTTGTGAAGAAGCTATGCCATTCCTAGCACCAGTCTTAAGCATAGACAAAGGAGGCACCTGTAACGTTAACGATCTCGCTCTAACAGGCAGCTGGCTAAAAGACATAATGGTGTATGCATATCTCTTTGTACGTGCAGAGAGCCTCGGATCACCTAGGAGATTAAGTAAGGTCCAAGATTTTCATACAGCGGATGCCACGCAATATGCATTGAACCTAAAACGCAGCACGAAGACGAGCAAGAAGTTCCATAGCAGGTGGAAATTTTTAAGCGTCACCTGATTTGAGTACCATTAAGAAGTAAACGTGACAGGCAGACCATAGAGCTTCCTAAAGTTAACTAGAGCGGACTCTGGCACTACGATTGTTCAGTGACCATGGAAATAAAAGGTACTACACGGATTTGCCTAGTATTCGTACTTGCGGCTTCATTTATTGCTTTTTTGATTTCGCTTTGAAAAAAAAATAACGAATCTTTTCCATTTTCGTGACCCAATTGAAAATGTTAAGCATAAAAGAATAAGGTGATGAAGCACAACCGGTGAACGTTTGTTGATTTCTGTTTCGCGAGAAAACAGCTCCAAGCCACACGAACACACACGGAGCCAGAAGCAGGCCAGAAGTACGGAGATTACACAAGTCTGCGTACTACCCGTCATTTCCATGCTCACTGAAGCACCATGCGTTGCAGCTCCCATAGACACTACACTCTAAACAAAAAAAGACGATATGAGAGTAAATGACTTGTCCTCTAGTGCATGCCCCTATGACGTTTTTAAAAACACCGTCCAGAGGGAGTAAAAATTTACTCCCCGATAGGAGGGGTTTTTGGGTGGATTTAAGGGAGGTTTTATTTACATTCACCTGGGAACGTTTCCACGTAAGTATGACAGTTTTTATTTAAACCATCGGGGAAGTTTTGTAGATCAGTATGGAAGTAAACTTTTACACAAAAAACATCCAATGTCGTTCCGTATGTAACTTTAATCAAAATACCTTCGAAGCACACAATATTGATTACACATACGCAGGCATGCACACAACATTCTTGTTAACGCACTGGTGATGGTATTCTTGCGGCCCAATTCATTGCTCTGAAGGAGGAACTTCGAAGCAAAACAAAAGCTGCTCGCGATTTTTACTATCGAGTTACACTCCTTGGTTTGCTTAGAAATAATCCACGTAAATTTTGGAAATCTGTCCTACCAATGGATTCTGACACTGACACATTTGAAATAAATGGCACAGTTACAGGCGATACAGCTGTTATTGCAGATGCATTCAATGATTACTTTCAATCTGTTTCACACTTCATAACTCCGTTGTTCCTCCTTTTATAGGGCATACTCGCAGTTCTATTGACGATATTGTTGTTTCAAATCAGGGTGTGCTGAGTCTCATTTTAAAACTCGATCCGAAAAGAAAGGTAGTCGTGATAATATAGACAACGAATTCCTCATTAGGTACTCCTTATGGACTAGTCGGTATTTAACCATTATCTTTCAGAAATCACTCTCGACGTCTAATGTCCCTACAACGTGGAATTCGGCTAAATTTCTTCCGCTTTACAAATCCGGAAAAAAAGCAGTCCATATTGAACTACAGACCAATCTCTATCAAGTCCCATTCTCCTAAAATACTCGAACACAGAATTTTCAAGCAAATCATAGAATTTTTAGAGTAAAATAATGTTTTATCTGATGCCCAGCATGGTTTTCGACGCGGCTTTAGTACCATAACCCAGCTCAGTGAATTTGCTCATGACATCCTCCAGGTCCTTGATGCTGGTGATCAAACTGACGCAATATTCATAGAGTTTTTCCAAAGCTTTCGACACTGTTTCACATTGCAAACTGCTAAAAAAAACTCATTGCTATTCTTAAAAACGAAGCATTAGTAAACTGGATTTCTTCTTTCCTATCCAATAGGTCTCAGTACGCACAATTCAAGTCTCCCCATTCCTCCACTTCCACTGTAACGTCTGGCGTCCCTCAAGGTTCAATATTAGGCCCTCTTTTATTTCTAATTTTCAGTAATGATCTGCCAAGTAATGTTTCTGTCAAAATCCGCATGTATGCTGATCATTGTGTTTTGTATCATACGATTAAAACTGCTCATGATCACATCATCCTTAATGATTCATTTGCTTTATTTCAATCATGGTGTGACACTTGGAAAATGCAAATCAACTTCCGCAAAACGGTATCCATGTCATTTTCAAAGTGTTCTTCCCCCTCTTCATTTACCTATTTGCTTAATGGTTACCCTCTCGGAATTGTTTCGCAATACAAATATCTAGGTCTCTTTTTCGCTCAGGACTTATCTTGGTCTCAACACATCGATCTCATGTGCAACCGTGCGCTCAGAAATTAGGCTACCTACAACACACTTTACGTTCAGCACCTCTCAGCATACGGCTCCTCACTTATAAAACACTGGTTCGTCCAATATTGGAATATGCATCTGTTGTGTGGAACCCACACAAGATTTCGGACATCAACAAAATAGAATCTGTTCAGAAGAAAGCTGCACGCTTCATTTATTGTCGCTTTGACAGGTATTTTTCACCAAGTTCCCACCTGTCTTACAGCTTACCAGTTTATCTTCCCGTCGACACGTTGAATTTTTGAAGTTTCTTTATACCTTAATTAATTCCCCACGGTTCCCTCTACTCAGCAAATATATAGCGCACGCTAGACCAACGACCACCCGAAATTACCATGAGTTAGACATGTCTACTTTCGCTCATCGTACGATGACGTTTATATAGTTTTTTTTGTTCATTCTATTGAATTGTGGAATTCTTTGCCTGGTTACGTTCGATCTTTATCACTGGATGAATTTTTATTGTATATTACTAACCATTGATGTAGAGCCACTTGTTATGCTCTTCTATGTATGTATTTGCCTACTCCTGCGATAGCCCTGCGGGGCTGCAGTATGTTGAAATACATAAATAAATAAGTAAATAAATAAACGAATAATCATTATAACATTTCCCCTGACCACAGCTAGCCGCTCACTTTTTTCTAGATTTTCGGTTAAACTTCCCAAACGGGATGCATAGAAAAATATATTACAATACACAACAAACAATACAAAAAATTAAAAAGAACTAAGGCCGTCAAGCATTACTATAACACATCAAGTTCTAGAATACCTTCATGGTCAGAAGGGCTTCTAGCCTTTCTACCCATAAGGATACACATTCGTCTGTTCTTACTACCTCTAGAAATCTTGAGATACTTTCTTTAAAATACTCTCTTGCTGGTCTCCTGTCAGAGTCACTGTGAAACCCAGCCATTCTAGAGCGCCTTGTACTGTGCAAGGCAGTCATCATGATAAAATCGAAAGGTAATCCTGCCTCGTTCCCTATTGCCAAATATCTGATCCTATGAGGGTCTAACGGGAACTCTTCTTTAATTGTCCTTTGTAATACGTCCCAAAAGTAAACTCCTTCTCAGCAGTGCAGGAAAATATGGTCAATTGTTTCCGGTTTCTTACAGATTAGACAGTGAGATCACCAAGGCATATAAAACCCACGCTCCTCTAGGAAGGTTCTTACAGGAAGTGTCCCAGTGTGTAATTTGAAAAAGAACGTTTTCGCACTTGGAGCTGCTGGCATTTTTTCAACTCGTTTAAGTACGTTCTGACCCTTGCATGCTGTATATAGCGCTCTGTACAGTGGGACGAGGAACATCGTGTCACATAAATCTTTGTACAGTTTTTTTTTCTTTCCATCAGACCACAGGTAGTCAGTTGAAAAACGAACACACAAAAACCGCATGCTGGCCACAACTTCCTTCATGTATCCTTGCACAGCCCCTGTGGTAACATGAGTGCTCACAACTAACTCTGGCAACAGTCTACTTAGTCTTGTTTGACACACTGTTAGTAGGAAAGGATCTCTTGTTTCGCGAAAAAATAAAAACCTATTTACCAACTGCTTGGTAAACAGAAGTCCTAGCCCAAGGCCTCCACACTTTACCCGTCTAAACAAATTCGTATGACTGCACCCTTCCCAGTTAGACCCCCACACAAATATTGCAAACACCCGATATAATTTTTGCACATTTACCCGGGAACAGTACAGCACTTGCAACACATACCATAGCTTAGACACAAAAAAACAGTTGCATGCAGTAGCCCTAGCAAACATGGACAGATAAGTTGCATTCCACCTATTTGCTTTCTCTTTAATTTCTTTCATTTGGTGTGTCCAATATTCATCAGTACTTTTGTATGACTCGAGTGCTACTCCGAAATATTTAACTGGCGTTTTTGTCCATTTAATGGCTGCGAAAATTCTGGGGTTGAAGGCGAACATCAATGCAAAAAGCCGAGTCATTTACCCTAGTTTGTGTGGCTTCCTGTAACTTCGGCGAAGTATTTAGAAACCCTGATTGATTCTTCAATACCTTCATAGGAAGTTCTACAAATCACAACATCATCAGCGTATGCGAGTAGTTTGACCTCTGAAGATTGTACTCTGAACCCAATAATGATGTTATTCTGCAATATCGACCGACATAATGTTTCAATACAGATGCAAAACAACAGTTGACTAACAGAGCAACCTTGACGCACTGAGCGCTTAATTCTAATGTGGGGGGTGGGGGCAATGTCTTGTTGATAATTAGTCTCTTACTACCAATTCGATATGCCAAGGCTACACCGTCCATGATTATCTTACCAAAATTATTGTGCTCTATTACTGCAAACAAAAGAGCGTGGGCAACGTAATCAAACGCTTTCTCCAGATCCTGCTGGAGTATGACTACACGAGCTAAACTAATGTCAACTCATTCGAGCACGAACTTCATTTTATGAACATTGTTACTATGGACCGACCTTTGATTACACACGTTTGGTGTGGACCGACGATATCTTTTATTACTGACTGAAGTCTAGCCGTCACAATTTTCATTAATATTTCGTAGTCTACGTTTGTCAGTGCCATTGGCCTGTACTCTGTGACGTGCCTGAGCTTTTCAAGCTCGTCTGTCTTCGCAATCAGAACGGTTCGTGATTCATCAAAGGATGGTGGTAATTTCTTTTCCTTGTATGCCTTGTTAAAAACGCGTGCAAATATAGGGGACAATTTTCTTTTAAAACACTTGTACCACTTGGCACAAAGACCATCCGGTCCAGGAGATTTCCCGGGATTTAACTTATGAATCGCCCGTTCAACTTCAGATGCAGATATAAATAGTTCTAAAGCGCTTTTCACTTTCTCACTGACTTGTGGCATGCGTCCTAAATATTCTTCTTTATATCTTTCCAGGTTTACCTGTCTACGTGCAAAAAAAATTTTCAAAATACCTTGAAAATACGAATAAAATGCTGTCGGTATCAGTTACTTCTTGACCACCCTTTTTTGTTTCTTTTTCAATATGATTCCGTCGAGCAATCGTTCTTCCACCCCTAATGCTCTTTTGCTTGGCGTCTCTCCAGTAGCTAAAGCTTCAGCCCTAGCACGTACAAGTGCACTGTGGTAGCATTCCTCGTCATGCAGTGCAAGTTTCTGCTTATTATTGCGTATGTCAATTTTATGCTCTCCCGGTTGTTTGCACTCCAAGTCAATTAGTCTTTCCAAGGTCATTCAGAGTTCTTTTTCTTTCTTTTTCCTTTCGTAACTCAATGCGCAATAACGATAAATAGCTTTTATTTTTATTCGCTGCTTGAACTCTTCCCGCCCCGCCGTGGTGGTCTAGTGGCTAAGGTACTCGGCTGCTGATCTACAGGTCACGGGTTCGAATTCCGGCCGCGGCGGCTACATTTCCGATGGAGGCGGAAATGTTGTAGGCCCGTGTGCTCAGATTTGGGTGCACGCTAAAGAACCCGAGGTGGTCGAAATTTCTGGAGCCCTCCACTACGGCGTCTCTTATAATCATATAGTGGTTTCGGGACGTTAAATCCCACATATCGATCAATCAACTCTTCCCATTGTTCTTCAAGTTTAGCTTCATCGTCCATTTTTATTTCATTGATGCAGTTCATTACCTGATCTAAGAAATATTCGTCAGTGATCAAAGTGAAATTCATTTTCCACAGCTCCCACGAAAAAGTTGCACCTTTTGTTTTCTCTCCCATATCACATTTAACTATATAATGATCACTGAAGTGTATTGGGTAGACAGCATATTTCTTGCAGTGGGCTATTGATGCAAGCGACACGTAAGTGCGATCAAGGCGTGCATGGCTGTTCCCCTGAAAATGTAACTTCAGTTACATTTTCAGTTACTGAATTCAGTAACTATGTCCGCTAGCGTCCTACTACATTTATCGTAAATGGCGCGTCCGTTTGATCGATCTCGCCCGTTCAGGATGCAGTTAATATAACCAAGTAATACAGATTTCATTTCCCAAGTGAAGTACTGTTTTAGGCTTGGAATAAAAGTGATCGCTCCTCGCAAATGGTTGGTGTATAAATACACACAATACGCCACTGACATTCATTAAATACAAAATCACAGGAAACCAATCTACCAGACGGGCAAGAGAAGGTATCTTGCACTACCAGAACCGCTAACTTCTTAATGAACAAAACACAGCCTGCAGACGTGCCTATTGCTTGACTTAGAATTGCGTAGTAACAGGCCATAAACCTCAGCACCACTCCCGGGTCTTTTCCACACTGTCTACTTTTGTTTCTTGTACAGCTAGTACATCCAGATCATGATCCACAAGCAGCCTGTAGACTCGGCTCTGTTTTCGCTTGGCGGCAAGACCTCGAAGATTTAACGCAGCCACTCTAAGTTTCGGTGCAAAAGTCATGTATACACAGTGAAGAAGTTAGCCCGGGGCATGACGCTTACGTATCGCAACTTTCACAGATGGTGGCGTTGTCATGCGGCATCCTAGTAACGATTGTTTGGGGGATGCCCTCGCAGTCAGCCCATGCCATCATTCAATCGGCCTCACTTAGGCGGCTTGCTGGTGCTTTTAGGAGCGAAGCTCCTTAAGGCGTGGGCTGTGCGTCCCCTGTATGTAGCCACCTCTCGTTCAGTTCTAAGTATTACGCTAGCCACCGCCCGATCTAAAGGGTACAGCCATATCCATCCGTCCATCCGTCCATCCGTTCATCCGTCCGTCCATCCATTCATTCATCCATCCATCCATCCATCCATCCATCCATCCGTCCGTCCGTCCGTCCGTCCGTCCGTCCGTCCTTCCGTCCGTCCATCCATCCGTCCGTCCGTCTGTCCATCCACCCGTCCGTCCATCCATTCATCCGTCCATCCGTCCATCCGTCCGTCCGTCCGTCCGTCCGTCCGTCCGTCCGTCCGTCCGTCCAAAAGATGCAAGATGTTTTAAACTACACGGCGGTACGTGTAGTTGATTATGAAAGATGCGAGGTGTTATAAAATAGGAATGATGCCACATATGGCGCGTGTCATCGTTCGATATAGTGCGGCGACGTACGCTAGGGGGAGCGTTGCAATAAAATCGAGTGGGCAAAATGTACGGAGGATTCATGGTTTACCAGGTTTACCTCCGGAGCTTCGCCCACTCATCATCATTCACTTCGTGGATATGGCGGCATTTTTATATTTTGTCGCTTGCCATTTCTACTACAGTTGTTGTGAAGTCAGAGAGGAACTGCGAGTCGTTGTAGCAATGACTTAGTCTTTATTGTTTGCTTGCTGAGCTAAAAGAGTCACAAAATATGTTGGGTGTCGCTGTGCAGACACCGTGCAGTCAAACGCAAGGTTTCTTGCTTTGCACGAGCACGGCTGCTTGGTCTTCTGCGGCCGTGGCACGAGCAGCGTTCACAAAGCTGTACACTGCAGCAGACAATGTGCCCGGCGTCCGAGACTTCTTTTCCTTCCATATACACTACACACGCGTTTCTCAACACACATTTTGGGATATAATTTATGCTAGAGTCAATGTCCTTCTCAGCAAAGCCTTGACAACATGGTGGCTGCAGCCGAAAATACTACACTGGTGGAAGTGACGGGCACACCGGTGGCGACTGCCGGCACGCTGGCTGCACGATCCTCTAAACGACAGCCATGTTGGGGTTGCACCAGCACCCTCTCTAGGCGGGGAAGGTTGCGAATACATTTTCGGAGCCTCCGGGTGGACCCATGCCACTAAGGTGGCCAGTGTTGGTCCGATATCAGGTTGGGACGCAGTTTTGTGCTGCTGCGTCGGAACGAAGTCGCCTTTGCAGGTGGCCCCTCATCATGCTTTTTTCTGGACACCTCACGCCGTCCCGCAGACTGTTCGTGGGGTCTTTTGCTTGGCGCCCCACCACTGGTACTCTCGGTCGTCACCGGAAGTTCGGTTATTTCCACCGGCTCAGGCTCCTTCGATGGGGTGCTTGTGATGCCTTCCTCGGTTTGGGCGGCTGTCTCTTGAGTACCCTCCCCAGATGCTATGTCTGCTTGTACTGTTGGTCCATCACCAGCAGTTGGTGTGGCTGTACCTGTTGAAGCATCTGGGTCCACCACGTCACCTGCCCTTTCGCCGCGTCTTCAGCCTCGGTCACGTCCATCACCAACTCTGCTGTGTCTTCACCTTCAGCTGATCCGATAGCCGATGCGTACGTACGCATGCACTAATCTTTGCTGTGGCCAAACCACCGGCAACGCGAGCATCGGGATACCTTACACTCTTTTCTGGCATGGCCGGTACCTTGGCAGCGCGAACACTGCATTGGCCGACCAGGTGCAACCGCAAGTGCCAGTTCGCCAGCCACCCTGATTCGATGCGGGAGATCTTCAACCTTCACGCCACTTTTGAGCTTAAGAAGCACAGAATGTGTGGTCGACCTCTTGTCGCTGTATGCTTGAACGCGCCAATGCTCCCGGGTGACTTGTACGACCTTCCCAAAAGCCGCCAACGCCGTCCTCACGTCTTCATCGTTGACGCCATCCAGCAGCCAATGAAGACGCAGTCGCACCTGCTGATCCTGGTGGTCTACGATGACGCAGCGTCACCCATTGACTTTAAGCTCCTTACGTCCAGCAAGCGTTTCGTAGCATCCGCGTTGTTCGTGGTGACTGCCCAGACATGATTTATCTGGTAGGCCCCCAGTTTCAACACCTCCGGCAGCAGTCCTGTAGGGCCGAGCACGTCTCGGAAATCTTCTACTCGATACGGTATGCCACGCACATCAACGTGTAAAAACACAGTGTTTTGCACGGCGCCTTCCTTGGGCAGTGGTGGCAAAATAATCTCGTATCCTGCGTCTTGGTCTTCGGTCATGTTGTAACCGCGGCTAGTATGTGCTGCAAACGCCGCTCCTACGGAGCACTTGATCCTTGCGTCCGACGCGCGTGAGTACCGACAAAAGAAGGACAGCGAGCCGCTCACAAGCACACCAGCTCTCGTTTCGCCGGGTATTTATAAGCACCGCATTTCGACCTCCTATGTAGCTCTAGAGGGACGCTTTTTACGAATAATTAAGCAATAAATATTTACGGCGTAGGTATGAATTTGCGGTGGCCTAGTCGAAATCATTCAGCGCACAAGCCTTTTAAGTTAAACTCACCTAATAATGAGTACTTCCTAATTATAGCGAAACCTAATCAGCTGGTGCTCCGTCGCATAAACCAAATTTCCAGTAGCAGTACTGTGTGTCAATCTGTAAATTGAACTAAATTGTACGAAAGACCCGCATGGCTTTGCATAAGCACTTCAACGGCGCACATTCCGCAGCGTCGGCGAAAAACAGCGATACCACCGCTACCGCGTTGGACCAATAGGCCTTATTCACGATTACGGCACGGCTTTACGATGAATGACAGCCGGCAATCACAAAATGCTTGCTGTTGTACAGTTTGAGTCGTCATTAATTTTCACATGCAAAGAAATGGGTGTCCGCTATCCTCGCAGTTTAAGCTACTGAGCGATAGACTTAAACAAACAAGACGGTTCGCAATCACGGTTCCCGTTGCTCGCAATGCATGGGCATGCCATACGCCGTTTCTGTGTGCCTCTGCCTCGTTCAGCGCTATCTTTCGCGTTAGTCATTTGGCAGCGGCGGTCGCATGGTGCAGAAGAGACAATTTATACTCTGATTTCTACCAGCAGCATTTATTTTCTGTAAAACACATTCTTTTCATTGCCGGTGGCTCGTAGAGCTAGCCATGGCGGCTGGTGTGGCACTGCGTGCTCGCCATGACGCTGGCTTGGTGCCGACGGCGTAGCGCGGCGTTCTTGCCGCTTAGAGGTGGTTGCCGATTAAATATCGGTGACAATCCTAGAAACCACCATCACCGGTGGTCGGCGAGAGCACTTTTGCCGGCGGCCGCGGCGAGCCCGTCGCCGGCGCATCTCTCGCAACTGCGGCCGGTTAGCTTCCAAGCTCCCGAGGTCTAGCGAAGCCTACTTCGGATCGCTTCAACATTTTAGACGGTTAATCTCAAGAAGCAGTCACTGACAATCGTAACAGCAGCGGTTGGGGCGTGCGCGTCACTGGCAGTCGGCGCAATCACGTCGTTGCAGCAGGAGCAAGTGCGTCACCGGCGCATCTTCCACACCGGCCGGCAGCCAGCATGCAAGCTCCCGAGGTTGAGTGAAACCTACTTCGGATCGCTTCAAAGTTTTGGTCGGTGAAACTATGGAAGCATCTGCTGACGATCGCAACAGCTTACTTTCATCATTGAAACTATTCCCCGCAATTCTTCGTAACTCGGCACTTTGAAGCGAGTTATTCACGACGTTTAGTTGAGGAATCGCGCCGATCTCCAGCGTGGTTCAATGACGCGAAATACCTTGAAACGTTCACACTGAACACCAACCGGCTGCTGAAAATCTTTGGTGATGCTTACATTGTTTGTCGACAGATGCTCGCACGGTCACCCCCACAAGGCGCTGGAGTTTCACACCAGCGTATTAAAGAGACGCCTGTACACACACACGCACGCACGTCACGATCAAACAGGTGTTTTTAAAGCTCCCATAGGGAGCTTTAACCACGTGACCTGAAACTCCGTGGGGAGTTTAACGAGGTCATGTTGTTCAGGGAGCTTTAACCACGTGACCTGAAACTCCTTGGGGAGTTTAACGAGGTCATGTCGTTCATAAACTCTGTCATTAAGCAAGGGGTGTTTTACAACGACATGTGCCGAGTTCACTCCGCTACTAGGGAGTAAATGACTAGGGCAGGGGAGTTTTGTCTGTTCATATGCTGGAAAAAACCCCATCTCGTGTAACTTTTGCTCACAGTGGAGCGCCAGAGTTCTCTCTAGTGTATATTAGGAAACTCTATGACGCAGACCACTTCATAGAGATCGCGGCTGCAATTAATGAAAAACGCGTCTGCCAAGCGAGAAAACTATCGAATTTTAGTACAACAACCACGTGCGTTATCGCAGGACCTGTTTGCAGAAAAAGCAAAGCGTAACGTACATGTCCCAAAGTAAAGTGCCGCATCGGGCTTGTTGGTATTACAATAATAAACTGATCAGCGCAAAATATATAGACAATTTACACAAAGCAAGGATGAATACCAGCGCTAATTTTCAACTGAAATACCTTACAAAAGACGACCAAATATACCAGGTGTTCTTTTAAGCAATGCCATTTTTTTTTACAGCGAAAGCTGTTATGGGATCACTACTCTGGTCCCGCGCAATTGTTCACTGATGCCGCCGCCGCCGTTGTCCGTAACCACAGTCCGCTGGGTGCCAGCCCACTATTCTACCACTGAGATACGTTGATGCTTGTGATTTGTTGCAAACTTGCCTTAGGCAGGCTGGATGTCGGGAAAGCAATCGCGTTATATGACTTATAAAGCGTTTTAAAACAGCGAAAGAACAACCACTCGTCGCACAATGTGGATAGCGTAACGAGTCAGCCGTCAAACGCTCCAACTCATTACAAAAGCTTGTTCTCGTTACCCTAATAACTGTGGCGCATGCCCACTTCAGCCCTAACTCCTTATTGTCGTCAGCAACTGCATGGACAATTGGCACAAAATTCTTTGCAAGTATTTAGCGGATACCACGCTTCTCAGAAGAATGACGAAAAATAGCATTGCGAATGCCGGCCTATACTACCCAAAAGTTTATTATTAATGCCTAATGGGTACCAAGCAAGTGTGCTTGCAGTAGTTACCCAATGAGTGTTTCGAAAAGGCTCTGAAATGCCGCTCTTCTAGCTTTCGCTGTGACTGTGCTCTGCTTGCTTGCTTGCTTGTTCCTTTCTTTTGTGGCTCTCACCCACTAAGGGGGATTGGCCTAGAAGCCAGTGGTTAATGCAAGTCAATACCTATAGATTTTCTAGACTAGGGGAATATGATTACTGTGTTTTGACTGTGAAATTAATTAGGCGCATTGTAAAAAGAAATTAAAAAAGGGGGGGGGGAGAGAAATAATAGAATTTGTTGAATATCTGAGGTGGAATCGTTAAATGAAGTTCTCCTGAAAGTTGAATCATTGCAGTGTATCAGCTAAATAATAAGTGGTAGTG
The DNA here is from genome assembly GCF_013339725.1 of Rhipicephalus microplus. Lineage (NCBI taxonomy): Eukaryota > Metazoa > Arthropoda > Arachnida > Ixodida > Ixodidae > Rhipicephalus > Rhipicephalus microplus. The sequence continues at coordinate 132,971,017 of NC_051170.1, forward strand.
TGGCTAGTAAAATTCTAGAGCTGATCGCTGACTCAGCAAGGTAATCTTCTTGTGCTCTGCTTTCCGCGCAGGCCTGGCGTTTTCTTCTTCAAAAGCTTTAATAGGTAGGCACTTTGCTTCTCAGCCAATTTCCAGGCCAAGACGAAAAGCGTTTCCCGCTAGATAGATCACTTAAAAATGAATAATTAAAAATTCAAATAACATCTTTTTATCAATTTCTATAACGCGGTGCCGGAGAAACAAAAAAAAAGAATAACGTACCGCATGCATTTTTGATGCACTTGGCTGGTTTCGTCGCAGTTGGTGCGTTAGTTTTGGTCTCCCTTGCACGGCCGTCTGAAAATTCTACGATGTATCGCTGATACCACGCGTGAGATTTTCAGTTTCTAAAAACTAGGCTTGCCAATATTTGTGACGCTGAACAACATTGCTATACAAGCAACTACCCTAAAAATCATAAAAAAGAATTTAATTATTTCACCTATTAATTATTCCTAGGGGATTTAATTAAGAGCAAATATTTCCGCATTCGCCGGTGAATTAATGGTGAAGGCGACAAGTACTTACCTATTAAAGTTCTTTAGAAAAACAACTGTACTGCTTAAAAATCACCCTATAATTGTTATGGAATAAATAAAATCACAAGGTTATGCAGAAACAAAAAAACAAAGAGCAACGCTAAAAGAGAAGAGAGACCTACCAAAAACAAAACTAATACCTGGCCACCCGGGGAGAGCACTCGCTGAGGAATCCAAATCACGGAGTTCTTTTTCTGATAAAGATATTGAAAGTTTACTAGTGCAACTTCCTTTAGCGACTGCTGAGATCTCAAACTTACATTGATCAGTATGATAGGTGCTTTAACGTAAATCTGCAGGGACATTGCTGAAAAGTAAGAAAACACTGGAAGAGACTTTTTGTTTCTTTTTTACACGAAAGTGTTTTTTTGCCGGGGTCCACCTAGACACTGCTCGCGTATTTCCGTCACAGATATAGCGTGGTTGATTAAATGCTAACAGATTGCAAAGACAAAACTAAACCAGAAAAAAGTTATCTTGCCAGGCGTCGAGCCTACGACCTCTCGCTCCACAGCGCGTGGTGCGAAGCCACTAAGCCATGAAACGTACAACGCGAAGATTGGTGACGGCTAGCCATTTATATACACCATATGCTGTTTGGCAGTCCACAGAGCTCCGCAACTTCAGCGTGCTTTCGTCATCAATGGTGAGATGGCGCGAATAGCTCGCGTGTCGCGCACCTTAAAAGCCGTAGCTTCTCGCGTTTTCATGAGCACGCCTGCACGGGGCATTGTCTTTCCTGCGCGCGCGGTTATCTGACTTTTGTATAGGGCGAGCACGAAGGTCACTTCGCTGGCTGCCGCAGCCGCGTTTGCGAAAGGCGCACGCTGCTCACATATGGTAAAGTAAAAACTGTGACAGTTGTCCGCGCTCATCCTGCGTATATTTTCGCGTTTGTTCCCTGCGTCTTTCTGTCAGAGCAATGCGCTTTAAGTGTCGAGCTGTGAAAGTTCTTACTGCGTACTTGTCCGGTGTGTGCTGATTTCGTGCGTGCCTTCTGCTTGAGCTGCGTGCTGCAAGTTTCGAGCTGCTTGCCTCTCTATGCGTGGCATTACAATTTGGCGCTGTGGCATTCATTCTTTCGCCCCTGCGCTGAAACAATGCACAAAAAGAACGCCCAAGTGTCTCTGTTAAAACACGTTCACTTTCATGTTATACCGATTCGCAGTTAACAAGCGGGTCAGTCACGTTTCCTTCTTTTCCTCTCATCGTTCCCAATAAAGATGTGCACGGGCGTGACTCGGGAAGCCAGACTTCTTCTCACCTCCAGCCCAGGTCGGGCTCGTGCTTTCTGGATTATTAATCGGGCCGAGCTCGGGCGTCGTTAAAAGCCCGAATAAGGCTAAAAATATATAAAATATACCGAAGTTGTCCTTGTTGACTTGTGTTGTTCCTATTGAGGGGTTTTATACTTTTTGTAAAAATAGATTTTTATGTTGTTTGTCTCGGCTATTTCGGTTAATCACATATATTTCACGGCTTCTAACACTACGGGCTGTAGGAACAGCCCAGATATTTACTATATTTTAAGGAACTGTCAAACGTGTCGTAAATGTTTTTAGTGAATACATATTGAAAATATATGTATGCAAAAGAACAATGAAGTAATGTGCTTTATTGCGTCGTTGATTGAGTCAGGCCGGCCGGGCTTGCCGGGCCGCGCCTGGGATGTAACATACGAGGCCGGGCCTGGGCGGCGCGTATGTTATACATCACCGGGTCTGGCTGGCCCACCTACGACAAATATTGGGCCCGGGGCGGTCCACGAAAATGGGGCCCGTGCACTTCCCCAGCTCGGAATGTGGATATCAGTCCTTGTTAGAAAAAACAAGAGTTCGTCAGTCTCGCCCTAACAAAGACACTGGAATCATAATTGAGGCCGCAACCATAGCTCAAAGAAGTTTCCCGAGTAAACCATCTTTTGCTTTAGCAGAGAAAGAACTGGCTTATTTAGATTCCTCGGCCCGTCCTATTCTTGGGTGATCACTTCTTTTTTTGTCATGGTTCCTTTTTGCTTCTTAGTTTTGTCTGGGTTCCTTGATTTTTGTTTCCAAATGAATACGTGATCTAGTTTCTTTTGTAGTCTATATATTTTGGCGTCTTTTGTAATGTTATCGAGTTGGAAGTTAGCGCTGCTCCTTTTATGTGTACCTTGTTTATTTGTTTTCCTCCCTGAGCAGTTTAATGCCACACATGTCAAAGGTATATGCATCAGGGACGCTTATTTCAACGTTCAGTGCCAATTTTAGGAGTTGCACGTGCGGGAATTAGGCGTTTCTTAGGCAAGCTCAATCGTATTGCAACAGTGATCACGGCTGTGGTTTTGATAGAAAAATGCAGAACACCGTTTGAATGTGGATGGCGAGCGAAGCTGCACATCACGCTTAAGTAATGCTGAATTATGAACCAAAGCTGATCGCAAAATCTGCAACTCTACCCTACATCCCTACCTCACCATCCCTTCTCAATTAAGGGTTTGCTCATTCTTAGTTTTCTATTTCAGCTGCGTGGACGGTACGTCTGTCACATTGCCCCATTAAGCTCATGACTTGCGTGTTGTGTTCATGTAATTGGAATATTTTTGTTGCACTTACGAGCCTGCTAGCCCAACAACGGGCCATACTACTACACGAAGAGTATGGGAGAGTTTAAATGTTCGTAAGTCTTTTTTTCCTCGTGCATTTCAAGCTTGTCGCCTCATCGACTTCAACCCGTTGCACGAGGGCCTCTTAGGTCTTCGGATCCGATCGAGCTTGGCAGAGCTGCCTCCCACAGTTTAATAGTATGTTGTGTCCTGTGCTGCAAAGATGATAACAATGGCATTCCCATATCATGTGGTACGGAATGCCTGTTTCACATGCGCAGAACCTGCACTGTGGTGTGTGTGGGCGGCAGTATTGGTGTATAACAGGCTCTGAAGGCTACACCACACTACTTACGATTCTTTACTGAAGTTTTACTTCGGGGTGGAAGTTTTCGTCGGTCGAGTCTTTGGTGTTTCAGAATTTCAGTATACGTGAGAAGCGGGTCCATACGCCTAGCCGAGCGTGGGTGCGATATGCCACAGACGGAGGTCCAGGAGGCATGCGGGCCAAGGCGTGCGCGAGCTGATTGTCTCTAATTCCACAGTGGCCAGGTATTCATATCAGCTGTTTTTATTCCCCTCTGAACGTGACGCCGATAGCTGTGTAAGGATTCGATGCTCAATGGGGCAAACGTAGCCTTTACAGAAATTTCGGTAGGCTGCTTGCGAATTTGTTAGAAGGAAGATGGACCCAATTTCTCATAGGGTGAGAACGATCCCTGCTTCTTCCATGTGTCTGTGTCCTGGACTGATACAATAATTTGTTTTTTTCTAATGAATGCCGCCTGATTTGTATTTGCCGTTCACTGGTCTAGCTACATCAACAAAGAAGCTGCTTGCAGTGTTTGTGAACTAGTAATGAGCTTTGGCCCGTGCCCGACGTCGTTGTTCGGGAAAATGTGGATGCATGTGGCGTGGCCATCGTTTGATGAGGAAGCCCTGCCTCTGTTCCGGTGGGCTACGTTGTTTTCCCCTCCTGTGAATGGGTGCTTCGATGCCAACTTCTGATAGCGTTTGGCGTCCCGTTTAAGCAGAGGCCAGGTGCATGACTTGATTCGTGTAGTGGGCTTCGAATAGCTCGAATGCGGTATTGCTGAGCCACTTTTAAAGCAGACGTTCCGTGAGTCTCCATGAGAGAAGGTTGAGAGCCTTCTTGAGAGTCAAACTTATGACCTTGTCTACATGTGCTCGTCTGCTTTGAAGATGCTCATTTTAGGAAAGCTATAGGATATGCGACTCAAAACAAATGCCTGAAAGTAGCATTATGTCGTGTTATTTTATCCCTCATCGTCGGTTCACCACAGGACTAATCATACGAGTAATATCTAGACAGGAAGTTCATAGTTTATGTGTTGCGAATGAGTTGTTGCCCCGATTATTGAAGTGGGCCCGAAGAATTCGGATGGTGTCAACCTTCTTTTTTTCTGTCACGTACGTGAACCTGTAACTTCCGAAGCCTCATTTTTATACGCAATGACTTTGCACTTTGTGAGGGAGCCCTCCACACCACTCTTGCGCCTTAAGTTTTCTACGATAGAGGCAGGCTGTTGGAGGGCCTCCTTTACCTGACCCAGGTTGCCGGAGTGGCTACAGATAGTAACGTCATTAGCATAGACGGTGTGGCGTGCTTTCAGAATTTGATTTTGGACCTCTGGGAGGCGCATGAGGACAATATTGAAGCGATGAGGGAAAAGAACAGCCCCTCGGGGTTTAGTAGAATCCTCGTGGTGGTGGGCTGCGATTAGGGACCCTCTAAGTGGATAGTGACCCGTCTGTTTGTAAAAACGTGCTGCTAGAAGCACCAGCTAGCCGATTACTTGAGCGGCGGCTTGCTGTCTTGGAGGCATTTCTCAAATGAACGGAGCTGTGTACACGCCACACCCGCGCAAGACGCGATCATAAGAAGCTTGCCGAGGAAGCTCTGAAAGAAAGCGCAATGGGGACTTTAGGCGCAACGATGGAACCAACAGCAGAGCTTGTTCCTCCCATTTTTTCTCTCTTGCCACCCTTTTCCCTCTCTGTATCTACATCGATCTTATAGCTTTCTTTCTCTAACTGTTGATTTCTTTTTTCTCCATTTGTTTGTTTCTCTGTCTTGCTTTTGCTGTTTTCGTGCCTCTTTCCTCTCTCCGGTTTGGACTTATTCTTTCCTATTGGTCTCGTTTGTCGTTTCCATCTCTCTCTTTCTTTTTGTGCGTACTTGTTTTCGCATATTGTTTTATCTTTTACATGTGAACCAGCTTATGATCAAGCTCAATCCGGTGTGCTGCGTGACCACCCTCACTGCGCATGCGCGTCTCCTCCCCTTTTCTCTCCTACTCTCCGCCTCTCCCGTGCCTTGCAACGCCTGAGCAGCCAGAATCTGCTAGTAAGTCGCTTGATTGAAAAAAAAACGACTGCTTGCGCTGCGCATCCGTTCACTGGCCACCCCGAATATATAGACACAGAATCTTGGCCGCCAAAGTGGTGCCAGTGGGAGATTTTTCCTGTGCGTCGCTGAGCAACAAACATTTGCAGCGTGCGAGCTAACTAAAAGCGGAATTCGGATCTCTGTTTTTGATCGGCGTCCTCTGTCTCTCAGCAGTAATTGCTGCCCATCAGCAGTAATTGGCATGTTCCAGAAGGATGCCCCAGCCCATCACTGCGTGTCTTGCGCCTCCCAAGTTTCTCTTTTTCGCAACACCTCTATGAGTGCCATCGTCAACGGCCAGTGTACACGTTAGTGCCCGCTGTCTCGCACCTATACCTATCATTCACTTTGGCAGGGTACGGTGTATGATTCTCTTTCGCAAGAGATGGCGTATTTCTTTACCCTTTCTTCCCTTTACTTCTCACTCTTTATCTTTGCTTGCCTCTATTTCTTGTCTTGCGTGTCTTTGAGCTTACCTATACCATATAATCATCCCACATCAGACAAACCGGCACGGCCCGCAGCGCGCATTGCGTCCACAGGTTCGAGGAGCAAAGGAGGACATTAAGAAGTGCCCAAATAGAGCGTGCGGTGTTCCCGATGATGATAGAATTTGTGGAGGCGAGCAGGAGATTCGAAAACCTTGAAGATTTCCGTCGTTGAAAAAATTTGACACATTTCAACCTACATTGTGATCCTGGAAACTACTTCAAAGAAGAAACAGTGTTGCTCAACAAGGCACAACGTCTTTAGTGTTCTTATACTATACTACTCGTTCGCCTGTTATTGTTTCTCTTGAGAGACTGGGTATATAATACTGTTGCAATATGAAAATGCACGAAAACCGAACCATCGATATCTTGAAATTTCTCATTTCTTAGCTCTTTTAAACTATTTTGGGCGTAAGGCATGTGTTACATAATCACGTTCATGTTTCCGTTATTCAGAAGTTTAGAGGGGCCATGACACCCGATATTCGGTAATAACCTGTGTTATAAGTAGACTAATTGCTGTGTGTTCACAAATAATCTGGCGAAGCTTTAGTGCAGTGTGTCTAGCACTAAATTTAAAGTTGAATACCTTTACAAATGCACATGTAAGCTGAGAGTCGGCCAACTCTGGCGCACTAGCGAGCCATGGCGTAACAGGTAGCTGGCAGTGCGAGCTTCTGCATGCTGGCGTGTAGTATTGTTATGTGGTCAGTAGCCCGTGAAATTAATATATATGAGCTTTCTTGAGCTTCTTTCTGAAACAGAGTGATTTGCAGCGGCGGAAACTGCGGTAGAAGACGACAGCAACGCTCGTTGTTGCAGCTGAAGTAACAGGCAATATGGCGGTCACTGGTGATGGCGAGATTTACAGCCGTTGAATCCTAGGGTCTGTTTTGCACTGAGCTAATATATTACGGGTAACATCTCATATCTGCAAAGGCATAACGGACCCTGTACTTGGGTTTTCGCTGAAAGCCACAGATTGTAGGGTGACCGCTTCATGGCCACTTTAATAAAAAGAATAAATAACTAGGGAATGTCAGAAACGTCTTATCCTGCCTGCACCTGTGAGGCAAATCAAGGCGTGTCATACGGCAAGACTATAGAGTGCCAAACAACTTAAGTAGTACGTGCTATCTCCACTCAGTGCACGGAGTTCACGCGGAGCCTGGCTTCACGACCACAAGCTCGTGAACTTCAAGCAGAACCAGGCTTTGTTTTAGCTTAATAAGCTACTTAGATTGTTCGATAAAAATATTACTAATGCAGTATAAATTTAGGACCAAAGTTTATTCGTAACAAAGTTACAATGAATACTGTACATCAGTGGGAAGGTCATTCACCATTTTTGTACTCCAAATATAAAAGTAGAAACACTGGCCCATAGCACAACTAGTTTCACGCCTCATGCTTGCCAGAAGGCATGCTTATAACGCGGCACGACTGACGCGAATACAGTCGACACACAGAGTAACTCTCCCGACAATGCAATTCACCACAGCCACATGCAATCGCCTCTGATTGAGGTGCCTTCCGAGGACAACGTATATACAATCTCGCTGGCGTTTTCAGGCCAGATTGAGAAAGAGGAGGTTAAAAAAATACTTTGGGCAGTCAAGTGTGCTTCCTGAATTAACGCGGGATGTCTTGGCAACAATTCACAGTTGTGGCACTGTTTGGCTTGTGATAATAGCCAGAGATGTGGCAAATAAAGAGAAATACTAGCGTGGCTTACCAAAGAACTGGTTTCACACTATTTCACCGTGTCGCGTGACGTGTCGAAAAATTTCTGCACCATGAGGATTACTAAGGCAATTCTGCATGCTATGAAATATTAACTGCAAGGGCTTCGCATGACATTAGGTTCATAAAATGCTCAGTGTATGAAGGTGTCATGGAGAACGAATGAGTGTGAACAATAACAACGTAGAATGATCCCAGCTTTTTTCACGGAAATGTGCACTTTCTTGCTTCTGTGGATCTCACACGTTCAAGTTTTAGCTAAGATGGACACAAAATGCAATAGTTCTTTCTTTTCGTCATGCGTGTACCATGACAAGCAAATTTTAAAAATGGCACTGCAATTTTTTTAATAAAAAAACTTCGCCCATTCTTAATGTATGGCAAAGCACCACCAAATTTCAGTTCACTTTATGCGTATACCAATGTGGGAACATGAAAACCTATACAAAGATTAGCATTTCAGTCACGTATTGTGAAAACAAACGAAAGCAAGTAAATTTCGCGCAATGCGACATTGCTCTTTTTTTCTAATACCTAGACGTTATGTCCCATTCCTGCTAAAAGATGAGATCATTCGGGTACATATGGGTCTTTTTTTTACTCCACATGCACGCTACCGGCTTCGCACTTTCCTGTAAAGCGAATTTCTCCTCAATCAGGTAGCAAGAATATGCAATGGTGTAGTACTGGCAATATGTACCAACTTTTTTTTTCTGCTCCTGTCTACCCCTTGCTTTTTCTTTTCGTGTTTTGCGTCACAGTGTCACGTAATTTCACGCGCTAGTAACCACGCTTGAAGTAACTGTTCTTCGTGGTTACTTTGGTGCAGATGAGGCCAGTATCACTTCCATCGCAGGCACACAAGCGTCCCGCTATTCTGTTGACTGGAAACGTCAAGACGAGCTGCTGCGCAATAGGTCACGAAACCGTGCACGTCGACGATCCCTTGACTCGTTCAGTGTCGCCGAAGCCTATTAAGAATAGAATTTTATATAAACTTTGAATTTTTGCAGGAAAGGTGAAGAACATCACAAAAAAAAACGCCACATAACAAACAGCCTGCGCTGGGTCCTCAGAAACGGTAGAATTTGCTGCAGTTTTTTATATGTTGCAACCCTTGCACATTTCAATTATTTCACTGTCTTAAGCAGAACGTCCGCCACATGGGTCGTCATTATAGATATTAGGCAACGGAGGGCCCTTACTTCAATGAAGGCTCTGCGTAAGCACGTCATAGGTACAGGTAATATGTAAAGCTCCATGACGCTGTGTTGTTTCTACTCGTATTATACTGCATTCCATGGCAAGTGCAGCAATCAGCAATACGAGAACGTGTGTTTCACTACAATAAAATGAAGAGCTGTCATGCAGCCAACAAAAAAAGAACCTGCAAGAAAAGAAACTTTAAAGGTAATAAGGTCGCTTGGATATCAACTTAATACTAGAAGGTAGCAAGAAACTATGTGACATTATGGGAATATGGACGTTCCGTAGACCAAGACAAGAACGAAACAAATACCGTTGTTTTTCATGCTTGCCGCTCATCTCACCAGTTCTATTGGTAATAACGTCACTAATGCAACACTCAAAGTGTACGAAAACAAGCACATCAATCCTGCATATTTACTTATTTTAATATATATTTACTCGATTACCTGAACGAAGCATCACACTCATTGACTGATAAATTTTATCAAAGAGGCGCCTAAATGCGCGTCGTAATTCCAGCTCTTGTCTGAAGCCACTTAATACACAATACACAGCATTGAACTCACCACAGTAATAATAATAATAATAGGTATATTGTGGGCATTTGTAACTTACATCGTCTTCATCCCTGCATAATCACAATCACCATCATCCGCTTGTCTCTTTGCTCTCATTGCCACTCTGGGTCATCATCATCGTCATCGTCTGCGTGCTGGCTCTGCCCTTTCGTTTTGCGAGGTCTTTCCTCAAATAAACGCTGTCGCAGCCAAGACTACCAAGACTTCATACGTGGTGGAGGTGGATTTTCGGTCCTCTGACATCCCGCAGCCCGCTATATACCCTGGAGCTTCGTTCAGGCCGCCGCTTGCGCCCACAGTCAGGCAGCATGTGCCAGACCGAGCCTGCCGGCACTGATGTCATCAACCACGCACCACCGCAAGCTGCCCCTCCTACTTACATACACGGACATCAGCGGGAACCCCCGCTCTTCGCTGGTCTTCGGGGAGAAGACGTAGAAGACTGGCTTGATGACTACGACCGCGTAAGTGCCGCTAATAGGTGGGACGAGGCCGCCAAACTGCGCTACGTGCCTTTTTATCTGGTCGGAGTCGCGAAGACATGGTATTTTAACCATGTCGTTGACTTACCCGACTGGGCTACCTTCCAGCAGCAGCTGCGGCACGTCTTTGGGACACCAGACATTCGATCCGCCGTCGCGAAGAGGACACTCGATACTCGCCGACAACATCCCGGTGAATCGTATACTTCATACGTCGAGGATGTCCTCGCACTCTGCCGGCGTGTCAATAAATCCATGCCGGAATCGGACAAAGTCCGCCACTTATTGAAAGGCATTGGGCCTGTTGCCTTTAATGCCCTCGCTGTGCAAAACCCAGCTACCATCGCTGATGTCGTTGCGACATGCCAGCGCCTTGATGCGCTGGACTCCGTCCGCCTTCAACCAGACACCGGCGACCACCACTCCACGTCAGATGGCCATCTGCGTGACCTCATCTGGGACATTATACGCGAAGAATTGCGGTCCATGGGCTTCACACCTCCTACACCGCGACCTACACAGCCTTCGGGAATGCCCTTACGTGACATCATCAGGGAGGAACTTACATCCCTGACTGGCTCTGCACCCGTACAGCCACCTGCTTCTCACCCTTTAGCCACGTACCCTCAAGTTGCTGCCGTGCCTCCCAGCGACGCCCACGCGACATTGCCACGTCCTACCTACGCGTCAGTTGCTGCCGCTACCCCTGTGAACTACCATTCTGTGCCCCCTGACCCTTCGGCCCACCTGACCGCGCTATCTCCAAGTGCCCCGAATGCCTTCTATTCCCCACCCTGGCGCTGGTCTCGCCCTGTATGCTACTACTGTGGCTATCGCGGCCACATATCTCGTTTCTGCCGGAAGCGCCAGCAAGATGAGCGTCGGAACGATGTGCGTGAACGGGATTTGTACAACGGGGCGTCTTATCAAGGTCGGCGTTATTCGTCTCCCCCGCACCGGTCTTCATCTCCTCCTGCATCGACTGCACCACGAAACAGCCGAAACACGAGACGCCGCTCGCCTTCGCCCTTCCGCCGTTCCACTTCTCCACTTCGGCCCGCCTCATTCGCCTCTGATATTCATTCGGAAAACTAAGTGATGCAGTTTGTGGAGGAAAAACTGCATTCGGAATTATAACTGAAATTCCTCCATTAGGCCCGTGTAACATGATTTCTGTGGAAGTGGAAGGAGTGCGAGTCGATGCTTTGGTGGACACAGGTGCGACATTGTCTGTGATACGTGCTGATTTGTGTGAACATTTAAGGAAAGTAATGACGCCTTACGATGGTCCCACGTTAGTTGCTGCCCAGGGGAACATCATTCGCCCTTCCGCGCTTTGTACTGTGCGTGTTTTCATCGACGGCATCCGTCATCATGTCCACTTTGCTGTCCTGTCCCGCTGCTCTCACCCACTAATTTTAGGGTGGGATTTTCTGTCATCTGCTTCCGCGGCGATTTGTTGTGGACAACGCGTCGTTCACCTCGCTGACACCGACTACATGCTTGACGACGATAATCAGAAGCCACTTCGTCTGGTCGCTGCGAAAGACATCGAACTCCCGCCACTACAAGAGCAAATTGTCACCATTACGTCCAACGACATCTATCACGGGGATGTACTGGTCTCACCGTCACCACTTTGCGTTCGCAAAGGTATAGTTCTTCCGTCCGGTGTCGTTCGTTTTTGCAATGGCTCGGCACTTGTCACCGCTGTCAACTCTACACCGGAGAAAATCTTACTGCCACAGGGCACTACTGTGGCCCGTGTTGCTGACTTCGAGCCTGTACTCGTCACGCCACTTCAGGCCATCGCATCCAAAGAACCTTGCCTCGGTGAGCATGTTTCTTCCTCCGCCTTCACCACCACTATCAGCAGCGAATTGACATATTCACAGAGGCAGCAGTTGCTCGCATTGTTACAGAAACATGCAAATTCTTTCGATATTTGCTCGTCTAAGCTGGGCCGCACTAATACTACAGCACATCGAATTCAAACTGTTGGGACATCTATTGTACACCGCCGACCCTACCGCGTGTCTCTAACTGAAAGAAAAATTATAGAAGAAAACGTTGCGGACATGCTTAAACGGGAAGTCATCCGTCCCTCATCTAGCCCTTGGTCGTCTCCTATTGTTTTGGTCCATAAAAAGGATGGCTCTGTGCGGTTTTGCGTGGACTACCGGGCGCTCAATAAGATCACACGCAAGGACGTGTACCCTATGCCACGCATTGACGACGCCCTTGATTCCCTACAAGGCGCGGAATTCTTTTCAAGCATCGACTTGCGTTCTGGGTACTGGCAGATCCCCATGCATGAAGACGATAAGGAGAAAACGGCATTCGCAACCCCCGACGGGCTATATGAATTCAACGTGATGCCTTTCGGGCTCTGCAACGCACCCGCGACTTTTGAGCGCATGATAGATACCGTGCTGCGTGGCCTGAAATGAAAAAGTTGCCTTTGCTACCTGGACGACATTATTATCTTTTCGTCAACGTTTCCTGAGCACCTAGAACGATTGGATCAAGTTTTGACGTGCCTTGCCGGCGCCGGGCTTCAAATAAACACGAAGAAATGCTCTTTCGCTAGCAAATCTATCAAGGTCTTAGGACACGTCGTTAGCAAAGATGGCATCCGGCCCGACCCTGACAAGATTTCTGCAGTCCTTCACTTTCCGCGCCCCGAAAAACCAAAGGAGCTTCGCAGTTTTCTTGGCTTCGCCTCTTATTTTCGCCGGTTTATCCAGAACTTCGCTTCTATTGCTGCTCCATTACACCAACTACTTTCTTCCAACGTCCCCTTTCTGTGGTCTCAAGAATGCCAAACAGCATTCGACCTGTTGAAGCGGGCACTCACGTCTGAACCTCTGCTCTGCCATTTTGACGAAGCCGCACCAACTATCCTCCATACCGACGCTAGTGGCCTTGGTATAGGAGCCGTTCTTCTACAACGCGACAAATCTTCCCTAGAGAAAGTTATTGCATATGCTAGTCGCGTACTCACCGCTGCTGAAAAGAACTACACTATAACTGAGCAAGAGTGTTTGGCTGTGGTTTGGTCGGTCCAGAAATTCCGTCCCTATCTCCACGGGCATCACTTCACAATCGTTACGGACCACCATGCCTTATGCTGGCTTTCTACACTGAAGAACTTGTCCGGACGCTTGGGTCGGTGGATACTACGCTTGCAGGAGTACGACTTTGATATTACTTACAAGTCAGGTAGAAAACATCAAGACGCGGATGCTTTATCTCGTGTCCCGCTTCCAACTACCCATATGAGCGTTGGTGAGAACTCAACCGCCACATCTACCAAAGTTCATACGCTCGCATCAATAACGCAACCCTTTTCGGACGACGAGCCAACATTTATCTCCCGCCAGCGGTCCGATTCATACTGCAGACGCATCATGGACCACCTTTCGTGAGTTTCTCATCCACCAAACGCGCGACTCCGTCGTCAACTCCTGCACTTTAAGCTGGACAATGGGGTTCTCCATCGCCACGTCTACCACCCTGACGGTCAGCGCTGGGTTCCTGTACTGCCACGCTCTCTTCGACTTCAGGTGCTCAAAGCCTTCCACGACGACTTGACTGCTGGTCATCTTGGTTTTAAAAAAAACTCTTGACCGCATTCGATGTCGTTATTACTGGCCTGGCCTTTCTTCTAATGTAGCCCGGTACGTCGGTTCCTGCTACCCATGCCAGCGTCGTAAACTCCCCACGTCGGCACCTGCTGGACCTCTACAGCCACTTCCGTGCCCTTCAATGCCGTTCGAGGTTGTAGTTGTTGACCTTTACGGGCCTCTCCCCGTCACATCAGCTGGCAAACGATGGATAGTGACTGCCGTGGACCACCTGACACGCTACGCTGAGACTTCCTCTGTTTATACAGGCTCAGCTGTGGAAGTTGCAGACTTTATTCTTCACGCAATAATACTGCGTCATGGGGCTCCTCGTGTACTGCTTAGTGACCGCGGCAAAGTGTTCCTGTCACAAGTTGTAAATGAAGTACTGCGCGCATCTGGAACTACTCACAAGACAACTTCAAGCTACCACCCTCAGACAAATGGTCTCACAGAAAGATTTCACCGAACCCCTGCAGACATGATAGCCGTCTACGTCCAACCCGACCACAAAAACTGGGACACTCTTAATTCCTGACATTCGCTTACAACACCACCGTTCAGCGAACAACTTGCTACTCACCGTTTTACCTCGTGTACGGACGCACCCCGACTACCTTTCTCGACGTCTCCTTCTTTAGCATCCATGGGAATTCATGTCAGTCTTCTAGCGAAGAATACATTTCCCGCCTGGCCCAGTCTCGCCATCAGGCTCGCATCAATACTGAAGCGAGACAGCACGAGCGGAAGATCATCTATGACGAATCCCACCGCGTTGTGTCTTTTCAACCTGGTGACGAGGTGCTGCTTTTGACACCTATTCGCACTCCTGGTCTCTGTGACAAATTCCAACCACGCTTCATCGGGCCATACATTGTTTTAGAACAGACTTCGCCGGTTAATTATCGTGTGACACCACTCGTCGCCCCAACAGACCGTCGCTACCGCAGCACAGAGATTGTCCACGTTTGTCGCATGAAACCTTTCACGCGACGTTCTCCATCACTTTGACTTACGGCGGCCAGGGTGTCCGCTTTCAAGTGGGGGGGAATTAGTGTGGGCATTTGTAACTTACATCGTCCTCATCCCTGCATAATCACAAACACCATCATCCGCTTGTCTCTTTGCCCTCATTGCCACTCTGGGTCATCATCATCATCATCGTCTGCGTGCTGGCTCTGCCCGTTCGTTTTGCGAGGTCTTTCCTCAAATAAACGCTGTCGCAGCCAAGACTACCAAGACTTCATAATATGTATATTATTAACAATATTATTTGCAGCTTGACGTCATAGCACAGGAAGAATAGTTTTTCATTGTATTGTAGAAAGATTTGGAAGGTAATATTACTAATTACTACCATGTCTTGCGTGCTGAAACAGCTACATGGACATGATGCACGTCGCAGTGGAGGGCTCCGGAAGTTCGGACTATCTAAAGTTCCTCAACGTATAGTGGCGTCGTACGGTACACGTGCCTCAAGTGTTTCTGCTGCATCCAATTGCGGTCGCCCTAGCCAAACCCACCCGCCAACTCAGGCTGAGCAGCCGCGCAGCATGGCTGCTTCAACGTCTGGGTGGGCGATAATTCAACAAAAAGTTATTGTGAAGGAAATGAAAAAGAAATATCTTGAAGTGTGAGTTTTATCTTACAACCCAAAAATGGTAGGCATATTAGACGGCCCCAATAGAGATGGTTGAACAAATCGTGCGCAGTTCTCGTCTACACTCAATGGGAGGAAAAGAATTATGTTCAGTACCTTCTAGTTTTGATAGAAGCTCGTCCGCCGCTTCTGAAGAGGACACCAGCAACAAGTCTCTCACAACGCTGACTGGCACTCGTTTCTGGTGCTGCGATTCTGCTGACTCGACCAATCTTCTCAGGTTCTCCTGCGCGAAAAAATATGAGACTTCCTCATTGGTGCAAGGGCTCAATATTTTGCGTTGCCTTAAACAAGTGTTATGGTAATAGTTTCTTTCCTAGATACGCTAATCAGGTTACCAGTAGCAGAGGTAGCGTGGAATAGTGTGAAACTTTGAAGCCTTTGTACGTGTGAAAGATATAAGGGCCCATTCGAAGTGTTGGATAAGTAAGAATAAATAATAAAACGTATTCTGTTTACTGCCCAGCGCTACTGACAGGGGAAAAATGTCAGAGAAAAAAAACAAGCATCGCGAAAGGAAGAACGACGCTAAGCTGTAAACGTGGGCACTTTGAAAATATGGGTAAGAAGATCCATAAATGATCAACTCTGTTTCTTTCCTATAGAGAGATGCAACATCCAAGCTTGTCATAGTGTCAACTGATAACCATTCTCATTTTTCCTGCGAAGGATGACCAGAAGGCTCCGCTACTACATTTAGAATTTCAGCTTAGCGACGGAATGGCTTTTTCGGATCGAGATCATCTGAATGCTATGAGTATACACCACACTTTTCTCCAGAGGTTGTCAGACACACCGCTTAAGGGGAATTCCGGTGCATTTTCAACCAATTTACAGTAAAGCCGTTTTAAAATAGCTTGAACGGTCTTGTAGCAGCTAGTGTGGTAGTTCATTATGCTGAGGTGCTCGTCAATAAGTTTCAATGAGCAAAAAAAAAACAATGAGCCAAAACCAAAACCGAAATAGGCAGCAGCTCCTGTCTTGGTATTTTATGACGTCACGGCACGGGGCCATGGCTGGCCAGGGTGTAAAGATAACACCCGTGCTTCTTCCATTACGCGAAAAACTTTGCGGTGATGGCATCCGACCTAGAATCAATCTGTGACAGCTCGTATATGAACTTTGTGATGTGTGGTGCGCGTTCAAAGTGCGCGCCTTCGAAAAGTGCGCGTCACGAAAAAAAAAAAAAAAAACAAAAGGAGAAATACCAGAGTGCACGTGCGGTGCTGCTTAAACAAGAATGACGACGTTAAAGAGCGTCAAGCACGAGGATGCGTGGCAGGACGTGAAGTAAACAAAAGGTAAAACATCCAATGGGCAGCGAACACGGAGATTTCAAGGCCCAATGGCTTGACACCACGAAACAGGAGTATCTCCAATGAGAACGAGACAAGTGGGCCAGAGCTGAAGCAGGAGCCTGGGGAGACCAGAGCAAGGGGAATTCGAGGCAGGCAGTGCAAGCGGAAGGTCGTCACCGGACCGGGCGCTGAAGATGGGCCGTTGGGTTCCGGACCCGAGCCTACAGGACTTCCACCGGCCGGGGCCTCCTGCTGTCGGGTTCCCGCTCCAAAGGACCGTGGCCATCCGGTCCTGAACTCCTTTCCAGAGCCTGCGGACTTTGGTTCCGGCAGGCGAGCTACAGCCGTCGGGCTCCGGGCCCGAGCTGTGCGCCCAGCTGCTTGACTAGGTCGACCCTAGTTCCCGGACGCGTCGCCACCAGCCTGCGTTCTCCCGTCTCCGACGTGTCCACGCTCCTCAAGCCGAAACCATCACGATTTGGTAGGGCTTTTCGACGTGTCGCCAGCAGCCAGCGTTCCCTCGTCCTCGTCCAGCCCACGCATTGACGCAGGAGTCACGGCGTTCCGGTTTCTCATCACCGCCGAAAACCAACTTGTGGGTGAGACTGCACCGATACTCTTGCGCTACTCCCATCACTCAGCCCCTTTCGAACGTTAGGTTTAGTTACTGACTTTGAACGTTCTTGTTGGGTGTTTACAGATGTGTTTCGTCATGTCCAGTCAACTGTTTATTAAGTGTTTTGTTTTGTGAGGAATCTTTGCCTTTTTACTTTTCAATTAAACTTTTTGTGTGTTTCTTGGAAACCGAACGGCTTTGTCCTTATTAACAAAACTCTCTGAGGCTCAGCCCGGGAGAAAAACAAATCAGCAACAAGAACCCCGCATCACAAATTGGCGTCCGCTGCGACAGGACAAAGTCGTTTGTTTTTCCAGTAGATTTTTTGACGCGGTTAACACGATGACGAACACGTGGGAGTTAATTGAGTTGGCGGATAAAATGGGACTGACGGGAGCGGAGTTTAGAGTATGGTACGAGGAGCGGATGGAGAGGGAGCGTGAGCAACGGGCTGCAGAACGAAAGGCGGCGAAGGAAAAGCTTGAATTGGTGCTTAGAGCTAAGAAGGAGGAGCTAGAGCGCGTAACGCGTGAAAATAAAGTGTTGCTAGAGCGTCAGACACGCATACTGAAGCAGCAGCTCCAATTAGAGAGGGTGGACTTCGAGCGGCGACTCGAGCTTGCGATGGCGAAAAGGGGGCAGCTGGCGATGCAGAAGGTCGAGCAAGCGGTGAATGTTTGCTCCGATAGCAGCGTTTGCTGGAGGGAAGTCGATTCCTGCAAGGTTGGCCTCGAGCCTCGCGACAGCCTTACTTCGGAGCGAGAAGCTCAGATAGAGGAAGGCAGAGAGGTGGACAGCCAAGAAGGCAGGAGTCATGAGGAGTTTGTTGAAGCGACGGAAAGCTTCTCTGGCTGGGAACATATTACTTCCGTTAGCTGCTTGGGGACCTCTGAGAGGCCAAGCACCTATGAAGAAGAGCGCCTGGATACGGGCGACCTAGAAGCTGTGGAAAATGTTGTGGAGCAAAGTTTCGATAGCAGGGAACGAAGAAGCTCCATTCAGAATGAGGTGTGTATCAGAACGTCTCAGAGGCCGAGCACATTTCGGGAAGGGGTAGGGCTACCTCTCAATGGCTCCATGGAAGGAGCGCTAAAACGTCATTGGGAAGATGGCAGCGAATGCCATGAAGGCTCTGATATAGTGGCCACTGATTGTTTTGTACCGACAGAGGTAGCAGCAGGCACCACGTCAATGGTCCTAGACCATACATATATCTCACTCAGAGAGAGAGGGGATTCTAGTTCACAGGATAGCGTAACTGCTATTTGTCCGAGAAAACACGATGGGAGTGCTGAAGCACTCTTCAAAATAAACAGTATCGAATCGGAGGTGGGCTCGATAGTAGGTATGGAGAATGCCAGACAGGGTCTTGAACCTGAGAACGTGATTGGTTTTGAACCTATAATTAAGTCCACTCAAGATGAGCTGTATAATGACCGAGCACAACGGCATCCCTTCTCAAGAATCCAGGAACCTCACACGCTTGTCGGAGCGTTTGGGCTTGCTGAGGGCACCCCGAGCTTGTGTTCATTAGATGGTGAATTAAAAGAAAGCATTTGTGTGAGAGATTGTGGCATTTGGACATTCGTGTCTCAGTGCGTTTCGTGTCGACGCCGACGGCTCGAGACCGCGCCCTGTTCCTCTGTGACCGGTAAGCGTTCATGTGGCCGGCGGGGGCGCAGACACGCGTTTCAGCGAAAGTGCATAAAAGCATGTTTGCCACAGTTACTTTCGAAACGTGCGAGAAGGGCAGTGCGTCTGGTTTGGGACGACGCGATAACCTGAGTGTAGGGTTAGAAAACCGGTAGCTCTTTCTGGACTTCGACTTTTAGATGCGGACACAAGTAGCTTTGTCCATAGTCGATTTTGTAGTAAAAAGGTTTATTCCGGGTTTCAGAACTTTTAAATGCAATTGGGTGAATCTAAAGTTTAAGTGTGGACATTTGGACGATGTAGCGAACTGTAGCCCGGTGATGTGTTGAACTGCGTGGTGCAAATATGTGGTTTAATTGTGACGTAGTGCAGAACGCGCACTCATCGGCAGTTTTTTTTTTCTAAAAAAAAAAACTTGAATAAAAGGGGGGCGTATGTGATGTGTGGTGCGCGTTCAAAGTGCGCGCCTTCGAAAAGTGCGCGTCACGAAAAAAAAAAAAAAACAAAAGGAGAAATACCAGAGTGCACGTGCGGTGCTGCTTAAACAAGAATGACGACGTTAAAGAGCGTCAAGCACGAGGATGCGTGGCAGGACGTGAAGTAAACAAAAGGTAAAACATCCAATGGGCAGCGAACACGGAGATTTCAAGGCCCAATGGCTTGACACCACGAAACAGGAGTATCTCCAATGAGAACGAGACAAGTGGGCCAGAGCTGAAGCAGGAGCCTGGGGAGACCAGAGCAAGGGGAATTCGAGGCAGGCAGTGCAAGCGGAAGGTCGTCACCGGACCGGGCGCTGAAGATGGGCCGTTGGGTTCCGGACCCGAGCCTACAGGACTTCCACCGGCCGGGGCCTCCTGCTGTCGGGTTCCCGCTCCAAAGGACCGTGGCCATCCGGTCCTGAACTCCTTTCCAGAGCCTGCGGACTTTGGTTCCGGCAGGCGAGCTACAGCCGTCGGGCTCCGGGCCCGAGCTGTGCGCCCAGCTGCTTGACTAGGTCGACCCTAGTTCCCGGACGCGTCGCCACCAGCCTGCGTTCTCCCGTCTCCGACGTGTCCACGCTCCTCAAGCCGAAACCATCACGATTTGGTAGGGCTTTTCGACGTGTCGCCAGCAGCCAGCGTTCCCTCGTCCTCGTCCAGCCCACGCATTGACGCAGGAGTCACGGCGTTCCGGTTTCTCATCACCGCCGAAAACCAACTTGTGGGTGAGACTGCACCGATACTCTTGCGCTACTCCCATCACTCAGCCCCTTTCGAACGTTAGGTTTAGTTACTGACTTTGAACGTTCTTGTTGGGTGTTTACAGATGTGTTTCGTCATGTCCAGTCAACTGTTTATTAAGTGTTTTGTTTTGTGAGGAATCTTTGCCTTTTTACTTTTCAATTAAACTTTTTGTGTGTTTCTTGGAAACCGAACGGCTTTGTCCTTATTAACAAAACTCTCTGAGGCTCAGCCCGGGAGAAAAACAAATCAGCAACAAGAACCATGCATCACAAACTTACAAGTGAGAAGTTCAGCCATGATTGCAGCTACTATCTAAGCGCGAAAGCTGCTCGTTTTGACCTCGACCCACCGGCTCGTAAAGAAGCTGACGAGCACCGAATCGATATCCTCGTTGCTCATTATTGTGCATGCTTAATATAAGTCCCGATGTGAATGACGACTAACATTATATGCAGTCAACAAAACCGAACACCAAACCGCCTGCTGGGTGCGGCAGGTTTAGAAAAATAGTAGGCGATTACGTACATATACACGATGGCTCGCGCTTACAAGTGTGATTCTGGAATTGGATACCTATAGTTAATATTCGTTTTCTCAAAAGAACTAAATAATTTAGGGTTGTATATTTCACACAAATCCCCCCGACACCGACAAGAGCGCATGTTCCAAGTTTTCTTGAAATTGGTGAATATAGAAATATCACCGGAGTTTCCCTTTAGGTATAAAAACTTCGCAGATCCCAGGCACGGGCCAATTCAATGAAGAAAAGTGGTTATTTGTTATTAAGTGCCCCGATATCTGGGACCCACTATAGTCTGCCCAGAGGGCCTATGATGCCGTGGTCGGGCTTGGCGTGACTGTCCCAAAGTGGGAGTGGTCTGCTGCGCGTTCATTCATGAACCTCCAGATTTCGAATAAAATTTCGCGTTCGTCCGTCCGTCCATCCATCCGTCCATCCATCCATCCATCCGTCCATCCGTCCGTCCGTCCGTCCGTCCGTCCGTCCGTCCGTCCGTCCGTCCATCCATCCATCCATCCATCCATCCATCCATCCATCCATCCATCCATCCATCCATCCGTCCGTCCGTCCGTCCGTCCGTCCGTCCGTCCGTCCGTCCGTCCGTCCGTCCATCCGTCCATCCATCCATCCATCCATCCATCCATCCATCCATCCATCCATCCATCCATCCATCCATCCATCCATCCATCCATCGTACGGAATGAATGTAGTGTGAAACATTCAGCAAAGAGATGCATACATCATCTTACTTGTCTTCGAGGCAAATGAACTCATTCATAACATGTAGCTTACTATACTCACATGCACATCATACATGCATGTATGTACAACCTGGCAGTTAGCATGGCAATGAAAAGTGTATTTTAGTATATAAATGACCTGTCGTTTATCTTCATCTTGCAGTCATTCGATGACATACCGGTTCAGTATAAAACAAAACGGCCTAAAGCAAACCAAGACATTCCAGTGTGAATCACGCCGTACACAACATGAATGTAATGTTTTTTTGTTAAATCCTGTCTTTTATTCTTCTCATAAATATGTGTAAGTATATGCGAAGCTAGGAAACCGGCCACGAGCACACCATAAGTGTGACATGTCATTGACGCCGTACATAACGCCCTTGATAATGTGCGAAGGGTATCAGCTTGTCTGCGTTTAATGTCGTGTAGCCACGATTCATCAGAGTCAGGTATGCATCACAAAATTGGGTCAATCCCACTACTCACTACAGGCTCACAAAAAATAAACAAGATCACAGTTAGTCCAACTATTTATTGATAGGTGGGTTTTAACGTCCCAAAACCGCCATATAATTATGAAAGATGCCGCAGTGAAAGTCTCCGGAAATTTCGACCATCTGGGGTTCTTTAACGTGCACCCAACTCAGAGTACAGGGGCCTCCAGCATTTTCGACTGCATCAAAAATTCAGCCGCCACAGGGATTTGATCCTGTGACTTGCGGGTCAGCTGCTGTAGCAATTTAGCTGTAGCGATTGCTAATAAATATAAAAGTGAACTATTTGCCTTCAAATTTTAAATACGCTCGCCTTAACATGTAAAGATTGCCATTCCTAAGGTCCCTGATGGCAGTTATATGTTAGGACGCGCAGTACAGAACTCACTCTTAACTCAAGGCCCTTGTGATTTACTGCTTTTGTCCAGCCATATTCCAGCATACCTGGGAACACAAGTACCAAAATGAAATAACTCATCATATCAACATCGAGAATGTACACCTTTGCTCTAAATTATGTTGCAGTGAATTCGTCAAAGACCGTCAAGACTAGGCCTCCTTTACATTGTTGTGCAGGCATTTAACGTGCATCAGAAAGTGAAAACTTAGGGGCGCTTAAATCCCAAATTTTCGGAGTCAGGAGGAAACTCCCTTACAGTGCCAGATGTTTGGAAGCCGTCACATTCATTTAAAGGCCGCAACGGAGAAACGACATACTGAATCTTGACGGTGTCGTTGCCAGAGAATCACAAAGAACAAATCTCTTGGAGATGGACGTTCTAAGTGCTTCACGACAAAGGACTCTTGCGGCTGAAATTTGTGTATTAATCCAGTCCCTAGAGCTAACATTTTATCTACGGAAATTGACGCCATCGCATTACATATCATGCTGTTATATAATCGTGTCTCGTCACTGTTAGCGAAACTGCAGCAAGGCGGCGTGCCTAAGCCCCTCCACTCCCCCCCCCCCCCCCAAAGAAAAAAAAAACCGCCAGACTACATTTGCCACCTTTGCATATAAACGGCATCAACAACTGTAATATTATGCTACTTCCTAATGTTCTTCTCAAGCAAGCATATCAACAGAGAACCACACATTGGCCAAAAAATGATTGCCGAAATATAAACTGCGTACCAATTTCTGGTTTTGCCGAGCTTGTTGCTTCTTCATCAGCAGTAGCTCAACAATGATGCTTTGCTTGTTTGGATCGACATTCTGAAAACAGAGAACATACGTATATTACTACGATCCCTCCCTCCTCAGCCGTCATATCTCGTGTACGGAGTGAGATGCAGTATAGTTATACTGTAAGAGTAGTGTAAACATTAGGGTGTAGCGCAGGAATCATTGAAAGCGCGAAAACATTTATTCATGCATATGAATATCGTTGTGGAGATATTTTTACTTTGAATTTTTCCCTTGCTTCGCTAGCACCATTGTTTTGTTTCAACAAGCCTCGCTCACGTGCGTTGTACATCGCCAGCTGTCCGCGAGGTGCGTGCTGGAGACACTTCACGCTGCTTTTTGGCCAGACCGTTCCTGTCGGGATGTTTTCGTAGAGGCAGTTGCGATTGCTGCCCACCATCGAATTATGTAGCTAAACTGTGCCACTCATCTTTCTTGAGGGTGCTTTAACCTGGCAAATGGGTCATTGTATGGGACGGTGCTAAGCGTCTGCGATGCGCTGTAATCTTCATTGAAGAACACGGGGTAAGAAAAATAATTTGAATCGATGCGAAAGGCTCGAAGGCGAACATAGAGCACCGTGCCGCAGATAATGTGTGATAGATATGTAGCGTGTTTTGGGGGCATCATGCGTATGCTTCGGTGGTGTATTTGATAAAGAGCGTGGCTACTATCACCGTGGAACACGAGATAGGTGGTTCGGTGCTTTAACGCGGAATTTACTCTCTCTCCTGGCTTCTTTCTTTCCCAATTGCAAGGGTGCATTTAACAACGTCATATGCATGACGGAAATACCTCTATAAAGTCTCGGTTGATGCTGGCATAAAACATATTCGAGTTAAAAGAGGGGCGCTTTACTGAACACTCTCCAGCAAAGAGCGCGGCCGTTCTTGTTCGCCCCACAGTTACGCTAAAATCGGCGAAGTAAACCAGCTGGCATAAGGGGTTGGTAAGTTGTGTGCATTGGTCTTGTAAGCATTGTCGTCTGAAATTATTCAGCGACGGAACGAGAGGCTATTCATGTACAAAAAACCTGAATTGAAACAGTGGGAGGATTGTTTTGCCAGCCAGTGTGGTGACTTGATATATGCCCTCGTTTTATTTCCTGAACTCATACGAAGGCCGCGAAAAATGCAGCAAAGATGCAGTTATTCGTAAAGATGCGGGGATATTTTTGCACCTCCCAGTGGGGTTGTAGCGCAGATACCAAGCTTTTGTCCAGTCGCCACAAATTTCCGCTCGTGGAATTGGTTCAATGCGAACATCGCTGAGGCTTGTTGCAGAAGCTCTTCAAACATTTTAAAACTAATGAGAGAAGATTGTCAACCTCAGCCGGCGAGTTAAGGTGAAAGACTCAATGCAACAGCAAACTATTAAAGGTGTTTACCACTAACACTCTGGTATGCTGTGGTCGATGAAGACTGATAGTGTTTCTCAAGTCGTTGAGTGCTGCCAGAGCATTGAAAAAATCACAGCATATGCCCTGAGCAAATGATCATGAATGGAGAACACCATACATCATTCCACCGTCCGTGGGTTCATCCGTCCATGCATGCATCCATGCGTCCGATGGGGTTCAAGAATGCAGACGGCGCGCGGGTAACACCGACGAGACGCGAGTCAAGGAACCCGAGCGCAAGCGTCTTCAGCGCGCCCACCGCTCTCCTCCGTCCATGGCCCACCAAAGATCCGCCACGTGCGGCGACTATATAGGAGACTGAGAGAGGCATTCGTTCGCAAAGCGCGCGCAGCAGCCAATCGGAGAGTAGCGGCACTTCAGTGAGTAGCGGCAAAGT
Organism: Rhipicephalus microplus; assembly: GCF_013339725.1. Classification (NCBI taxonomy): domain Eukaryota; kingdom Metazoa; phylum Arthropoda; class Arachnida; order Ixodida; family Ixodidae; genus Rhipicephalus; species Rhipicephalus microplus. The sequence continues at coordinate 132,995,910 of NC_051170.1, forward strand.
AACGTCATCTAAGAAATGAAACGAGAAATAACCAATAATTTCTTTTGCTTTCTTTTCTTTCTCTTCTCTTCTTTTCTCTGTTACGCGTGACTAGTCACAAAGTTAGACTATAAGGAGCTTCGGCCCTAAAACTAAGTAGTCATTGTCTCAGCAACGGCTGGTCAGATAATCTGGAGGACGTGCCACGCAAAGGTCTGGCGATGTGGCTGAAGCTTCAGGTATGCCTCTTCGCTACAGTACATATCTACAAAAACACATTCACAGTATAATGATTTTGGCGTGCTATAACTCCATATAAAAATCTTAAATAAAACATATTTTGAAAGTAGCCGAATTGTAGGCTTCACGGAAACTTTAGAAAGAGGAGGAGAATAGATGTCTTTCATGCAGGCTAACATACGGTGATACCGGTTAGCTACTAATTTTTTATCGCTGACGTACTGTGGTGGTTATTCTAGAGAGTGAGTGCAAAGCATCAGAGGTTAGGTCCGAACCAGTTGGTACAGTGATATATTAAAACCGGTAAGCACAGAAAGCATGCTCACTCTGCCGTTAATGCGGAACCCATTCATAAGGACGTTGGTCTGGTTGATGAGGTCCTCTTGAAAGTTCTTCTTGAGTGCCCTTCCTTTGGGACGGATGCCTTCCTCGGGTACGGGTATCACTTGTATTCCCCATACTGAGATGGCCACGTATGAATCCGAGAGATACTCCACCAGCTGCTCGCACAATAAATAGACCAAAAGCAAGAAAAAACAAACAAAGGTGCTATTTTGCAATTACATTGAAAAGTATCACTATTGCGTCTGTATGAACGTTCACAGTGTAAACGATGACCAGGACTTGAGGATATCTACACCTGGAGCGATCTATAGTCGGTCTCAGTTGTGGCCGGCCGTAACTGAACAGGAAATAGGTGAAAAAAATAATATTTGACGAAAATAGCTAATTATAAAAACGACTCCCAGTTCTCTATAGCAAAGACTTGCTTGAACATTCTAAAAAAGTTACAGTGCTGAACTACAAACCACGTAGCGTCCCAGAGTGTTCAATACTTAAAAAATGAGATTCCATCTGTTTCTGTGGGAAGTGTTTAATTGATTGTCATGGGGTCGTGATGTGGCCGAAGGCAGGTGTGTTTATGTTGAGATTGAACTGTTTATTTCGGCGAACCTGTGCCCGGTAAACGCAAAGTCCGAGCAGTCTTGCACAGATAGCAGTGAACGGAGCGTCGGCCGTCGATCAACTACTGACAAGCGGCGAAGTGCGCCGATTCATACTCTTGTCATCCTCTTACCTCACCCGCTCCACCGAGACAAAAGCGCTGCCCTAAGGCAGTGCATCCGGGGTAGCTAAGTTCTTTGTCGAAAATATCGTCCTACGTCACGGCGCCCCGGAGGTCCTCATCACCGACAAAGGAACGGCATTTGCAGCTGACCTAACTCAAGCAATCTTGGTATACAGCCAGACTAACCACCGCTGGACGACAGCGTACCACCCACAGACCAACAGCCTCACCGAGCGGCTAAACAAGACAATCGCCGACATGCTGGCAATGTACGTCGATGTCGAACACAAGACGTGGGACGCCACTCTTCCGTACGTGACCTTCGCATACAACACGGCGGTGCAGGAGATGACACAGATATCTCCATTCATATTGGTCTACGGAAGGAGCCCGAAAACGACGCTCGATGCCATGTTACCCAACATCACCTACAAAAAAAAACTTGATATGAGTGAGTTCCTTCAACGCGTCGAAGAAGCCCGACAACTCGCGCGTCTTCGTATCAAGAATCAACAGACGACCGACAGTCGCCGTTACAATCTTCGACGACGCTTCGTGGAATACGAGCCCGGTGAACGTGTTTGGGTGTGGACGCCGATACGCCGACGTGGACTCAGGGAAAAGCTTCTGCGACGGTACCTCGGACCGTACAGGGTTGTTTGACGTCTCGGCCTACTTGATTACGCGGTTGTCCCCGACGGCATCACGAACTCTCAACGACGCCGATCGCGACCTGAAGTCGTTCATGCCGCGCGCCTTAAGCCGTTTCATGCGCGTCAACAAACTGAAACAGTGTTTTTTTGTATTATTGCTGTATCGTAATTTATTGATTGTACTTTCTTGCATAATTTTTGTACCTTCATCTTTAGTTAGAGCATCGGGACGATGCCTTTTTTTAGAGAGGGGGGCAATGCTACGTTCTATTCCTCAAGCTTTGTTATCGCCCCAATACACTACACAATTCTCAGTGCAAGCAAAATTTCCGGAGCCCTCCACTACGGCGTCTGTCATAATCATATGGTGGTTTGGGGACGTTAAACCCCACATATCATCATTCTCAGTGCAAACCGCGCCTGCAGTTTTCGAGAAGCTTCCGAACTGTAGTAGATCATTTCGATAAGATCACGCCCACTCCGCTAACTATACAGATTATTCTGGAACACTCATCACCGCCAGTGATAACGCTAGAATATTCGATGGCAAGCGTATAAATGCCGACGCACTTCGCCGCTTGCCAGTAGTTGATCGACGGCCGACGCTCCGTTCAGGCTATCTGTGCAAGACTGCTACTGTAATCGGACTTTACGTTTACCGTGCACAAGTTCGCTCAAATAAACAGTGAAATCCCAACATAAAGTCTCCTGTCTTCGGCCACGTCATGACCCCGTGACATCTGGATCTACTACAGTCCCTAAGCTTCTCGAGAACTGCAGGCGGGGTTTGCGCTGAGAATTTTGCAGTGTATTAAGGCGATAACAAAGCTTGAGGAATGGAACGTGGCAATGTCTGGGGTTTAACATCCCAAAACTACTATATGACTATCAGAGACGCCGTAGTGGAGGGCTCCGGAAATTTCGACCACCTAGGGTTCTTTAACGTGCACCCAAATCTGAGCACACGGACATACAACATTTCCGCCTCCATAGGAAATGCAGCCGCCGCAGCCGGGATTCGAACACGTGACCTGCAGGTCAGCAGCCAAGTACCTTAGCCACTCGACCACCTTGGCGGGGCGTGGAAAGTGTTTAATTGTCCTATGAAGCTATACGCTCTCTAGCGCGATACTGGAAATGTGCCAACGTGCACCAGTGAGTCTCTGCTACCCATAACTCGCAGGTGTTTTTTTCATAACTACATTTTTTCAAGAGATGTAATGCTTCTCATCTACTTCCCATTCAGTTTTGGCAGGCCGCCGTTCCTGCTGCCGAGGGATGGCGCCACGTCAGGATGCCCCAAATTTCTGAGAATGCAAGCTTGGAGGGCTCTTTTCCAATGTAGTCAGTCGTCAAGAGAACTCGTATTTTAAATAAGTGGAGGTCCGAAATGCGCTACCTCAAAAATGAAGTTCTCTTCCAGGACTTTATTCTAACGGTCATGTCTTTTTCTCGAGAAATATGACACAAAACTCGAAATATATTTTTGTATTTCATAAGCTCCAAGGGTGAAGAAATAGCTGTATTATGTATGAATGTGAATATTTTGGTCAGTCTGGACATTTGGTAATTGAACATTTTTGAAACATTGAAACAGATTGTTTATTCTAAAAAAAGACAACTTTCACCACGAACTGAATAATGCAAATCAATGGACCATGCAGCCTTTACTACGCACCAAACCAACTGACACATTCGTTGAGGTAAAGCTTGGTGTTTACCCGGTATCGAATGCTATTGCTACGATATGAAAATTTTTCTAGGTCTTTATTTTACCTCGACAGTCGCTGGCCTGTAGGAGAAGTTTTTCGTGTGATTGAAGTCAGGGTCCGAAGTTCCAGAGACCGCCTCTGTTACTGTGTCTTCTTGGTCCTTGAACATGCGATATTTGCACCTTATATCCTGAAAGCAAGAAAAGACCATCTTTAGGTTCTTCCTTTAAGCCTGAGTTCATTATCTCATTTATGAATTTCCCTTTCCTTATCCCACATGTTAGGCAGCCAGCCAAGCCTAACCTGATTAACGTTCCTTACTTTCTTTCGATTTTATATCTGTTTCTGTTATTGATACAGACTATATTTGTTTGCAATAACACTTTCAAGGCTTGTTCCTAAATTGTATTGGTTTGCCGCTAGAATAACAGAGCTCGCATAAATTTTATTGTTTCACAACAGACAAGGAATCCCGTGGTTATTTTAATTCCATAAATTGACAAACGATGCAAAAATCAGCACACCAGGGCTCAACTTATAACGCTGCGGTACTTGTGTCCACGGCTCACTACCAGAACCTGCAATACAGTAGTGGAACAGTTGGGCCCGCCCTAGCCCCCTCAAATTCACTCCGCTACACGACCATAAAGTATTTACAGTATTGTGCTTGTACTCATTTGCGCCAACGATACTCGACGTCAGGTGTTCGACAAAACCTCTTACATCATGTCATCAATGTGTTGAGGGAATCTTATTTTTTGTATACCTGTGCAAATATGCGGGTTCATTGCGCAATGAATATTTTTATGCAGTGTTTTACCATAAGACGCAGCGACTTTCTTACCTTGCGTTTGACGACGGCTGACAAAATACGCACAGCTGATCCCTCGCATTGAAAACCACACACGCTTCTGCTAATCACTTCTTTTGTGAAATGTTCGCTATTAATCTCCAACTACACTGTGCAGCTGCACATACGTTATTTGTAGTAGAACTTGGTGTTAGGCTTCTTGGTGCATGTCGTAATTCGATAGCCATGTTTGCACCAAAATCACAACCACACTGTAAATGAAGAAAAGAATTCTACAGGACTGGCCCTCCTCTTGTTTGTGTGTTGTCTTTGTTTGCAGAGTGGTCACGACTTTGGTGCCAAATTGACTGTTTGAGATGTAGGTTATTTGTATGCAACCAAAGCAAATTGTAATTTCATTGTTTTATTGAAATCATGGAATGCGAGAGATTGGTGCCACTATGGTGGCACCGGCTACTCCTTCTGACGTAATAGACAAGTAATGTCGAAAGAAAAACAAATTTATTGTGCCCAACGAAACTAAAACGTTTTTAACGATTTCCACGCAGGTTACCTGTGGAGACATAGGGTCTTTATTTTGACTTAGAGAAGCTCACAGAATATATTTACATTACTTTCAGCACAACTAGAACAATACACACAACTAGAACCATGGAATATCTAGCCTATTTCCTTGTTCATTGAAGATTTCCAAGAAGCACATAACATAGTTATGTTAAAACCAATGTCAACAAGCTGCCTCTTGATTTATTCATAATATTGATATCTTTATTACAGGTTGCACTACCAAAGCTATGAATATTGTTACAACGTGTCCTCCAGCTGTTCGAATTCGCGTTCCATTCCACGGCGTGATCACTTTCCTGAGATCTTTCGCTAGCCTCCCGCTGATGATCGAATTGTCTGCACCAGCGTCTACCAATGCACTGACCTGAAGACCATCAACCAGCACAGGTATGTCGAGCGACACGCGGTCACTAAGTTCAGATGCGGATGTCGGCGTTTCTTCGGCACTGCGATTATTCTCGGACGAAATGCCTTCGGCGTTGCGTGCAAGCATCGATGGGAGGTCTTCCGCACTTTGAGTCCCAGCGACCTTGCCCCCGAAGGCCGCTGCCTTCAGTTTTGCCGACGAGGGCTCGGGGAGCGTTCCCGTGCCGTCACCCCAAAACGTGGCCCAGTGGCTGCGGGTCTCCTCGGAGATGGTGACCGCGATTGCCGTCGTGTAAAGGGTGCACGCTGTTGCGCGAGATATTCTTCGATATCCCTTGGCCTTTGACCAATTCGGGGACGAGGGGAATTGACGGAAAATCCGCGCAGTCCAAGTTGCCGGTATGGGCATTCGCGGTAAATGTGACCAGCCTCACCGCAATGATAGCAGAGGGGTCGTCTGTCTGGCGTACGCCAGAGATCAGACTTGCGCGTCGGTGTACGGCGACTATCGATGTCCAAATCAGCGTGCGCTGACTGAATCGCGACTGACGGCATCATTGTCTGGATCGGGACGTATGGCATTGTCTGGATCGGGACGTGCGGCACTGTCTGGATCGGGACGTGCGGCACTGGCTGGATCGGGACTCCTTGACCCGAAAGAGGAGTGGCAGATCGCAAGGCTTCCGCGTACGTACGACGGCGACTGTCAGTAGACACAGGAGCCGTTTCCAGATCAACCGACGTGGGCGGAAAACGATGGGCGTGCAGCACCTGCTGGACCTCGTCGCGGATGACACTGGTGATAGAACCAACATCGATTTGCCTTGTCCCGTACATCTTTTCCATTTCTTCCCGGACGACAGATCGAATGATCTCGCGAATCCATTCGGGGCTCTTGCTCCCAGGGGTGGCGAAAATCTCGGGAGTTGAGGCAGCATTCACTTGACGGTCAAACTGGGCAGACCGTTGGTGCAGTACTCGCTCCATTGTTGCCGCTTCAGTAAGAAACTCAGCAACACTTTTGGGGGGACTACGCACCAAACCAGCAAAAAGTTGTTCCTTCACACCACGCATGAGGTGGCGCAACTTTTTTTCTTCTGCCATAGCAGGATCCGCTCGCTTGAAAAGCCGTGTCATGTCCTCGACGTACATCGAGACGGTCTCGTTGGGCATCTGGATGCGTGATTGAAGTGCACGCTCCGCCCGTTCGCGGCGGTCGGGACTCCTGTAGGTCTCCAGGAGCGGACGCTGGAACTCGCGCCAAGATGTCAAAACATCATCCCTGTTCAAAAACCACGTCTTGGCACCGTCTTTTAGGCACGTGTACACGTTCCGGAGCTTCGCGGCATCATCCCAGTAATTGATCGCTGCGACACGTTCGAACTCACTCAGCCAGTCGTCAACATCTTCATGCTGCGCTCCGTGAAAGGGGCTAGGCATGAGCGGGTTCTGGACGGTGCAGTAGATCGGCGTGGAAGGTGTCGGAGCTTGCATGGGATCTTGTGTCGAAGTCATAGTCACTGCGTCAGTGGTTGGTGTCTCAGGCGGTAGGCCTCGTTGGCGGCGGCTTACTCTATGAACAGGAGTGTCCACGGGTGCAGGGCTTGTGTTCCGGCTGCTGGACGGGGTCTTGGGCATCGGGTGGATTGCAAGACGTTGTACCCAGCACCTCCACCAGTCTTGTCACGTTACTCTCGGCAAACTTGATAAAAAAATGGGCTTGTTTAGTCGACTACTCAAGCAGCGGCTCAGAGAGATCGTCTTCGTCTTCTTTCACCCTTCGATCTCACCCAAGCAAACCATGTGGCAATATGATTGCAGCAGGGTGTCACATTTTATTGTTTGTTCGCTTTGATGTTGTATATATAAACGCAATTTTTTACGTATTTTTTATAGCTGCCGTATTAAATTTCAGCTATTGCAAAGTTCCTATTGATTTCAGTGAAAAAACTACAAACACCCAATCACAAAATTCTAGATCAATTTCGTGGTGTAAGTGAAGCCCGCGTGGTCGTTATAATAATTGGGTCGTGGATGCTGTTGCGGACCGGCGTCTCACCAATGCTTCCCCGCTGGCGTGGGTTTCCGAGACGTCAGGGTTACGTCGTACCCGGTCTCCTGTGGTAGCGTGGCACAACTTCGGGTGGAGGAAACGTTGCTGACAAGTGAACTGGTTTACCGGCATTATTTACAACCATTTACAGCATGAGAGGTTCGAGTTCCGCAAATCACGAGCGGGGTGTATGAACCGTTAAACCATGCTTCGGAGCAACGTCCAGCACTTTGCAGCGTCGTTTTATGCCCTGTCGAGCTTCTCCACCTTGATTAAAACACCAATAACATGCAAGACACCACGCACTTTGGCATCAGCCAATAACACACGACCGCCGCGTAGTCATCGCATCTCCTGACGCAATGCTCCTCCGGCCAGTTTCACTGAGGAGAAGGAAAATGGTGTCCCACATGTGGTGGTGGTGGTAGTGGTTAGCAGAGGAGAAACACACCTAATTTCTGCAGCGCGGTAGCGAGCACGGCGCTGTGCCTGCCCTCATGTGCACGGAACAAGTTGGTGGTTGGGTTGCTGCTGCCGTCTTTCCTTGAAAGGGCACCAAATGATTAGCGACTCTAATTGCTTAGACACGACCTGCGCGGTCAGGCTGCCTCGCCGTCTCCCCAAACAAGGCAGCCAGGAATAAATGCTTGTAGGGACGCGCTGGCTCACGGACCGTCGACGTTGCCATATTCTAATCCATTTGTTGGTTCCCGCCGCTTGACGCTCGTTCCTAGAGAAGATCGCAGGTTTCCGGCGTGAGAACGCCAACCGGCTATGCTTGTGATGGCCAGTATGGCGCCCACTGGCGGGATTTACAGCAATGCATATTCGGGGCACAGGACTGTACACTTACCGTGAAGCGTTTCGGCAACGAACGACAGTGCAGGATACGGACGACAAAGTTCAGGTCTCGGCCCACAAGGTCTCCGGGGCTGTCCAGGAATACGTTGTCGTGTTCGGTGTATTCATGACCAGTTTCTGAGCATGGTACCATCTCAACCTATGCAGGGTAAGAAAGTTGTTAGTTCTAGTTAACTAATTTAAATACTGTCTAAGAATAACTCCCAAAAGGTGATCGCTAATGAACAAGCTGAATTTATAAGTGCCTTTGATAACACGTATTGTTCACCGTCAGTGATACAACACACAAAGAAACGCCCTCAAATAATTCCCTCCAAGAGAATTTATCTCTTTTCCTCTTCGACACGACGATAAAAGCGATGTAGAATAATTTTCACGAGTTGAATGTTTTGAAAAACACAAATAAACATTTACTCCTATATAGAACTCTTGGCCAGTCGTTTAAGCCCTTCGGCGCTTCACTTTGTGAATGTTTTTTTTTTAATCTTTCACCTCCAACTGCAAATTTTCCTATTTGCATAGCATTTCTGAACATAGAATGACAAAAAACTTTTTGTGTTGTGATGAAGCAATCTTTCTCGAAAGTTTGCCTACGATCTGTCTAGACATAGTTTCACTTGTTTAAAGCAAAAAGTCACCATTTATCATCATCAATTCTTGAACCTAACTGCCATTGTTCGGGCGTTGCGTTCGGGGCATCATGTAAACTTAAACTGCGCTTCGCACGAGAAACCGAAGTAGAAGCAAGCAGGATGAACGCCGACTAACAACTGATCTATTTAAAGTACAAGCTTTCCTTCTGAAACTATGCGCGCGTGCAACGAGAGTAATGACCTCTTGATGAAGTTCACCCCCCTCCCACCAAGACTTCTATATACACCAAAACATCAAGCTCTTTCCTGGAAAAAGGACATACTCATTTGAGCGATGTCGAGATATACGACGTACGTTCATTACGTGGTCATGACAGTAATTGCGCACGCATATATGTTTAAAGTGGTTTTCACGTGATTTCAATAACTCTGTTGCTAGTTGGCGTTCGTCCTGTCAGTTTCAACACAGGAGTCTCATTCCTAGCACAGTTTAATTTTACGCAAAGTTCGGCACATCACCCGTACCGTGGGAATCGATATCACGCGAAGCATACGCAATGAATGTAACCGTCTCATGATTTGCTTTTGTTTTCTTAGCGAAACGTTACAAAATGGCGATAAACAGATGGACAATTGATATTTATATGCACAGACATGCATGTTGTACAGTTGCGTATGTTTTACACAGCCAGTTGTTCGCCAAGAGCAACATGAATATTACCATCACCAGAAGCGGAAAGCTGAATTGCAGATCAACCAAGATGAACGCATACCAGCTTGTTCACGCTTTTATTCCTATGCAATCTGAAGTGTAGTGCTTGTGTTTGCAAGGTTGGTGGCCCTGGATGGTGCTACGGGGACCTATTTTAGTGGATGGTGCACAACAACAATGGACGTTAACCCGACATGGCGCTTTTATTATTGGAGTACATATGCAATGCTTATAATTTTAGATACGCAGCACCGCAACCAGAAGCGATGTTCCACCGACGAAACGCCTGCGTGGGGCTTTTTTCCAAAGCAGTTTCGAGTTATTGCGTGGTTCTTATTGTGGTAGGATACTTAATTACCACTTTGGTTCAATGCACGCTGGGAAGACAATATATATTCTTTGCGCATCCAGGCCCCCAGCGCCGCTTCTTGGTTACATAGGGGAGGAGCATACATAAGGAAAACGAACGTTCAAACAAGGTTGAGGTAAATAAAAAAATCAACGAAATATATAATAAAAGAGAGAAAGTGAACATGCTTAGAGGGTCAAAATACGCCCGTAATACATGAAAAACGATACACTTATGGTAAAAAAGAACAAAAACTCCCCGGCAGGTTGTTCAGGACCTCAATAAAATTATGTGTGTCTCTCTCTCTCTCTGTCGAAAGACGCTATGCATCAGCCCATGCCGAGAATATATGGGGTTACGTCTCAAAGCCACTATACGATCATGAGGAACTCCGTACTGGAGAGCTGCTGAAATTTTGACTATCATGTGTTCATTACGTGCACTGACGTACATCACACAGGACATGGGCCTAAGGCATTTGCCGCCATCAAAATGCGACCGACCAGGCCTGGATTGAGCCCGCCGCCTCCGGGTCCACAGCCGAGCACTACGAACTTTACACTACTATGGCATGCTACTTAGATCAAGCATAACTGAATGTAAGAACAGCGCAATCTAGAAGTAGTTTCTTCGTAACTACAGAAGCGAAAAAACAAGGACTGAACAAGGCTTCCGTAGTTACGAAGTAACTACTTCTATGTTGGGCAATAGATTTTTGTATGCAAAAATACTTCGTAATTAAGCTATATACAACGCGCTTGATAGAGAAATAAATGGAGTAGTTTCTTCTTACATTGATAATCCCAACTTCTTCTCCCTTGAAGTTTATAATTTCCAGTTGTTCTTTGAGATCAACCTATACGAAATAAGTGTGATTTAGGTTCACATAATATCAATGTGCCTATGAAAAAAGATACAATTGCATTAGATGACTCACCATGTACGCTAGTGGTTGCAAGTACACTTGCACAGTCCCTATCCTGACTTCTGTGTTGGGATCTTCTAAAAAAGGGTCTCGTTCCTGCATATTCAAGGTTCGTACGCAGAGTTACAAGACTCATTAGGCCCGCCTTCACGCACTCAAATGTATATGTTTTTTATAACATACCTCGTCCACTTCCCAGTGCTCGCCGTTCACATACTTGCTGTACATTTCTTTCATCGCGAACACTCGGCTCAAAAATTTCTCTTTCGTCCAATCGAATTCCTGTTCAGCTTTAAGGTATTTGGCCTTTACGTATACCTAGAATGATATAAGAACCATAGATATTTCTTCACGCGTGCATTTTATTACTAAAAAAACAAAATATAGAAAAAGCCACCTAATGTTGTGGAAAATGTAATTGTGTTTTTCACTTTCACATTGCTTGTCAAGAGGAAGCGCTTCAATTTATTATCAAGTATCATACGTGGTTTCTCACTTCATGAGCGTTTGAACATTTCACTCGCCTCAGCGTAAAATTATTCAAATAGAACACAGGTAATTGAAGCACTTTGAAGCAATAATTCATATAATTTTAAGCAAATGATGCCGCATGGTTGGTGTGTTTTTAATGAGCGCGTAAAAGGTTCCTAGCTGGTAGAGCACAGGACAGGCCAATGTTTCTGGCCCAGGCCCGGCCCGATCCGAAAATGCCATGCTACAACCCACCCAAGCCAGGGCCTGGTACTTTTAAGTATGACCCGTAGCCGGCCCGGGCCAGAATAGTTTGGGCCAAGCCCAGCTCGTTGCAGCAGATTATGCCTTGAGCATAAACGAGGTCCTGTATGATCTTCGGCCATTGTGAAGGTACCTGCCACAAACGAGATATTTTTTAGAGTGCTTTGAGAACTTTTTTCAATGTCGCCACAATCACTGGTATACCATCTATGCTTTCGGGTAATTATACCCGCAATATTTTAGCGGAATAATTTCAAGACAATATAAACTATAGTTGGTGTCATAGCTGTCTGGCTCACGTACTCGGTGCTAACCACGCAGTATTAGCTTTGCTTTTCGAAAGACGGTTACAAAATATAATACCTCCATAATCTGGAAACATCGCCAAAATTCTAGTTGGAGTCTAAATAAATTGTATACAAGTTGGTGCCGTTAAGTACAACAATCAAGTCGTTGGCAAACTTCATTTATTGCACAATGCAATTTAATGAGACACGTGCTCTAGGTGCTTCTCGAAGAAACACATCAGGCTTGGCAGCGTTAAATAAAGCTTTCATGTCGATTCCTTGACAGGCGACTGTAATCAACGCACACTACGTTTTCATGCTCAAAATAAGAAGATTCTCTGTCCACCCCTTCTTCCCCAGTCGCCATCACCACAGTGTCATACATCTGTCAAAGCGATCCATACCCATATCGAGCGAGCCACCGTCTTCACTGTTTCCTGAACATGCCTATGTGATCGTCTTCGTGTAACGGCCTTCGATCTATAAAAGTTTTGTGTCCTAGAGCAAGACTGGACTAAGGGCTTCTAAGCAACAATCTGTTAGAGCGCCGAAATGAACCAGCTGGCGGCTTCTTAAGCGCTCTCCGTCGAATTTGGCGTGTAGGGTGTGCGGAGCGCGATCCCGCAGCGACCGAAAGCGGTAGAGTAGGTTGCCAAGGCGCTAATGGCTGAAGGCTTCGGTGCAAACATGGAAGCGAAGTCTGGCTGTAGATGGCTCGCTGTTTGCAACCACAAACGCACGCTTCTGGAGGAGAAGGAGATGTGTGGCAGAAAAGAAAAAAATTATTATGGTGGAGAAATAAAGGTGGAAGGTGAAGAAGCAAACTTTGAACAGGGCTAGCGCCCGTGTAGAAGGTAACTTCGCATAGATTAGACATAATCTATTGTTTCAGTTGGCTTCAATTGAGAAGGCGTCACCTTTTCAGTCAACAAAATAAGTTGAATATTAAGTTCAAACGACAAAGCCGGGCATCGTACGCACGCCAATATACCGATAGTGTGAAACCCGGGTCTAATATGGGCCTGACTGAAGTTCGACCCCAACCGGAGCACTAAGCTCACAGGCCCGAGCACGGACCAGACCCGATCCAACAATGCTTTACGGGCCCATGCTTTTGGGTTTTCCCAGGCCCGTGCAGTACTTTACGGGCCCCTCAGGATAACAAGATGCAGACTTTTTAACGGAGGGGCCCACTTGCTAAAGGCTCTCACATTTTCAGAAAAAAGAAGCACCAATCTTTAACACCACTATTCATCAAAGTTTGGAGGGAAGGTCAGAGCACTTCCTTTACTACGGGCCTGGTGATATGTGTGTTTCACCTGCAAAATTTTTATGTGAAAGAACATCAAAACTTTCGTGTCTATTAATGATTCTTAAGGTTTAACAGCATGCCCCATTTACGACATGTTTACGTGGCCAGGATGACAAGGATATTTCAGCCGCTTACAAAAATCATTTACAGCAGGTGTTCACATAGTGAATATGTGAAAACATAGCCGCACACATTTACAGTGACTCGAACACAAGCTTTCTGTACTGATTCCAGAACGGACATTTTGGAAAGACAAAATACTGGGGCCATGGCGATAAAAGGTTTTGCCATAAGGTGATAAAACGGGTAACGCCTTTTCGAAGACACTGGTCTTCTGACCAGTGCCTACTAAAGAACATAGGCTGTTCTATTTCACGTCTTTGTGTCATACATTAGTGAACGTTGTTAGAACGACAACTTCTGACCTTGCAGAATGCATGAGAAGAGTTTTATAAAGGTAATTTCATTATATTGACCACGGACAAAATGTAGCCACCACAAGTTTAGCATGTCTACAGCTGAAGCTACTTCAAACCTTCGCCTCACAGTGGCCTAAGGGTTTCAAGGAATAATGATGCTGAAGACGGCAGCAAATATAGCGGGGGTTTTTTACACTAGAGGTACGCGGACGAAGAACGCACTTTTTATATTCCATAAACTTGCGAATTCCTCACAAGTGCTCTTGTGGTAGCGCTCAGCCCACAATATTTCAGGCAACTGCACTTCTTCAACTTACCTCTGTGCGTCCTAGCTGTTTGCCCAGTAGCTGTGGCGAAACAAGCAATATCTCAAAATGGACACCCCGTTCAAGTTCCACACTCATTGCGTTAGCCTCATCGATTTTTGGTAAAACTTCTATCATATCTCGATTCAGCAAGGCAGTCTCTGCAAACAATAAATAATTTCGTTAAAGACAACGTTACTGCATGTAATTGTGTGTAATGATAGTAGTATTGCTTTAAGTCAGAAGTCAGCAACGTTTTGAGGCGGAAGGCCACATTACATGAAACCGACGTGGAGGGGACCGCACGGCAAATCGGGAATGCGTGTAGCGGAGGGAAAGAGGGTGACCTTTAACGCAAACTGAAAGAATTCGGGGAATTGACAATAACCTAAAAAGCTACAATAGACATCATGTTCAGTTCCTGGATGCATGTCAACGCTACATTGCAATTTAAAAATGGGATTATAGTTAAGATTAGGATGTTGTAGATAGCCTTTGGATCTAGCCTTGCATAATTTGCAGGTGATTGCCCCGCCCGGTTTCCTCTATGCTAATGTGTGTAATGTCCTTTCGCTTGTTTGTTTTTTAACTAAGCAAGGGAAGAATCTTGAAAAAAATCGCGCATAGCGCAACGTAAGCTTGCATAAGCCGACGGCCTCTGGGCTATTTCATATGCAGTATTGTACCGGCACTCTATCTCACTGCACCATACCCCAAACATAATTGTTACTCATCACCAGTCACATGCGAGGTCTGTAGCATTCGAAAATTGCAAAAGAAGTTGAGATGCCTGTTATAAGCGAAAGCCACATTGATGTCAGCACTGTCATTCCCCTCTTCAGATAGGAATAAACGTGGGGAGGGGGGAAGTGTTTGAGATTGCGTAGGTGACTGCTTAATACTCCTCCGCGGACTGCAGGTCGCCTACTACTGCTTTAGGATTTCGTGAATCATGGCTTCAAACCCACACAACATGGACAGCTTTCTGTTCGTTACTTGCAGAAGTGCGGTTTTTCATGCTTACCTAATGAATCGTCGTCATGCAGCTTAATGCCTGCTCTCACAGCGATTTCTTCCTGTGCCATTTCGTACGTCACCTCTGGATACTTTGACGAGTCGTGCCTGTCATGCTGCCTCGGGTTGACGAAGAGAAAGAGCTGTGTTTGGCCGAAGACTATCCTGCCTCGAGAGAAGAAGGAAGGGATTAGACACAGTGATGACTGTTTTTTTCAAGCACTATTTTTTTATATGTGCTCTTTAAAGTTATGTACTGTTTCCTTATATGTGCTTTTAATTCTAAGATGAATAAATTCATGAATATCTAAGCGATGAGAACAAGAACTTGCGCAAAATTTCTCCTAGATGTATTTCATAACGTTCAGTCAAGCTATATAAAAATCACATATGTACGCATTGCATTCACAAAGCAACACTAAAAACAGCACAATATCCCGTCTAGTGACATGACACTCTATAGCGTTCACGTAGGGGTGCATTCATATAAATATTGTATATGTTCAAAACGCCACAACATATCACGTCCACTCAGGTGACAACACGCATATTTGCACAATTCAGTCACAGGAACATGGCACAAAGTAACACATGAAGCAACACAAAACGCACACGGTCCGGGCAATGTACACACACAAAATCAGCCTAAAAGTTTTTTGATCGGCGGCGGCAGTTGCGCTGCCGCTGGGAGGCGGCACTCACAAGTGATGAGCTGGCCGACCAGCTTTGGGCCCTACGGCAAGCTGAAGATGCCGCCCGGGTGCAAGGACTTCGAGTGGTCACCTGAGGTACCGCCATCATAATTGACGGAGAGCGGGAAGGGACACGAGTTTATCTCCTCTTCCCCCACCTCGCCCTGTAAAACTGCTGGACTTTAAATAAAGTATATTCATTCATTCATTCATTCATTCATTCAACATTTGCAAGCGTACCATTTATTTCGGGAAACTTGTTTAGTGCTACCGGAGACTGTTATTCAAGGCACGTAAAGGCCATGCATGAACAATGCATTGGTCCCAGACTGAAGGGCATACGCTCCGATGGCAATAAATATCCTATTAGCTGTGTCTTTAGTTATATCGTAAGTATTCTAATAAACGATACACATCTTCATGCATCCGGCCACACGTGCAACCTGGACATATCGCCAGTGAAGTTTTGTTCAAAAATTGTTCCGCATACACGGCACCCCCCAGAGGTGGTTGAAAAGTGCGCAAAGTGTCTGCATGCATTCAACGTGCAAAGTATACTTAAACAAAATCCAAAAATCTTGCAAAAAAAGGGGCGGGGGGGGGGGGGGGAATGAATTCTCAGTGCAAAATATTACATAGAGAACAGGCTGTGACTTATCGAACTTTTCAGAAAGTGGTTTTATTGTATACGTTTTTGTGAGCGTGCGCCAAGCCACTCGGCTCCCGTGATTTCGAAGCCATGATGTCATGAATCCCTCATCCGACAGCCCCCGGCCGGCCGCCGTCTTTAGAAGCGTGCAAGCCACAGTTGCACATGTTGCATTCATGTCGTGCTCCCTCTAACAGAGATGAAGTTACCCTTGATGATGTAAACCATTTCAACTTGTGCAAAAAAACGCGCAAGCCATAGCCCTCTGTCTAGCGCCAATGAAGAGAACGAGGTCGTGGATGTACCAGTCAAGCAGTACGGGCGAGCAAACGTGGTCCATTGGACCATGGCAGAAGTTATTAAATTAATGTAGGACGTAAAATGCATTGTTTTGTGATGTTCAATGAGGCAGGAAGGCAGTTATAATACGCTGAATCAAGGCGTCGTGGTTCCTCACTTTGGGTCTACCTACGCAGCTGGTGTTCAACCACTCCGTAGTTCATTCGTTGCGCGACGAGGCATCGCATGTGTGGAATCTCAGACGTTTCATAACACGGTCAGTGTGGTAGCTACTCTGACATCCACACTAAATGTCATTTAGAGGTTGAATCAATCAAAATCGATTAGCCTCGTCACGATAGAGAGCATAGATTATTAGAAAGCGAGCCTCGTTTGCCAGCATACAGCTAGATAGCGCCACTTTCTTATGGTTTTGCTGATTCTCACAATGGGTATCCCACCCACCGATCTTCTCATTCAGAACACCTATCAAATGTTTTTTCCCTCTCTCCGATCTTTCTTCTTGTTTTTACAGCGTGTGGGAATCGACGCTAGCCCGCCGCCTTCGCGCATGCTTTGCCGTTTTTTCTCTGTTTTATGTCCCGACATGACCTCCCTCCTCCGTGGTCAGCCGCGCTGGGAAAGCGGAGAGTGATTTTAACCCCTCTCACCTGGTTGCCGATGTATAGACTGTGGCGCCGTGCGTGGGACGTTTCACGCACGCGCGTCGGGAGTGAGAGAGATATCTCCGGGACCACTGAGGGTAAGCACGCACTTTCTCGTCCGTCGACTCCCTTTGTTTGGGGTCGTTCGGACTTCGCTAACGGCACCTTGCGCCCATGGCGAACTCTTACCTTTTGTAGCCGCTTCTGAACGCTAGGCCAAAAAGTGGTGCGGTGTCCTAGTTCATCGCCAGGCTACGCCGACCCGTATCTCTCCGAAGCCAGTGCGAGCTCCTTTGCTCTCGCTTGAGCAACGGGGCCTTTGTCCCGGTGTCTCCGTGAATCACTTTTACCAGGGGGTGGGCTCACAGCATCCCTGTGTAGTGCTTTTCGCCCGTGGCGTGGATAAGCCCATTTGCTTTCCCGCCACGCCTTTGCAACGGGCTTTGTTCTGCGTTTTTGGTGTTGCTGCAGGCAATAAAGTGTTGCGACCTTGAGCGATACCGTGTTCTCGCCACGGCGAGGGTTAACGTGTGCCCTGCAGCTCGCTAAGACTGGACCCACGCTAGTGGCCGTAATCCTCCGGGATACGTGTACACTACACTGGCGCCCAACGTGATATGAAAAGCTCTAAGCTTTTGACTGCTCTTAGAGAGTCAGTTGGCCTGCGCGATTGCTGCTCGTCGCAACATGCCTGCGTCGTGGCATTTTTGTCCGCTGACCTTTTTAGGCTGATGCCGCGTTGCACAAAGAGGCCATAGCCTCTATCTAAGGGCACCCCTTTAGCACCCATCCGTGTCGTCACCCCTTTTTGTGGTGAACGCAAAACCAACGTGGTAGCTGACGCGCTATCTCGTGCCCCCTGTTCTCTGCCGAGAAGCTTGATTCGGCTGTGACGGCCACTCCGGGTGCCTTCGGTGCCTTCGGACATGCAAGCGTCGGGGACGAAACAGCGGCGAAAAGGGGAGTCCCCACGCGACCGACCTTTGCTGCTATTCAGGTAAGCAGCTCACCACGTAGCGGCCTAGCGGGGGAGCTTACCGAAGGCCACAGTGCCGAGAGCGAACCCGTGACGCCATGCACGTCGCGGTTGCTGCTATCCTGAGTGGCAGGCACTGTGCCGTGCCCCCAGGCGGGCTGCAGAAATTAAGTGCCTTTTCTCAACTTCTAACCACTACCACCACCACCTGAGTGGGCGCGATACCAGACTCCTCCCTTTGGGAGAATGGGAATCGCGAAGAGCTACTGAAGGCTCAGCAGGGTGATTCGTTGCGAGTCTCGGAGAGACGGAGCGCCGTATACGCTGCTTGCTCTGCAGCGGGCGCTGATAACTTCGAGACAGAGCGCAGTTAGCTGCTGGTTCTGCTGCTTGTTCTGCGGCTGGCGCGAATAGGGGGCTGGAAACAGGGCGTGTCGCTGAGTCCCCGGCGGATTCATTTTGCTTGACCATGACGGGCTCCTGCTGAATTATATAGCCACCGGCGAGAAGTCTGCGGATTCGGCCCAAAAAGTCTGAGATCCGCACTGTTCAATCCTCTCACGACGAACTCGTGGCTGGTCAATTGTGTGGCTCAAAAGTTTTCGCAAACTGAGCAAGGTTGCGACCTGGCCTGGGAGGAAGCGTGACATTTATCGCTATTCCGTGCCGGCCACGTCTGACAAACAGTGGAAACAAGGGTTAACAAACCGCCCGGTCTTATGAACCGATTGTCAGTGAGCATCCATGGCGCGTACTTGCTGAATGATCCCCGTTTGGGAAAACACAGCCGTGCCCACATAGCAGACCTGAACCCCTTTTTCACGGTCTGACAAACTCGCTCCAGCGCCCTGCGGCACTTCGCGCAAGTGGCGGGGCGCACCCGGGACGGCAGGCCGCATTCAGACCCCGCACCGGTATTATCTGAGGAAGCGGTCACCTTGGTGATTTCGTGCCTGACAGCGGTTTTATCCGCAACCGAAGGCCCTCAGTTTACTGTATAGCATCAGCATAGTTAGCTTCTTTACGGCCTGTTCTCGTAAAAGAGTTCACCCCGCCGAGCTTGCTGCCACTGCTTCTCTATTTTTTTTATTTTTCATGTGTATTTTATGTTTTTGTCTAATAATAATTAATTTTTCATTTTTATTTCATGTTTTATGCTTCGTTTGCCTAATCTTGAATGTCATTTTGTGCTCTCTCTTACTTTTTCTTCCCTGTTTATTTCGTCTACTGGCGAAGGGAGTTGTGACCTTGAACATTGAGCTTATGAGTGGAGAGAGGGACGAAGGACGCTTTGTGCCTTTGCTCGCGCAGCCGTCGGTGGTGCACGCGTGCGTGCGTGCTTCTGTGCGTGTGTACGTCCCGGTTCCGTGCGTGCCCATGAAAAGTGCGCGTCTTGGTTTCATCCCGTTGACGCGGACACTAGAGGTTCTGGGGGCAGTGCCCTACTGTCACAGAGCTCTGCTCTCAGCCGTCGCCGAGAAGCCCTGCTGCCTTTACCACCATGGCTCCTGGGAGAGGCCAGCTGACAGCAGCTATAGCTGCGGGCTAACACCAGGGCTCCTCACAGCTGATTCCGGTTTGGGCTCAATAATCCCTGGAGAGACCCGGCTTCCCGCAACGCCCCAGCTCCGTCATCGAGCCAGAAATGTGGGGCCTCCGAACCACCACCGAAGCGGCGTTCGTCGGACTCGCTGACCAATCAAGAGCAGCCACGAGCCATCAGCGAGCCCTCTTCCCTGCCCCTTACCTCGCACTCGTACATCGCACACAGTGGACATTGTCACGCTCTTCCGCCCATCCATGCAGCGGACGTTATCCCGCCTCAGCACCACGAACACTAGCCTTACTTCCCCGTGCTCCCTTTCGCATTTTTATAGTCATGTGTATATTTTGTTGTTATTGTTTCTCCGTTGTCATAATTTTTAGCAGCAGTTACAGGGCTGGACTGAGGTTAGCTGTTGCTCATAGCAGTGTCATTTTAATGGCATGGGTGACGTCCTCTTGCTGTTGCAGACTGGTAAAGGGCAAATTTAGGAGAGGAGGATGTGGGAATCGAGGCTAGCCCGCTGCCTTTGCACAGGCGTTGACGCCTCTTTCTCCGTTCTCATGTCCCGGCATGACTCCCCTCTTCCGTGGTCTGCCACGCTGGGAGAGCAAGGACTGACGTTTAACCCTTCTCCTGTTAGCAGATGTCGACTGTGGCTCCCCACGTGGAGTCTCTCGGGACGTTTCGCGCGCGCGCGTCGGGAGTTAGAGAGATCTTTCCGAGACCACTGAGGGTAAGGACGCATTTCTTTTCCGTCAGTCGGCTCCCTTTGTATGGGGCTCGTTCGAACTTCGCTAACGGTGTGTTGCGCCCGCGGCGAAGGCTTACCTTTTGTCACCCCTTCCAAACACTATAGCTCGAAGAGCGGTGCGGTGTTCTAGGGCGTGGCCAAGCTACGCCGACCCGTACCTCTCCAAAGCCAACGCGAGCGCCTCTGCCCTCGCTCGAGCAACTGGGCTTTTGTCCCGGTGTCTCCGGGACACCGGGACAAAGGCCCGAAGGTTTATGACATCGGGAAACGGGGACGTGCTCACGGCACCCCTGTGTAGTACTTCTCGCCCGTGGCGTGAATAAGCCCATTTGATTTCCCGCCGCGCCTTTGCAACGGGCTCTGTACTGTGTTTTTGGCGTTGCCACAGGCAATAAGGTGTTGCGACCTTAAGCGGTACAGTGTTCTCGCCACGGCGATGGTTAACAGTGCCCTATGGCTCGCTGAGACCAGACCCACGCTGGTGGCCGTAATGTTTCGGGATACATGTACACTACAAATGAAACTGCTATAAGATCACAACACGGGTCGCGTGCTGCGCCGTAGCTGTATACCGTCGCCGCCGGTGGCGGTAACCACTATGGCACGAAGTAAGAAAAAACGTCAGCAAATAAACAAAACATCAAAGTCACAATATTATTGTAATCTGGGTCCACTGTGTGCAGGCCTAGTATTTTATCACTGAGCCATGCCGTTGCTTTAAACTGCTTTGCAAACTGGCGTAGGCAGGCTTCATACGGAAAGAATCGCGTTAATATCAGCAATAAAGAGATTTTTTAAACGCGAAGTAACAGCCTGACGTCACACAGCGCGAATTGTGCAACAATTGTGCCATCCAATGTTCCAACCCATTACAAAAGCTTGTTCTTGATCTCCTACCAACTGTGTTGCATACGCACTTCAGGTCTAATTCTTCATCATCGGCAGCCACTGCAAAAAATTAACAAAATGTATTGCATGTGTGTAGCGGCTACCACGCCTCTCTGAAGAATGACGAAATATGGCATAGCACTTGCCAGCCTATTACACAAAAGTTATGAATATTCATGGCGTAGTGGGTATCATGCAAGTGTGCTTGTATCATTTGCACAAACAGTGTTGAAAAAATGCTCTGAAAGGGGAACTCAGGCGTTTTGTTTTCGATATTCACCGATTTCAATAAAACCTTGAGCATTGTTACGAAGACGCACCGTCGTCAAGGTTATGATGGGCGCCACGAAACTCGCCGCTTCCAAGGACACCGGGTGCGCTGACTGCGAAGGGAGCTCGAAGCAACGAGAGGCTTCCCTGACGCATAGGTCAGCTGCTGACGACGCGCCGCAGGGCTTTTTTTCATAGGCACCGGGTAGATCTTTTGAGTAACCAAATGTCCGACCAGAAGCGCCGCTGGCGGTGATGTCGGAATCCTCCAATGGGGCCCGCCACTGCGCGTGGTTGCACCAAGGACGAGGGATATTGCCACGCATTGCGTAAGACTCGCCAGACTCCAAGCCGCCGATTGCTGCGCGTGGTTGCAGCCGAGGACGAGAGACGTTCCCACGCATTGCGTTAGACTGGCCAGACTGGAAGGCACCGATAGCTTCAAAGGGCTCGCGGGCTGAGGGAGCTCGCGGTGCGTTGCGTGACAGACCGGCGCTGCCGCTTGATGATGTCGATGAGTTGATCGCCTCAGGTGGGCTCGATATCTGGTCTTGACACATATTGACTTTTTCAGAGGCATTGACGTTCCATGTGGACTCGCAGACGTAACAGAATGTGTTATCGTCGGTATCCTGTTGATATGTGCCAAATTATACATTCGTAAGTCATTTAGTTTAAAAGAACAAATTTTAAAATTGGTTGCCAATTCTGGAATTACACTTGTAAACGCGTCCACCCTGCGTGTGTGACGTAAGGGCCTATTCTTTTTTAAAAACCCCATCTTTCCTAGCAGACGGATGCAGCGCGTGCTTTCTTCTACGAGGCAACGACAACGCGAGAACAGTTCAGTTTTGTCAGCTGAACACAGCGTGTTAATCGTCGTTGATGCCGGGTCTTGCAATAAAATATTGAGCAACGAGGAAATTGATTCGGGGCATGTCAGATGCAGCACGCGCCGGTGGGTCTAAATGAAAAGGCGATGCTTCCGCGCTCATATAGTAGGTGCAGTAATCTCTGAACTTGTCACTTGGAAGTTCGGACGAGCTGGCACAGCTTGATTCTACGTTGGATGACATTGTCAACTTGATTTTCCGGCGTCGGAAGAGGCACATAATCTATTAATACGTCCTGGCCAGCCGTGGCGGGGTGTAGCGAATCCTGTGACGTCATCCGCAACGGATTATCGTCACGTCATTCTATACCCACAATTGATGATGGACTAGCTCCAAGTCTCGGTCTCAGTTTCGACTTGTCGTTTAATGCTCAATTAAACTTTATGACAAATGTCTGGGCAAAATCAACCATCGTAGCTTTTCCAGGACTGCTAATACTATGTGAAAACTGCATTATCTCAGTGTGGTCGAAAATACACCAGAGTTTCCCTTTAAAGGCCGCTCTTCCAGCTTTCGCTGTGACTGCGGTGCGTCCTTGCGTTTTTTTTTTAGGCATGGCAAAGTCAAGCAGCAAAGTTTCCAAAGCTAGCATATGAAGTCAATCTTTCAATGTCGAGGTCTGGCGGCATGTCTGAGCAACTCGTGCCCAAATTCTACCGTTTATTATTGCTAGGATACATGTGCGATGGTGTATCGCGATCACGGCGGTCGCGACACACTGCCGATCGTGACGAACTGAAAATCCTGTTAAAGGCAGCTGTAAGCGGAGCAGTAGCTGAGGATTTCCTACTCGTGAAACTTTCGAAAGCATAAATCATACAAAGAAATAAGTTTCCCTTACGTTTCAGACGTGCTACGTTTGCAAGTTCATAGCGCTGACGGCAATTAACAGGCAGCGAAGGTGGCATTGCGGCCACGCGCGCAGGTGTCATAACGTATTGCAGCTGACGGTGGCTAGGGCACAAAGCCAAACGAATAATGCTGAAAGAAAATGTGTTTCTCGTAGTTTTGAAATCTATTTTCGTATTTCTCATTTTATGCAGTTAAACTCTTGCTGTACTACAAAACACCACCCACGATGTTTTCTTTCGTATTTCCTGAAACAGATGTGGAATTCCACGGAAAGATTAACGTATAAAACAATCGATCCTGGAATTTATACTGAACCACGTGGCTCTGCACCATGCATCGGGCACATGTCTTGCATATTTACCCTATCGCACGGTGATGCCGGTGAGGGGTGGGGGGGGTGGCAATGATAAGAATGGTAGAACCATTTCGACCAAGTTTCTGCCATCAATTATTGGGCAATGGCCATTAATTAAAGAACGTGTAGATCACGTTCATTGACGCAGCAAAAGTGTGTAGAGTCCCTCGAAGCTTTATTCACTAATAGGCAGGGGTTGCGTCGGCAGCTGCGTGAGGCCTTGGGTTGCACCCGAAGCATGTAACGGAGTATAGCCTTCTTGTCGTTGAATTTCCTAGCGAAGAGGTCCCTTAACAGAGGGAATAGCCAGATTAATTCGAAGTTAACGTTAGCAGCAGAGAACCAGGCTTCTA
This sequence comes from Rhipicephalus microplus, assembly GCF_013339725.1. Taxonomy (NCBI): domain Eukaryota; kingdom Metazoa; phylum Arthropoda; class Arachnida; order Ixodida; family Ixodidae; genus Rhipicephalus; species Rhipicephalus microplus. Next base: position 133,020,041 of record NC_051170.1, read on the forward strand.
CTTTTGACAACTGTGACCATCGTTTACATTGATTGCTTTTCGGTTTGAATGTGCGCCCCTGACAGGAGGGTACGTGCAAGCAAGCTAGCATTCTGGTTTCTGTAGCATGCCAGTAGCGAAACTTCGTTGCGCAACACTCGGGTGGGCCTCTCTACAAATCTAAGGAAGCTATGCTAGAGCTCTGTACGTGCTCTTCCAAGATCAATTACTGAAGTGAGCATATGCTGTAACTCAAGGGAATTTCGTTATACTAGAGTGCCTCGATGCGCGCGCCTTCATGTACAGTGCGGCTATTGCTTAAAAGGGTCGACGCCACCTCTCCTCGCACGTCCGTCTTGTTTTAGGCCACGCCACGTTTTCTTTAAACATGTACGCGGTGCCTGCCGCTTTTTCACCCGTCCGATTCATCACAAGTCCCGCAAGTTGACTGGATGTTGCGTGCCGCAATGCCCGAACCATTCAAGGAATGGACGGAAGATGTTTTCTTTCCCAAGAAATCCTTAGAGATGGCCTTTATGGACAGTGAGAATGACTGAGCTTCACAATTGGCAGCCGACGCTTACCTCTCGTGTATGCCGCTTGAGTATTGCAAGCTCTGTTGTTTCCCACCAACTTTCCCTTGATACGTCAGGCAGATTTGGGAAGATTTTTAAAACGGCATGTATATTACCACCAACCCAGTCAGAGATTACACTATTACAAGTGATGTGTGTAGCTGCATGTTGGGGCCTCTTCAGTGTGAACTTGCCACTCCTTAACATGATCGAACGTTGACCTAAGTGGTAATACCAAATGGGTTTATCGCGTATAAACTGTTCTCATAAATCTGGTGTTGTTTTCAGGGTGTGTTTCGTAATCGTACTTTCGCTATCACGGGCTTCCCCTTCTTTTTATGAATGAAGTGGTGATAATAGATGTGGTCGCGCCCTCAATGAACTGCAGGGATTCACTACGACTTGCGTTTTTTTGACGAACAAAAACGACTTGAAGAATGTTTTGTGCTATTCGGTGAAATATTGTCCCCAATTAACTCTCTGAACGAAGGCATTCTTTTGTACGATACGCGGTTCATTATTGACAACGCATTATTCGTGGTTCAAAAAATGGCTGCAGGTGAACGACTTGAATACTGATGACAGAGCGAAGGTCCCGTGGACCATTTTGTAAGCGTTGAAGTCACCAAATAATATAAAGGACAGACAGATGAATGTGTGCGCCCATAAACGTATACATGGACGGACGCAAGCACCAATGCACGGATGAATGCATGGACAGTTACATGGATGGACGGAGTAATGAACGGAGGATGGATGTGCTGGTACACGGACCTACACATAGACAGATGCGCGGATGGACAGACGGGCAGATACGTGGATGAACGCATGGACGAATGCACGGATGGACAGACAGATACACAGACGGCGGACGGACAGACGGATAGACAACGTACTCTTTATTTTCAAACCTTAGGTGGGATATGAATGGTGTATGCATGGTATATGTGACATCTGTATTTTGGTCCAACGGAAAGCTACGACGAATACACGGAAAACGGACATCTTAGGAGCCTTAGAAGCGTCGCTCCTAAAAATTCAATCATCGCATGAGTATAGTCGTTTTCGCTGCGATTGCTAAACGACACGTTGATGCTTGCCGCCTTTTCGCTGGTATTTTCTTGAAATGATAAATACAGCCACTTTCGGCATTCAATAGGGGAACACGAAGACGAATATATCCGTCAATCGGTCACATAAGACAGCAGCCTCGTAACCTGCGCGCGAATCCTAATCGCTTGAAGATTCAGATACACAGCGAGTATCTCTTAGGACTCTCACGTGAGCAAATTTATCACTGATGGTGGATTTTGTGAAATGCTGCGTGTACGCTGTGTAAGAACTAATATATAAGTCGACAAGAACATGTCCACCCGCAAAGAACAAAAATGAATAGTGATGCCTGCAGCTTGAATCCATGCGCTGGTTGAGCGCACTTCAATGAGCTGGTTCAGCAATGGCGACTGCTGTAGCAGACGACGCATTTGTCTCCACCCTCAACGGAGCGGAGACTAACGAGCGCATTAAGGCAATCGAGGTTATACCAGGCTGATACGCCACCTGGCGCTAGCGACAGAAAACAACGCACCAGTCTTGGCTGTCACTGCTCCATATACCGCAGTGCAACATAGAAATACTTGGTTCCAAAAAGGCTGGAAGACTTCTCTGGGCGTCGTATTATCACCGAAACACTAAACTGCGCCCAATTACACAATGCTCACTTTATCAATGTGACATCGCTAGATGTCAAGTGTAATGCAATATTCACGAAAGTGCTGTTGGTTGTTTTTCCAGAAAACTTTGGCGTGGGATTCAGTAGACCACCGCCATTTCGAGCAATGCCACGCGTGGAGTGTGACCAATCATGCCTATTAGAAGCTTTGCAATTTAAGAAGTCTTGCTGGCGCCGTGTCACGTCTTTTCTCAGGTGATGTAAAAGATCTCATAGCCTGGCAGATCAAAATGACTGAGAAAAAAAATTAGCAATGCAAGGGCTCTAGCAATGCAATTAGCAATGCAAGACCCTTCTTATTGTTTTAATTGGTGTTTAGCGGTATTGAAAAAGTACACTGACCTGTCATTGTGGCGAAGCGTCACCGGAGACGTTGCAGGTGAACCGTTCACGAGAATCTTTGCCTCGGGACATCCCTTGTCCACAGTAACCTCCGTATCGGTCCTCATAATAATTGCATGTTTGTCTTGAATCCTAAAAATGTCAGGAAAAACACGAAAATATTTCATTTCTCAAATGCAACAAAGTCATAAACAAGCCAGCGTGGTTACTACATTTCGTCACCATCGCACAGAACACCGTGACTCGGAAACCACATAATGTTAAACTGCTGACAGGTTGGGGCTCTTCGATCACTTCAACGGTAGGACAGCGTACGCGAGTTTGTATGCATTGCTTTCAGGCGAAATGCTGCCGCCACAACCGCGATCCCTGAGAACACCCCCCCCCCCCCCCCACCGCACACATACATACGCAAAACACACACACGCACACACTCACACGCATGCACACCTGCCATCCAGAGGCCCGGATACCCGCGTTGACTCTTTGGTACACAGCTCTGGTAAGATTAGTTTCATTCGGCAATTGCATACAGGCTAGCATGTTTTGAGCGTGTTTCACGATGAAGCCACCCTCGGTACTTATTGTCGTTTAATGCCCCGACTTCATTCTCAACGACGTTTTAATAGAACAGTCGCTGTGCCCGTTTCACGCCTCTGTTTTTAAGGGCGGACATCCAACTTATGGTGTCCACTTCATCATTATTCTCGGCCTGTGTTAGTACCCTGTAGGACGAATCGCACTCCCGAAGAACTTCAGTTAACCCTGTCCTGTGCAAGCGTGTGTATTATTACGTACTTGGTACTTATTGAACAGATTTGACTATTTATCTATTGTCTTAATTACCCTGTTATTAATTTTACACTGTTATTTGGCACAATTATTATCGCTACGCCTAAAAATGTCGTAAAAAGTTCAAACTCAAACTAAAAACATGAAAACGACGTCAGTAAGAAGGAAGTGTAACTCAGCGCTCTTGTAGAGCACTATGGAAATGAAGACGGTATTGTCGACTTCAACGGTGCTTCTATTTAAAAAATAGAAAGAAATAGGGGAGAGAGGTTTTTGCTCGAGTCTTGGAACATTGAGAACACAGCTGCAAACGTGAAGAGTTATCTAGGAGCTATGCCTTCAGTATATGTTGACGGCCTCGGAAACGTGAAGCAAAGGGAAAGTCGCTGCCCTGATTAAACAAGATGCGAAGGTTCTTCTATAAAGGGTACAATTGTCCCCGGAGGAAGTGACCTAATTCATCTCGAAACACCGGGCTCTCTGCGAACTTGGCTGGAGCCATTTTAACTTCCTAAATCTTCTACCCAGCCAGATAGGTTTCTGTCAAAATGTTTACATTAAAAATAGTGTCTGTCTTAAGAGGGACGCAGATAAATATATTATGAATTCCTAATAACTATCCCAGACCAGTGTTCATATGTTCAAGTCATTCACCAAGTTATTATTGCTAGGTATTTTGTGTCTGAAGCTTTCTCCATTCGTTTTAGTTATTCGCGTCTGCTTTGTTTTAGACCACAATATAGTGTGAACGACTACCTTACATACGTGAGCCAACACTAATACCTTCGAACAAAATACGAGCATGGTTCTAAGGGCTTATTTCTTTGATAGACACAACCTAGTAAAGCTCACAAAGGACGAAACGACGGAAGGAATAGCAGACATTATTTTTAGTTATGAACTGCATTGCCTTGATTATGACGTAAATAGAAGTACATCAATGCGGCTGGAAAAGAACCATGACATAGCCGAAATCAATGTATTCGCATACCCCACTCCCAGCATGACTATGTCTGTGTCCACCTTGCCCACCGTCGATTTTCCTTTTTGAAGAATATGCACAATGCGACCAGAAAGCAGTGGGTCCAGGTTGAGGTTGCTGAGATGTGGCAGGGCTTTCTTCTCCTCCTCCGTTATCAGCTTATCCGTATCCTGCATCAGAAAAAGGAAAGCCTTGGCAGTGATACACAGAACCGAAAAAAGAAGTACTTATCATTGCTTTTTAACTGCTGTCCATAGCACAAATGGCCCGTGTGGGCAAAATATCAACTATAGCACAGAAACTGCTTTTTAATTGCTCCTTCATGGCAGCATCTGCGCCTCTCCAAGAAATTGAGCTCTATGCAAAAGAAAACAGATGGCCAAAAAACATACATAGGTGTATACGTTACAAAACTATCCATCAAAATGTAGCAGTTTTGTAATTTTGTCTGGTTATTCTTTTTGCTTAAGCTTGAAGCAAGTTTGATAGTTGATGCTGTATACTAGCATGTAGTTGTGAATATTTCGCTTTAATTGCGGTTATAGTTTGAATGACGATACTAGATTGGCAAAATTCTGTTATTCTGATAAATTTTGCATAGCAGCAATGCCATTTATTTATTTTATTTATTTATTTACTCTTTTATTTATTTATTTATTTATTTATTACATAACTAGAGAAGATTTCAGACTTCAGGCAGCGCGGAATAGGGACAAGATTGGTACACTGAAAGCATACAAAAGGAAGATAAATGGCGACAGTGTGGCCTCATACTGCATCGACGTCGTAAAACAAGCGACGTGATGACAACGATATGAAGGTGGAGTGGAAATAGTGCGACGTGGTGACCACGACATGCCGATGAGAATATTCTGTAGTAATGGAGTAACATGTGGTACCTGTTACATTTTCGTTTGTCGCGTACGCGTCTTATCTGTGCCTCGTTCACGTGTGCTCTGAACTCTACGCGTAGCGAAACCGTCATAACATAGGAGTGAAACTTAGGCATATGCCAACAATGAAAAAAGTACAATGACCAATACAGTGTCCGTGTTTGCAGCGTACTCCTTTAAAAGGAATCACTACCAACTAGCTCAGCTGTTTGTTATTCTAAGAAGACGTTGTGGCTACGTGCCTTACACGCGTAACTATGCTTTATGGAGTAGTGAGAACTGAGAAGCTATACTTGCTGAAGGCATACCAGCATAGCTTAAACTGAGAAAAGTTTAATAATAATATGTTGAGTTTTAGGGCCCAAAGCAACCACATGATTCTGAGAGATGCTGTTGTGAATAGGACCGGAAGTAGCGACCATCTAGTGTTGTTTACGTGCACTGTTATCGCACCCTACACTGCAGCCTATAGCCTTTCGCTGCCATGAAACTCTGACCAGCGGTCAAGGTAGAATCCGCGACCTTCAGTTCAGCAGACAAGTGCCATAAGCGCCTCCATAGAGGCGGACCGGGGAAAAAACGTTTTTCCTTGCGAAACAGTTGAAGTTTTTAAAGAGACGGGATGCCCGGCTAGCCAATCAGAAGGCAATACAAACGGGGCTCCATTACGTTTGTTGCTCTCACGAACGCTAAACTCCAGCCTCCTCCAAGTTTCTATGAAACTTGTACAACTGGAAGGGCTATAGGAAGCGCTCGTGGAATGCCACACGTCGAGGAAGTTGGAGAATGATTGCCTGACATTATCAATTGAGACGGCTGTGATGGAACGACAACGCCAGAGTAAACGTAATACATATCACTAATTAATGCCGTTGTATATTACTATAGGGTTGTTATGATGTGCGCAAAGAAACGGATTGATCTTCACTTGAGCAAGCATCGCTTCACTAAGAAGACCCACGCACCTGTTTTCTCACAGAGCCCTTGAGCTTCTCTTCGTATGACTGCTTCATGAGGAGCATCTGAGTTTCGTTCTCCTTGATCACGGCTTGCATGTCCTCTTCCCATTTTCGTTTGATTTGGCTTAATTCTGCGCAAATACCACATAATACCATATATTAACGTGACATATGGCCATCCAAAGGTCGTACATATTGAAGGAACAGTTTTGTATGCTGTAAATTAGTCCCCTGAATGAGGCTATTTGTTAAATTGCGAAAAAGTGTAAAATTTCTCACTTTCGACAATTTGTGTTTGTATCAGAGTACTTTCGATATTAAAAAAAAGTAACACAGTGAAACTTGCCTTCTTCAGTGAGTCCTGCACTGAGAACATTGTCGACATTTCCTTTCGCAAGCTTTTTCTTCAGGGCTTCGTTCTCTTGCCGCAGCTCACGAATCAGTTTGTCCGTGGGATCTTCGTTGACGCGCACTAGATTCTTGATTTCTTTCGTGCGCTCCGCTGTAAGCAAATATTAATTTGTTCAGGACACGTCATTTGCGAAAAAAACGCACATTTTTTGTTACAAATAGAAATTAATAACTGACTGAATTGATGAATTGTCGAACGATGAGCCAGTTGAATATGCTCCCAGTGAAAGCGGCAACATTTCAACAAATACAATGTTCTTGCAAATTATTATACTGCCGCAATAGGTCGGTAAAGCTTGTGGAGCTCACTCAGACTAACTGATGAAATGAAAGTAAAGATATGGCAAGAGTAACCTTCAACACTTGGTATTTATTAGGAAAAAAAAAACTGCACAGACATTTACCAAATGTTGTTTTCATAAATCTATAAATTCAGTCCAAAATATTAGAAGAGAGTGATTTCGCACACCAAACTGTTTTATCAATTATCAGTAGCGTGGCTATTTCTTCAGCACGTGCCTACGTTTCTTGAGAATCACCAATCAGCGCCAGGTAACGATTTCTTCAAGTAACTGCGCGTTTTCCCCAGTATAAGTCACCGCTGGAATGAATTTGCAACACCACAGCGGAAAAATAAAATTCCCGGTGATCAAAAGAACACCTTTACGACGAATATAGGTTTCACACCGCCATAAAAATGACTCCACTGATTCGGCTCGACGAGTTCACCGGTTAAATTTTCACTCTATTTCATCCCCGCTGTACCGCACCCGCCTTTGCTTACGACCGCGTTCAGCCTTCCTTGTGGTAGCATCGTTCACACATTTACTATTGGCACTCTCGAAGACAATATCATCTCCTGTGCCGTTGACTTCTTGCTAAAGAGCTCGTCAACCTCTACTATGAACGACGTTGTTAGGAATTTCAGTCAGCCCACTATGTGCTATCACGTGGATAGGGAAAGCGTGGTTAGCAGTGGCATGATGGCAGCATGTGCGCCGTAATTAGCATAAGCGAACGCTTGCCCAGTCTGATTCTGTTCCGAATTTTCTGTACTTCAAATGTCAATCACAAGATGCGTGCGCCAAAGCAATCTCTGCGTCAAGCTTTTTGAGGTCGCCATCTGCCGGTTCAAGATGAAACATTTAGAGAAGAGCTGACAAAGCTTTTGCTAACGATAGTCAGATGGCAGCACTCATGCCAAAAGGAAGCTTACGGGTTTGAGTTTATGCGCTCCCTTTAGGATCGATAAAGTTTGTTCCTCCTACTGATGGTTCAAAAGAACTAATGAATGTTATATTATGTGCCTCACAGTGGCTCAAAGCAGCAAGATTCTGTTCAGGCATTGCAACTAGTTTTTTTTTTTCTTCATGGCCGAACTGTTTCGCTTTTTCTTCCTAGTATACGCGGTGAATCTTCACAAGTGAACATGACTGGATTTTTTTTTCCTTTGACCAAGCAACTATGGCCCACCGTAGCAGTTGAAGCAATAAAATAGTTTTCGAATAGATTTCATTTAGTTTCGAGAAGCAACCACAACAAGAAAACTTTCATAGCCTCCTCCTCATAGCCTCCTGACAGTGTGGGCTTAATGTCTTCGTTCCGGACAAAAAGAAATAGAATGCAGTGCGTGGGATATTTTACGCAAATTGACTTCAGAAAGAAATAAGAACAATTTCTGTCTAAGCTGTAACTTGGCAACAAATATTACAGATTGACAAAAATTTCATTCAGAACCAGTTACAAAGAAAATGGGTGTACTATTCCGAATGAACACAAAAAAATCAACGAAGACCTGAATACGCTGTACAAAATTGTATCTATGAGTCTATTTGATTTCACTAAAAGTCGATATGAAAAAGAAACAGTGAGGCTCTCTGCGTATGAGTATTATGTGTTGATGATTACAAAATGATGCAAATGAGGTATATCGGGCTGACTACATTACAGAGAGAGCTGTTATGAGATGACAACTCGGGTCTCGCGCAGCGCCGTAGTTATCCGCCACCACTGGCGCCCATGACCACATCACGCGAAATAACCTAGTACCAATCACACAGTGGAGCTCGAACCCAGGTCCACTGGGAGCCCAACATTCCACCACTGAGCCACGCCGGTGCTTGGAACTTGTTCACAAACTTGCCTTAGGCAGGCTTAATGTCAGGAAAGCAATCGCGTTTATATGAATTAGAAAGTGTTTGAAAACAGCAAAAGAACAAGCAATCGTCACCCAATGCAGATAGCCTAACGGGTGCGTCGTCCATTGCTCCATCCCATTACAAAAGCTTGTTTTCGTTCAGCAACTGTGGCGCGTACCCACTTCAGACATAATTCCTCATCGTCGTCCGCCACTGCATGAACAATGAACACCAAATTCGTCGCAAAAGTTTAGCGGACACCGCGCTTCTCAGAAAAATCACAAAAAATAGCATAGCGAATTCCAGCCTACTACGCAATAATCTGTATTATTAACACTGTAGTGAGCATCAAGCAAGTGTGCTTGCAGCAGTTACCCAATGAGTGTTTAAAAAGGCTCTGAAAGACCGCTTTCCTAGCTTTCGCTGTGTATGTGCTGCGTCTTCTGCGAAGGCCTGGTGTTTTTAATATATAAACACAGGTGGTTCAGAAAAACCTTGGTGAACCAGCTGTAACCTATAATAACAACCTCCGAGCTTCTAATAACACTGAGCTACTGTAGCACTCTCTGTTCCTCTCCAAAGCAGGGTGATGGAGTTTGTAGGTGTAATCTTATCATGGTTCTGTGTGTATGCCGAAATACGTTTTAGTGGTAGTCTGTGTCAGCCACCTTTCCAAGGTATACTTAGGTTTTCAATATTTTTGCTGAAAATATTTTTCTAGGCGCAATATCTCTGCATAACTCCACGCAGCGTGCTATTAGCACAGAAAGAAGGCAGGCGTGTGCGAAAAAAAAAACAAAAAAACCTTAGCATTTCTGCGCTGAAGGTGAATGTATGGGAAATAGTCATGTGCTCATTTCAATTATTCACCAACCGTAACGCAGGGTTGATAGAGTTTCTTCGTAGTTCACATCCGAAGGACTGATGGTGGCCAGCTGAAAGAAACAAAAGCTGCGATCAATGATTACTCATTGAAGGGCCGTAGTTATTGCTATAATAAGTAATTCTAAATATTACAGAGCCACATACACACCATATACAAGCTCAGCAGCTCTGCACCTTGTGGCCTTCTCAAGAAATTCTTTTGAAGTGTAGCGATTATATGTAGAGATAGTTATTACCAAACTTAACGATTTTTGGGCTAACTCCACAATCGTTAAAAAACATTTCAACGAAACGTAGAGTGCCTAACGTACAGTCTAGCTTAGAAAGAGGGGTGTCACACTGCTTAACTTCAGGACGCCGGTTTGAATCCCGGTCATAGCGGCCACATTTCGAGATCATTAAAGCAAGCATATTGAGCGACATATTTAAAAGGCTCACGAGGTTGAAAATGACCCAGAGTACTTGCGCGCACCTAGCGATCATGTTATGGTTTTGCCACGTGACAACTCAGAATTGATTAGGGCATCAAGCTCCCTTTGTGAAAGATTTTGTTATTTGACATATTTTGTGGCTGAAAAACACGATGGTGCGCTTGTTCTTGGCATCAGCTGGTCAACATGCAATAACTGGTCCTTTTTCTCTTATTGTTTTCTCTTACGTCCGTTAAGGGCTGAAAGCAAGTCGAAATTCTTGCCTCTGAATGCGAAGTAAATCGACTGACAGCAAAATTCTGTCTAGAATACCTGCGAAAAAAAGTGCTCCTCGAGAATTCAGCGTCGACAAATACAGTTGTCTCAGCGTTTTGAACGTACACACATACTACGATCGTAATCCAAAAAGGTTAATAAAAAATATTTCCCAACATTTTAACGCTTTGGCTCTGAATTATTAGCAAAAACTGCACTCATCAAAGAAGATAGCTGATATTTGCATGTAGACTCCTTGAAGGTAACGTGAAGTATGCAATACAAAAAATTTTACTTTGATTTTCAAGATACTTCAATACAATATGTACCTCTATGCTTCGTTACGTGAAAAAGTCTTGTTCATTGTGTTACAATTACGTCATAGCACCCATGCTGGTTGTGTTCACAACTTTGCCTTTATATGAGTGCGGAAGTACTAGGCAAAACTGCTACTGACATTGTGGCTTCGAATGTTTCAGTGGATACGTCTGTGAGATGTCTGTACAGCAATAAAAAATACTTCCGATCAAGACATGATTTTCATATTTAAAACCAAACTCACCATGATCGTTTTGCTGTTCCCACCAAGGGCTGCCATAAGTAAGCGAGTGAGCGTGGATTCTCTGTAAGGCACTGCGAAAGCAAGTGGCGACGTCATTGTTCATCCAGGGAAATATTATTACATACAGTACGAGTACAACACGGGATTCTTTCTCGCCCTCTATGTCCTTACATTAGGCGACATCACCTTGTGGCCTCTTATATGTCCATAAAGCGTTTGTAAAATGTCCGCAGAAAGCGTAGAGCTTATAGGGATTTCATGCTCTAATGATGGCTTCCCGCTGTTACTTCCGTTTGCGTGGTCAAAAATGCACAAGACGGAACAGAATCAGTTGGCCGCACATAATAGTCATGCGAGACAAGAAATACCACATGGGTGACTCTATGACAAAGCGATGTAGGAGAGTGAGAAAGAGAATTGTAGAGAAGGAACTGTAGGAAGGTCAACCAGTCTAGAATAACTAGGTTGCTATCCTACGCGTAGGAATGGGCTGCGGGAGATTGAAAGGCGGAAAGCAAAAAGACGAGAGCGACAGAAAAATAGCACGTCATACATCACGTGCACAAGCACCCAGCCAGCAAGGATCCAACAACCTAGCAGGGAAATGCGCCATCACTGTCGCAGCCGCTTGCCCAGGTTCATTTTTTTAAAACAAAAACATCAGCAGTTATTTGGTCACCTCCAGCTGCAATGTCCTTAGTCGATTGCTTCCTAAACTACATTCGACACCTGTCTATTGTGAATGCGCGCTATAAAGGTGGCTGCCTCTGCATATTACGGACCGGACGGTCACATAGGATGTGCCGTAGGAGACAACTAAAAAATTATATGCTTCGTATATGTACCAATCGAGAGTCTTAGCTTAATTAAGTGATCTGAACCTCGCTTCTGAAGTGACGAAGTGCGCCACAAAGACGAGAAATGTCAGGAGAGAAAAACGTGCTCGTTTTGTGAAATTTATACTTTTTAGGGGCCATTTAAACTATCAACAGCACACAACCGATCCACCAGACAAAACAAAGTGTTACAAGAATGTCACTGCTACTCATTGTAAAGCAAGTTGCTTGGCCTAACAGCTGCTGGAATTTATTGTAAGACTCTTTGAAGTGAGATAGTTGAACATTGGACCATAACAATGAAGTGTATATTGACATAGTGCGATTTCAAGTTACGCACGCACGCTCGATGGCACTTCTGCCAATCGTATGGCTTACGGCACACGCGCCTGCGGGACCCAGCAGCCGGGGAAGAAAAAAGTAGTGAGCTCTAGGGACTGCAAAAAGATTTCGTTCTAGCTGCTTTATTATTCTCGTGCACAACTTCGCCCTACATACGTTGGTTAATTAGAAGTGTTCTTTTAACTGTGCATTACAATTATATATATATATATAGTCAAGTAGATCCTCCGTGAGACCACGTTGTGACCGCTCACGGAGGATCTACTTGACTATATGCGACGCTACGGCCACTCAATCACCAGGCATGCCTATATATATATATATATATATATATATATATATATATATATATATATATATATATATGTATATATCTATTGAAGTTTTTGCAATAGGCTAAACGTACTTCGGAAGAGAATAAACACAACTTAGAGGTTCTCTTAATTTTATTACCAACGGGGACTGGTCCACCGTTACAAACCGTTGGTAATAAAATTAAGACAACCGTTCTGCTGTGTTCCTTCTCTTCCTCTATATATGCTGCGATGGCCTCACTGGTGACCACCGCCAGTAGTGCACTCCCTCACCAGAAAAGGATTGACCATTTTAGTGCAGTATAAGGCCACTACCTCCCACATGCATACGTCGATGAACACACGGCCCTCAGTCTACAGCGGCTGTGAAGCAGCTTACCAAGGTGGTGGTCAGATCTGCAACGTAGAAGAGGGTGCTAAGAATCTCTGGGTCCAGACAGGCGGGCATTGGAACCTGAGCTTGGCATTGTTTAACGCTAGAACCTTTTCTAGTGAAGCAAGTTTAGCTGTACTATTCGAGGAGCGAGAGGGTGTTGAATGGGATGCAGTAGAACTTAGTGAGGTTACGAGGACATAAAAGGCCTATAAAGTACTGCAGAGTGGGCACGTTTTTTGTTATCGTGGCTTGGCTGACAAAACAGAACTCGGCGTGGGGCTCCTTATCCATAGAAATATAGCTGGTAACACAGAAGAATACTATACCATAGAGGTTGGCAGGTATCGTAATTACGCTCAATTCGAAATACAAGATGAAGGTGGTACAGGCTTACGCGCCTATATTCAGCCATGATGATTCGCTAGTTGAAAGCTTCTATAAGGAAGTTGAATCGGCAATAAGTAAGGTAAAAGCATAGTATACTATACTGATGGGCGACTTCAATGCTAAGATAGGGAAGAAGCAGGCTGGAGACCAGGTAGTAGGAGATTATGGCATAGGTATTAGAAATTTCACAGGGGAGTAATTAGTAGTATATGCAGAACGCAATAATTTACAGATATTGAATACCTTCTACTGAAAACGAGGGAACCGTAAGTAGACATGGAGGGGCCCTAATGGTGAAAGTAAGAACGAAATAGACTTTATCAATTCGCACGCAGGCAATGCGCAGGATGTGGAAGTGCTTGGTAAGGTGCGATGCAGTGACCATGGAATGATAAGGTCTCGAATTCACCTCGGCTTGATGAAAAAACGACAGAAAACGATACGCAAGAAGCCAATCAATGAGCTAGTATTCAGAGTGAAAGTACAGGAATTAAGAGTCCTGCTTCAGAACAGATACTCGGATCTTATTTAAGAAACCAGCCTTAGAGTTGACGCAATGAATGATAATCTAAAGCGCATCATTACGAAGTGTGCAGTAAAAATCGAAGGTATGGTAGTTAGACAGGACACTGGCAAACTGTCCCAAGAGACCAAGAATCTATAAAAAATGTCCAATCATCAAAACCTTAAGCACAACAGTCAAAATAGAACTGGCAGAGCTTTCGAACTTGATCAATAACCGTAAGGTATCCAATGTAAGAAGGTGTAACATGGAGAGAATCGAAGGCGCTCTAAAGAACGGAAGAAGCATCAAAGCGGTGAAGAGAAAACTTGGGATATAGGAAAAAAAACCATATGTAAGCACTAAGGTACAAGAAAAACAAACTTAAGTACCAATACGGACAGGACAGTTAAAATGGCAGAAGAGTTTTACACAGATGAGTACAGTAGCCGGGACCACCACGACCATAATGTAAGAACTTGAAATAACCTAGAAGACATCTCATCAAAAATGACAGAAGTCAGAGAAGCCTCAGAGGGAATCGAAAGAGGCAGAGCTGCTGGGGAGAATCGGGTAACATCAGATTTTTAGAATGACGAAGGACAGATTGTGTCAGAAAACCTAGTCGCCCTGTTTAGAAGTGTCTCCTTAAGGGGGGCGTACCAGAAATATGTAAGAATGCTAACATCATCCTAATACATGTTGTCTTTGACGTTATAATTAAAGGATAATTTATGTATTGAAACTCATGCCACACAGGCTCTAGTCAAACGCCACACAGGCTACAAAAACGCTACTCAGGCCATAACTGCACCTAAGTCTCTTTCTGAAAGTCGTCCTATTTCCTCACTACCTACAAAAGCCATTTGCATTTCTAACGTTCGGCCATCTTGCAACGCCTATCGTCCTCGTTAAGGTTTTCCCGAGAATGTTTATGACTGGCTTGACATACAAATGTTTGGCCATGCTCTTACATGAAATGACCCACGAAAGAAACAAGACAAAGAAGGAGCAGAAACAACACAAGAAACAGCTATCGCCAACACTCCTCTGTCGATTCCTAATCCCAACGGTTCAAAAACTAAAGTTCTACAGTTTACCGGTGCGAAGATCAGAGTACGCATTTATCAGTGGCCCTAACTCTTTCTTTCTTGCACATTGGCCTTGATTTCATACCCCTCAGATAGTTTTTGTTAAAAAGAAACTGGATTGCATAAATGTAGACGTTAGCACGGTAATTGAAACTAATTCCTCAACCCTCAACATTAGGATAGAGTACGATGAAATCTTACTCCCACAAGCCAAGTTGCAATCTCTTAGATTTTTGACCACTACATTAAAAGATTACTTGGTACATGCAAAAACAAAGAATGTAATAGCTACTGATGATTCTGTCAACAATGAAAAGGCAGGCGTATGAATTGCGTCTGATTTTCTCGGCTGGTCTTTTTCAGTGAGGTTTCCAGATTTCACTCCTATATTTGAAGCCGTGCTGGTAGCTATTAGTTTAGCTCTTCGAAAAATTCCTATGACCGAGATCAGTGCAATCATTCTAACAGACTCACTTTCGGTGTGTGCAACTCTGACAACTTCAGAACAATCTCGTGCCCTGGCAGCGTTCCGCACATTAGCACCACCACATTTAAAACTCCTAAAATTAGCGTGGGTCCCAGGTCACTGCAAATTAAAATTAAATGAATTGACAGATGCCTTGGCACGGGCATCACTTGATGGACTGGTAATTTCGGTAATTCCCGAGTTAGAATACTTATCATGGGTTCGATATAGGAAAGTCGCTATTTTTACAGATAGTTTGGAAAATATTGTTGCAATATCACCAAATGGCCACATTATCAGCCCCTCAAATTTCCATAGAAAGCCCAGTGGAGTCCGTCAAAAAAACTTGAAATTATCATCTCCAGATTCCGGTGCCATGTTCCCCTCCATAAATTTTTATTTACATAGAGCTGGTCTGATACTTTCCCCCCTTTGTCCGTTCTGTAAAAAATCAGAAAGTATTCATTACTATTTTGGCTCATGTTGGAACTATGCAGTAATTAGGAAAAGACATATCGCTATTCCATTTGCGAAGCTACGTTTATATTTACCACAGAAAATGTTACAGGATTTCGTGCCTCTGTTTTGGGAAGTTGCTTCAGAGATGCATTCATGCGGTGTGTAACTTTATTCAAGACTCTAAACGTTTTCAACATAAAGCCCACGTTGATACACAAAAAACTAGCGGGTCGAGAAGTAATTTTGGAATCTGGATAAATCCGCAACATACCAAATAATTGGGTTTGGCATGTCTAGTCGGCTCCCAAAATCGAAATGTAATTATTAGTGTCTATTCTTATGTTGATTTTTTTCTCACTCTCTGAATCTTTTTTCTTTTTTAATGTGCTAACTTTATTTTATAAATTTTTTTCCCTTTTTTTGTTGGAAGCAATAGTGCAGTTATCGTCCATATGTGACGATAAGTTTTCTTGGCCAATCCCACAGAGCATGTATGAGCCATCGGTTCTAGGCTACAAACAAACAAACAAACAAACAAACAAAAAAGCAAACAAACAAACAGCAATTTTAAGTTCTTCATGTCATGCAGAAGTTGGCCCATTCTTATGGTGAAGCTTTGACATAAATTTCGTAGGTTACGGCCAATATGACTGGCTTAACTTTGAAAAAAGCCACAACACGATGCCAGCGTCCTCTTGTCTAAACAGCGGCTTCGGAACTTAATCAGGCTCGCGCTTCAACTTTTGTTGGCCGGTCTGCGGTGTTTATTTTTTCGGATAATCTCCGGCAGTTCCATTGTTCTTGGTGTCATTTGGTTCTGTTGGCTTCGGCTCACTATGCTTGTTCGGCTTGGCCCGGGGCTGTTCGTTCTTCTTTCTTTGCGTCTGCTCTCCGGCACTTTTTCCCGATTCTTCCAGTGGCTTGTATTTCATTTTGTCGTTATGGTTTGGCCAGCTTTTTGGCTTTTGGTCTTCTGCAACCTCGCCCTCCTCCTTACGAGTTGCATTTTGTCCCTGGGCTGTTTCTTCGTCATCTTCCTTTTTCTTTCTTTCTTAGCCACATTTTCATGCAGTTTTTTCCGCTCTTTGGTTTTTTTACTTTTAATCTCTCCACCTCACTGTCTGTTCTCACAGCACCAGGTTGGGACTTTGTTTGCTTTTCTTTGGCGTGGTCTTCGGCTTCGCCCTTGTCCTTCAGCTTTCCCATTGCTCCGGCAGACATCTTGGGCTTCGGATCTTCGCCCTCCTTCATTGTCAGTGCTTTGAAATTTCCGAAGTTCTCTACATGTAGCGGGGTGTTTGAAAAGCGGGTTCACGTGTCCTTTAGCGGTTGCAGCAGGCGCAACTTCCAGTTTCTGTAGACCCGGGGCGTCATCTGTTTTCGCCATGATGCTTCCGGTCGAGAGCAGACGACGGGCTGTCGCGTAAACTCTAGAGCCATGGTAGACAAAGGTCCGACAAAAACTTACCTCGAAATCCTCCCACGATGTGGTTTGGGAGCTCCTAGAACGGTACCAGTTTTTGGCAGCTCCAACTAGTCGGGCCTTAACAGTTTCTAGCGTGTACTCAGGTGGCCACGCAGTTGGCTAAAGTCAGTAATCACCTGGAACGGTGGCGCTGGTTGAGGCTGCGCTGTACCGGCCAAGACCAGTCGTTCGAGCAGGTTCCATATCAGTCTGTTCTTTTCTTGAAGGGTTTGTAGCAGTTGACGAGCTCTGATGATGTCTCCGTGGTTCGAGTCCACGCCTCCACTGCCAGTCAGGTTGACTCTATCCTCGGTGCATTCCATTCAGGGTTAGAATTGCCAGTTCCGCGCACTGGTAAAACTTAAGTTCATTCATTCGTTGATTACTGGATTACCATCCGACTTCTGAAATGTCCTCTTTGACTTTATCATAAAATGATAATTTACTTACATAATCTCGCCTCACAAACATATGCCATACAGGCATGTGTTTGTGATCTTAAACGCCCCACATGCTACAAAAATGCCTCACAGGACATAGCTGCAGATAAGTGTCTATCTCTGACCGTCGTCTACTTTCTTCAATATCTACAAAAGCATGTGCATTTCTAACATACATAAGAAAGGAGTACAAGGACTTGAAGGATTACCGGCCAATCAGCTTGCTCTCTGTCCGACACAATCTATCTACAAAAGTAATTGCTAACACAATCAAGACAACATTAAAATTCTATTACCCAAAGGAACAAGCAGGATCTCGAACAGGCTATTCAACATCGACCATAATCATTCTATCAACCAGGGAGTAGGAAAATGCTCGCAATACAGCCAACACACACATAGCCTTCGTAGATTACGAGGCGGCGTTTGATCAAGTAGAAATATTAGAAATCGTGCAGATAGTGTGGAATAAGGGCATCGACAAAGCATATATAAACATCCCGCAAGAAATCTACAGATGATCAATTGCCACCATAGTGCACCGCAAAGAAAGAAACAGAATACCAATCAAGAAGGGTCTAAGACAAGGGGATACAATCTCATCAATAAAATTCACCGCGTGCTTACAGGAGATTTTCAGTATTCTGGATTGGGAAGAGTTAGGGGTAAGAGAAATGGAGAGTTCGTTAGTAACCTTCTCTTCGTCGATGACATTGCATTGCTAAGTAACTCAAGGACAAATTGAAACTCATGATTGTGGAATTAGACAAGGAAAGGAGAAAAGTATGTCTTAAAGTGATTCTGCAGAAAACGGAAGTGTCGTACAACAACCTCGGAAGAGTACCGCGCTTCGAGGTAGGCAGCAGTTCACTTGAAGTTTTAAAAGACTACGCATACTTAGGACAGGTAATAAACACGGAGACGAACCACGAGATTGAAGTAACTATAAGGATAATAATGAAATGATGTATATTAGGATGACTGGTAGATTGCCACCATCACTAACGTGGAAGGCGTTTACAGCTGCATCTTGCTGGTTTAGCCTTCGGAACAGAAACATGGGGGCTTACAAAGAGGGTTCCGCTTAACTTGAGGATGGCGCTGTGTGCAATGGAAAGAAAAAAATCACGGCATTTCAAGCTGCTTGAAGATAATTATGGGGCGAAGCTTTCGGAGGTGATTATTGTGACTAAAGTTGAGATAGTACTGACACTGATTGTGGTTGTGATACTCATATATATTTTTTATTCAAAAAGATAGTGCTGAGACCGATTGTGATATAGCGGTGATTCTTCGTTATAGCTGATTTGAGGTTCCGAGTTCCGGGTTACGTTTTAATTTCATAATCACAGATTCATTAGCTATCGTCTCTGGTGTACATTTTCTTGTCGGTATTGCCGCCTTGCATCCGCTTCAAGTTGGCTCAGCAGCGCGTCAGCTTGGCGTTTTTCCCGCTTAGCCCTTGCTTCATTAGCCCTAGTCTGTGGTGTAGAACTTTGTTGTCGCCGTCACCGCTTAGCATCCGCTTCCTTCTCTTTAGTCTCCGCGGTAGCTTCCCGTCGACGGCGACGCTGATACTCAGCAGGTCACGCTTTCCTTCGTTCGTCTTCATCCATATGAGAGAAGAGAATGTGAGGTATGGAACGTGGTTATATATATATATATATATATAGCGTTGACAGCAGCGCCATCGCATCTACAATTACCACAGCACCCTCTGTTCCTTATAAGTTGAAGGTTACATGCAAAACAATTACCACTAACGCCCTCTGTTGCTTATATGTTGAAGGTTACATGGTGTTACGAAGAGACAGGAGACGGCGGACATCGCGAGGTCCTAGGAGCTTCGCCCCTAATAATAGGTGTGACCTTAAGAGACAAGAATATAGCAGAGTGGCCGACGGAACAAACCGATGTTATGGATCTCATCGTTTAAATCGAGATGAAGAAATTGACATGGGCTGGCCATGTTGCGCGCAGGTAGGTTAACCATTGGTCATAACGAATAACTGACTGGATTCCCAGAGAAGGCTGGTAGGTGAGAGAGAGACAGAAAGCTAGGTGGGCAGATGAGATTAGGAAGTTTGCGGGTATAAAGTGGCAGCAAGAAGCACAGGACCGATATATATATATATATATATATATATATATATATATTGCTACGTGCCAGCGCATGGAGCTGAAGAAGACGAAGCAGATAGACTGGCACGAGCTAATCTGTGTGGCTGGCGCTGGAACTGATGGAAGATGCGTCTGCTTTTAGCTTGTTGGAACCGGCGGCATTCTTGAACGATCGCATCAACAGATGACACATTGTTGAATACCAACAAGTGTAACGCATCGTCGGCGAAACCCTTTAGAATATGGGCAACGTAATTGGCGGAGAGGGGTCAGGGGACGTTGTTCCCACCTTAGCTGGAGCAGCCGCTTCAAGCTCCCGCCTGACGATTCGCGTCAAGTTGTCACAGGTGTCTGGTGGATGATATGTGTCGAGACACGAGGACGTCGCAGTGGTGTTAGTGACTCAGAGGGGTAGTCACCGATATATTTACAGCTACCGATGTATTTACAGCTTATTTATTTCTGATGAAGTATGACTGCTGTGGGGTCCTTGCGTCCTATTTGAAGGTCGTTATTTGTGAACTTGGTGGCATAAGAGCTCAGCGATTTCTTGTGTATTCATGATGTAAGAGAGATGCTTGTTGTTGGTGAAGACGAAGGATCACGAGCATAACAGTAGACAAAATACACAGAGGGTGGCTGATGACCTTCATAAACTGCAAGTACTGATCTGAAGAACACGAACATTCCTTAACGGTCACAGTATCTCCGGAAATGATATCATTTTCCCCGTTCCTTTGCTTTTCCACTTTGTTCCTGGACATATTATTCCGAGCGAATAGCCACACATAAAAACTGTAACATTGCGAACTTGGGTGCAATCGTGCTCGCGCGGAACTCTTACGATGGTGCCTAGGCAGATAGCTATATGTTCGATTTGCCGAAAGGTCGAGGTGTATTCTTGCCTCCGTATCACAAAACAAGAGAAGGTCATGTGTCCGGCATTCAATGTGCAGCCATTGTCGGTGAATTTGGCATAACGAGATGTAATTTTGAAGGCCTCGTTTTCGTGCTCTTCAACTTTCGGCCAGCAATATGTTGTCAGTGCCACGCTTCCGGCCGCATTATTTCTTCTATTATAGCTGAGCTTACCAGTCCGCATTGCTTACTAAATACGAAATTCCGCAGTATCATTGAATAAGAATCTTATCTTTGACCGCAGCCTGCAATCACTCTTCTTGAGCTCTTCTGCTGTTGAGTAACTGCGTATAAAGCACACAAGGAACCTCTAAAAAAACATTTCGTGGTCACTGTCTCGGAAAACAGCGTAACATAATGAAAGTATCCCCCTCGGTAGACAAGGTGTTCGGCTGCAGAGCTGAACTTCACGCGTTTGGTCCCGGTCAGGGCGGTGGCATTACGATGGAAACAAAATGGTAAAAACCCTTGTAATCTGTGACGTGAGTAGACGTTAAAAAACAGCTGATGATGAAAATGTCCGGAGCGCTTTACTACGGCGTCTATCATAGTCATATAGTGGTTTCGGGATGTAAAACCGCACATAATAATAATGCGGTACTAAAATAAAGAGATGCTATTCGGCCAAAAGAATTTTGATTAGGTCTTTTCTCGCTGTAACATATCGAACAGATTGAACGGCTTACGAATGCACTGAACCAGGTTTTCAGTTGTCTTGCATCGTTGTGGCACAAATTTTCTTTTAGCAACGGTATATGCGATTCAGTCGCAGCATGACGAGATCACATATGTTGCGTATTACTAAGCCGACTAGTTGAAACATAAGAGAAAACTCACGAACAGTGTTGCCGTTGATGGTTACTTTGTGCCTAACAGGCCCTGTCTTCAACCATGTTTCGCGACAAAAATTTCAGATTACCGCCATGGTGATTTTATGGCTACATCAAACTTTTATTTTGACGCTTTTACTCATCACGTTTCCGTAGTAAGTGAAAATAAACACGAAGAACATCTAAAAAATAACGATTACTTCCAAGTTTTTTGGTCATGTTGACCTATGCGCACACGTTTCTTTGCACCAATAGTCGGCTAGTGCGCATCGAGAAGCCCCAGTGAGCATCCTTCCACCTGAAACAAGAGCGGACGTCAGGAAACGCGACAGTGCAGACACAGCATTCTAATGCTGAAACACAGCGCGGCGAAGAGAATTCCGCAACAAAATGAAGCCGTACCACTCATCTTGCTTGAGGCACGGCTACTTGAAGTTGGGCGGCTATTGCTCTAACTTTGCGCCAATTTCGGTATAAAGCTTCAAGAAAAAAAAAGCTTCAATGTTTTATGTTGCTGCTGAGTTGTTGACCCACAAGTACTCTTTCAAGAAGGTGCACTGTCAGTATAATAATTATTGACTTATTTGCAACATACCTGTGTCTTCGAGACAAAGCGAAAGCGAACAAATATTGTACTCGTTGTGCACCGTTATTGCTTATAAAATAAATTTATTTGCTGCTGCGTATACAAAGGAATCTCTACATATGGCTTTTTTATCTGGATAAACGTTTGGTGCTAAAATTAAATAGCATGACTGTTTTGGCTACTTTTACCTTTATTTTTGGCTCTTTTCACGAATATCCAACAGCAACCCTGCTCACGAAGGCGCAGAAGAGGCACAACCGAAACAAGTGGGCGCAAACTATCAACTGTAAATCTGAGGGTATCGTGCGGCGAAGTGGCACCTCACTAAAGATTCACAGTTGATAGTTAGCGCCCACCTGTCCTGCGTGTTTTTTTTTTTCTGCGCTTACTGGAGTGTCACTTCTTGTTACAGCTATGCATCGCAATATTTCCCAACACATATTAACCTCATACGAACTAGCCCAAAGCTGGGCTTTATTGACGAGCTTAGCTGACAAACCTTTGAGGTTTGTTCCCTTGGCTTTCTCGGCGAGAGCATGGATGCAGTTTCCCAAGCAGGAAAGTGATTGGTTGATGGCGATGCCTTCCCGAAGCCGGTCGCCAGACGTTTGCGCCGCTGACTGCCGCTCACTGAAATCCCAGATTGCGTTTTCGTTAAAGCCCTCTCAGAGCTGGAGCTATACGCGAGATACATGCACACTTCGTATGAAAAATTGAGTACCTTCCTTTCGCGTTTCGCTCGCATTGCAAGTGGTCCTTGAAGGTTAATTATTCTATATTGCGAGCCCTTTAGAAGCAACCACCACGCAAGAGCTTCATGAGATCCAATTATTGAGAAAACAGGTGATATTCGTAAAAGATGGCTTGCAAAGGCTGTGTCTTTTAGGGATTGCCATCATTGGATCACATCATGCGAGAGCATAACGGACAGCAAAAAGGGAAAACAAATGAAGGAATATTTCTATACAGGGAAACCTGTTCATTTGTTTTGAAATTGTGTGAAACGATGATTAACAACGAACCAATTATTGGGTTCGTGCGAACTGCATTTTCTCAGGACCTCATAGCACGCATTTTATTGAAAATAAAACACTAACTCACTCACTTCGCTGCTGTGCTGAACATCATGCGCGTAATTTCCGTATATATAGTTACACTCCTTCCAAGTCTCTCTATGCATAACTAAGCGACTGTTAGTGATTAACACCGTTTGTTACGTCCATGGTACAACATTATGGGAAAAGCGCTTCACGCACATTTGCTGCGATGTATAACTACCAACTCTTCATTAAGAGTTTGACGAATGAAGTCGAAACAGCACAAATCCTTGCACACGTGATCGAGTCATGCATGCTAAAAGAAAACTGTGTCATTACATTACACTGCTGAATTATTATTGCATGAATACTATATTTACAAGAAACTTTCAATTTATTGTCGAAGCCTATCGTTCCTAAAACTGATTATTCAAAGACATGATGGGCTCAGCAGCAGTTTACTTGTCGGGAGCACACGAGGAAGTGTATTTAATAAAAAAAAAACACAATATAAGAGAAGTCTTCCTGGCAACCCGTCTTTACTCAACAGGCCGGTCAATTCACTGAAACACACTCGAAAGAGACAACATAACATTGTGTTAGCTATCAGAACAATCTTTTTTTTGTAGTACCACTGAAAGTAAGCTCACGCACGCTTTTCAATTTTGTGTCATGTGAAGTGGCCTTTGGATCTAGGAGGTTCCACCTTTAAATGTTCTATTTTTTCGTAGGATTGATGGTTGGAAAAATATTTCAGTTTTTAACAACATCAGCGTACAAATAGCCCAAGCTGAACACACACTTCGTAGGGAAGTATGCGTTCTGGTATTATGCAGTGCTGCACTAAATTTTCAAGCACTTGAATGCTGAGTCACCACACAATCTTGTGTATGTTTATCAATAGTTTTCAGAGAATGCCAAGGACTAGGTACAAAACTTGTGATAATGATAACTCCTTTAAACATAATGGTAAATATCGGCGACAGAACTGGTAACAAAACGGAGACGCAACAACTGGAACAGTCAAGGTATCTCCTTGGCTGGAGGATGTTATTGTCCTGCTTAGTTCTTGTAAACAAGTTCAATTTTATTTTTGTTCACTGAAAACCACTTGCCTTCCAGCTAAATCTACAAGGTGAACGATGGATGTTTTTGTGGTTTCTGGACCAGGAGGCCTCTTCGTCCTTTGGATGAGCATCAAAGTTACGAGAGTGTGAGCACGGCTGGAAAAAGGGAAAAAAAAGAAAATATATATGCATATCCAAGAAAATGAGTTGCGATTCTTGCTACTTTCATGGTTGACAGCAAAGAAATTATGGCTGTCGATGCGAAGATGATTGAATGATGAGAAAATATTTTCTAAATTATATGATGAAATAATACTGGCTGTTGGTATACGTAGGAACTGTAATGTAGCTTGGGTGTAAACTTGAGATGTTGAAGGCATGTCGGATCGACCGAATATTTTCTAATTCAGCCAAATTTAGTTCACTACAACTCTTTTTCCAAAAATATATTCTTCATAATTTAAATTTTTAGATATAGATCTTGCGATAATTAAGGTCCTCTAAACACTGCACATGAACTCAGCGTGAACACATACTTAGTATGCTGCAACTTAAATTACACACATGATACTGATTATTCGAAGCTCATTTATTAAGATCGTAATGATTTTTTAAAGACAATCATTATAATTAGAAAGTTGTAGTGCGTGGATATTCATGGCATACTACCATGTTAGAAGTGGCAAAACTAGCCCTTCTTTTAAATTATTCCGCATCAAGTTTTAAGGGCGTATCGGGCCCGGTGTGCCATAAACGTGGCTTTTCTGTTAGGTGAAGGCTCGTTCACACCAAAGAAAAAACGGGCCAAAGCGGTGCAGTGCAATTTCAACGTCGCCAAGCAGCGAGTGCGCCTGTATGTTCAGACCACCGAGCTTGTTTGGCTGCCCGCGCGCCCCTGTAAGTGGGACCAAGTAAGGCGTTTTTTTTGCTTTTTCGGGTGTGTCCCCATCACGTGGTCCTGCTTGTCCAACCTTGCCACACAAGCCACCAGTCCAGATACCCCGCCATTTTCATTTTAACCCCGTGTTTACACCAGTGCCATAATCGCATCATCTCATTGGTATCGGGCACATACACACACACTCACCCACACGCGCACACTCAATCACATGCACGTACGTACACACGGACGAACACACACACGCACCCACGCGCACATACGCACACAAACACACGCAGTACTCCAGTGGGTCTTACCTGCTAGTCGCGTTGCAGTTGGTGGTTGCTATGCTTCGGTTTGTCGTTCCTTCTTCTATTCGCGACAGAACATCCCGGAAATTGGTCACCAGGCACTTTGTAAGACCTTCGGCTTTGTATATAATAGAAAAGAAATTGATAAGCTAAATTGATGAGCTTGTTGATACTCTGAATTAGATTTACGCAACTGTGACTTTTGTCTCCAGAGTCCATATTTTCGCATTTGCGACCAGGAGGTTAACTCACCAAAGAAGCCTTTCTTGGGGTGTTCCCGAACCCTCAGCCCTTTGCGTGGGCCTTTGTTTACCACCAGCAGGTCGAAGACGTTCTCGTTGTATATTTCCAGCATGCTCAGCTCAACCTTAAATACAAATTTTGTACAACATTTTTTATTACACTATCGCACTACGTCGTAATTGCCCCAAAATAACTGTAGTTTATTAACACTAGTTATTCAAAACATTTTTGCATACATGCGCTGCGCTTAATAACGGGCACCAAGACGCCGAGCACGCACCAAAGTATAAAAATAAGCGCTACCAGCTGCAGCTTCGACTGGGTAGTCTACACGCGAGAATTTTCAACGCGAGGCGTATGCAGCATTGAGCTGGTCTGTTACGTAAAGTTAATAAACAAATTTGTAAATCCAAGATAATGAGCATAACTGCTACTGAATGAAGATGAAAGGTGCATAAAGACACAGACTTGACGCTACTTTCAACTGTATACATATTTACGTCCTCACTATCTGATAAACTTATGCTAAACGATGAATAAGCTTTTAGTACTGCCTATTCAAGAATGGCACACATGACTTTGATTAAAAACACTTCAACTGTGTCAGCTATAGTTCTAACCAACTTCGTCTAATCCAACTAGCCTGCCAAAGTGCATTGGCATAATCTTGGGAGATACTTTAATGTTCAATGTATAGGATGAACAAATGAATCTTCCTGTTGGTAGTAGTAGTAAAATTCAAAATAAAACAATAGAAATTCAATACAATGGCCTTATCCCTCACCGTCCGAGCTAATACTTCACCATTTAGCAGCTCAAGGTGTTCATCATTGCTTATCATGAATGAGGCGGGAAATTTACTTACCTCAAATTCCATGTGTTTTCCAACACTTCGCTTCTTCTCCAGTTCTTGAAAAAGGTCCTCGCACAACCGTGGAACCATTCCTGTTGGATGGAGGGCGTAAAAAGTGATCAGGCAAATTTAATTTAAGAAATGTTTGACCTGGAAATGAAGCCTCAACACCTTTGTTTGTCGTGTGAGTTCAAATAGCTTAAAGATAACGGTGTTCGGTGTAAACACTACACAAGAGATACACGAAAAAAACTTAGACTCAGCACTGCGTCTACGTCCTCTAGTTTGCCTCTTGTGTAGTGTTCGTGCTAAAATCCTTTATGACTGAAAGGAGTGCCACCTTAACGACGGCGTCGATGAACTGCGCACAAATGAAGAATAGGTCAAAGAAACAGTAACGTCTCCTCCTCATCTGACGCCGCGATGACGTAAACCTCATATAGCAATGTTTTGCGAAGGGTGGTGCGAGCGATTGTAGGGGTGTAACTGGTCTACTGCTACCTTGAATCAATTAGTAGTTTAAATATCTCGAGGGCGTAAACTACATTTCGCAAGACTTTGCTTAGTTTATCACGAAGTCGACTTCCACACTCTGCAACGTTCGTAAACTTGACTATCTTGTGCTGACACTTCGCGGGAGTTATGGAAATTTTTATGTGTACTTTTTTATTCGCATATACTCTAAATGCCCGTTTGGGCATTACATATGGGGTTTTAGTTATACAATAAATTTGAAAATCAAAACGTTATTATGTTGTGAAAATAGAAAAGAAAGTAAACTATAATTCCGCTGACAAAGATGCAAATAAGTAAAAAAATTGTGACATAAATATAAAACTCAACAGGGACACGACTATAGTACTAAAATTATAAAAATATACAGAAAATTGCCATGAAGAAGAGAAAATATATGTACTATTGAGGAATACTAAAAATAAATACATACATTCACATACGAACACAAATAAATGGGTAAGTCATATGTCCAAGAAAATATTCAAGATGTTTACAAGTGCGGCATAATCAATATTTGCAGGGCTTGGTTGATGAAATGTTCTTCACTTATATTCCGAAATTGAGAGGTAGGGTAGGCTTTTTTTTTTGGGGGGGGGGGGTAATCAAGTAGTGTCCATTAGGCAAAATGACATGGCTGATTTTTCCGTCTTAGGACACTCGATAACAAAAAAATAAAACGCATCTCACAGAAGTAGTGCTCAATTTGGAGCGATATATGACAGCGTGTATGGTGATTCTTGGTGTTTCACAGGGAGACGCTCTCGTTTACGCCTAGAGGCAAATCGTCACAGCGGCGACTAACCCCCATAATTATGAGTTGCAGTAGCTGAAGGTTTTAACCTATACATGGACACAGAGTGTCGTGGTTCACCACACGCTCTGTCCGCTGTGTCATGACATCAATAAGCACATAAAAAGCTCTGGTAATGAATACGTGCTTCTTCAAAGCTTTGTCACTTCGAAAGAGAAACTGCGCGTGGTACAACTTCAAGGGTAACCCATACGCCTGTGCTCATACATACGCTACCACACTGAGCTTCGGAAATACAAAAGGCAGAGCTTCGTAACTTGAACTCACAACGCGCACAGGTGTCTCACATCTTGCTAGCCGCTATCTCGCTTCCACCAAGGTACGACACCCACCGTCGATATTGTAGCCTTTCTGAGGTGCTCAGTCGGGGCTATTGTTCTGTGAGAATTCTTCGCTGATACACTGTTAATGCTCGTGAAAGCTGCATTCATCTGGCAACAAGTCGTTTTATTCTAAAGCGAAGCGAAAGGGAAATAACGTATGGGTCTCTAGGACAACTTCCCGATGCTAGCCCAGCGTCTTTGTATGGCATCGAGGCCATTTATTCATATGGCCTATGAAATTGTCAGCCTTCATGTAATTTCTGAGGCCCTGCTTTGACTGCGTCGTCCCCAAATCATTTTCCATCGGTGTTTCAGTAAGTGTGGTGTTGCGCTACATTGCTTCCCGCTCCTAGATGGCGGCGCCATCCCGTCAACATAGAGCACTGTGTGAGAGAGAATGTGCGGACGACATAAGCCGAGTTAGTAAACGGACGTGTATCTGCGCGGAAAGTTTGTTGGTAGACCACCCGGCGCGTTTCATCATGAAAGAGAAGTCAATAGCTCAATTCGCGTTGGTGGAACTATATCTGACAGTAATTCATTCGCGGTCAATTTTATAAACATCGCATTCGCGACAGAAATACATCACTGTAGTCTTGATGGGTCCAGACATAAAACACTTTATTGTTAAAAACTGATCATGACCGTCAGCTGCACGCACATTTTCTACTGTGCATGGTTGCTATTGTGCTTTATTTGCAGCCTTTTCTTATCTCTACAGGTAAATTATTCTGTGATGCCACATATGTCAACCCCCAGCACAGACTCAACATATTTGCACAGCGCAATAGTATAAGAGTAGTTATGACGTAACTACCGAAGAACAGACAAGGGCAGAAACAGCGCTGACTTCAACTGAAAGTTTATTTGCGAAAACGCTAGATTGTGAATTTGCGCTGAGGTGTGGTGTTGTATCCGCATAATGAGATGATGATTGCCTTAGTGTGGTGCAATAGGTTGCGCGATTGCGCGGTGATGTTCTGTCACGGGTATATGTTTCCAGCGTTTTCGCAAATAAAGTTTCAGTTGAAGTCAGCGCTCTTTCTGTCCTTGTCTCTTCTTCTGTAGTTACGTCGTAACTACTCGTAGTCTTGCGTAGTGCAAATATATTGATTCCTAATCACCATCTAGCCCAAGCATCTGTCTTACCAAGCACAGCCAATTTAATTAAATGCAACGGAATGGCTGTACTAGGCCAAAGTAAACTGCCATTTAAAAGGTAGAAGGTAGATTTTTGCTCGTATATACGCAACATTGAACATCTAGGCAACAGTTGAAAATCGCAGCCTTTTTTTTTTGTTTCAGCTAATTTGGTGGAAGGTGTAGGGTATCCCGTGGAAGGGGACTGTAATTCGTGGTTTATGCCCCATAAGTCTCATACCTTACTACGTTAAATATTGAGGTTATATGTTACCGAATCGTTATCGGCACGAGTGTGGACATAGCGCACACAACAGTGGACACGTCAATTGTTACTTCCCGTATTGTTACTTACAGCATGGCACGGCGTAACACGTTCACATACCCCTTTCTAGGGAGATAAGTGCCCTATTTCAGTAGCCCGAATTCATCACAAACAGACAGCGCTGAAAAACATGTTTCTTTCAATTCTGAACTCATAGAACAATAGTAATAATTTACGGAGTTTTACGCCACAAAACCACCATATGATGATGATAGAAACCGTAGTGGACGGATCCAGAAAATTGGACCATCTGGTGTTTTTTAACGTGCACTTACATAGCACAGTACGTGGACCTTTACCATTTCATCATCAGCCTGACTACGTCCACTGCAGGACAAAGGCCTCTCCGTGTTCCGCCAGTTAACCCGGTCCTGTGCTTGCTGCTGCCAATTTACACCAGCAAACTTCTTAATCTTATCTGCCCACCTAACCTTCTGTCTCCCCCTAACCCATTTGCCTTCTCTGGGAAACCAGTTAGTTACCCTTAATGACCAGCGGTTACCCTGTCTACGCGCTATTGCCCGGCCCATGTCCATTTTCTCTTCTTGATTTCAGCTATGATATCCTTAACCCCCGTTTGTTCCCTAATCCACTCTGCTCTCTTCTTGTCTCTTAAGGTTACACATACCATTTTTCTTTCCATTGCTCGCTGCGTCGTCCTCAATTGAAGCTGAACTACCATTTCGCAACCACCGAAATACCACCACCGCGGCCGAGAAAGAACCCATGACTTTTGGGTCTGCAGGTGAACGCCAAAGCCACAGATGCACTGTGACCGCAACGGATAAAACTACTGCACTTCCATAAAATACTGAGTATTATCAAAACGGGTGACATGTAGAGTCGCACAATGATTGCCTAAACGTTCAATCCATTGCATGGGATCTGCCACAATAAAATAGTTCACTTATATTCTTGCCTTGTTCCTTTCAGCACAATATTCATAGTAAAGCCCTTTCTGTTAAGTGTGCTACTGCATCTGTAAGTGTGCATACGCCGTAGGTCAACACCTCATTTATTTATCCTCAGTTTTCTTCTGGACCACCATGCTCACCAGCAGTAAAACTCTGTGGGAGACCATACACTGGAGAACTCCTACCCTCACCTTTCTTTTTGTAAATCGTAAGTTGTTTCAATTTTTTCTACAAAAGTGGTGGAGACAAGAGAACAATAGCTACGAAACTACTGATTTAGTGCGCCTGAGCCCCAATAAACACATTCATGGAAAATACATGGCAGGGAAACTGAATGCAGTAAACAAGCTAAACTGGGTACACTGTTCACACGGTGTAAGGTTACATAAAACAAGCAAATAATAACATTGGATTGGGCAAACTACAACAAATATGAAGCACTTTGCTTGCATTACATACAGACAAAAATACATTTCAGTTTTCGAATATTGGATACGCCTGAAAATCCCGCGGATCTGCCCCGACCGTCACCGCCGGCAGTCGGATGGGATACAATCAGCGTACGTTAGCTTCAGCTTATAGACTTTTACTAAAAAATTCCTTTCACCTCTCCAGTTTGTTCACACAAACCTGCCCAACTATGGGTGGCTCATTTAGCATGCACTGGGAGTAGCAGGAAACAAGAGGGCCCTGAAATAAGGAATCCCAGTAAAGGCGAAGATGAAAAAATCACTGACGACTACGACACCACCTAATGTGAATTCTGAGCGCTGCTCCGTGTTGGCGCAACATAAACTGTGTTTCACTGTTTGGGTTAGCGCTAGAAATCGACTACGCCATAAATTATAACTTTTTCTGAACTGGAACAGTACTCACAAGGCCAATATCCGTCTTTATGTAGATTAACGAGATATATGCTGCATGTCTGGACTGTGTTATGAACACTTCAATCATGCTGCATTTGGCTGATGACGATTAAAACTTAAGGCTCACAACTTTTGCAGTGAGTGGGAAAGATTAAAGCACTCACTCAGTGTGCAATCAGCATTGAGTAGTGAGCAGTCGCTATTTTACTATTGTGCCACTCTATATTACATATTTGTATTTCTTTTTCAAGCACCAGCGTGACTCTATGGTGGAATACTCGACTGTCAACCAAAACGCTTCATCTGAAATGTCATTGCATCCTGGGTATCTTATTATATTTTTTTATGTCCATCGGCTACGCCACCGAGGGCAACGGCAACAGCGATGCCGCTCAAGGTGGTCGCGAGTACCTCGGAGCTGCGCTCTGAAATTAATGATGTAGCACTGTGTCATAGTGAAAAATGAATGATCCCAACACAGCATGGGCCGTGAAGTAAGAAAGTTCTAGGCATATGCTGTCAATTGTCAGATGTCTTACGTATCAAGATATACACAATAGCATGTTCGTGGACGCTTTCCAAACCTGTGTTTGCACCGTAGCCCACCATGGAGTACGACTTGCCAGAGCCAGACTGGCCGTAAGCTAAAAGCGCAGCATTGTAGCCTTGCCACGCACTCCGCACAACTTCTCGGCCTAGGTCTTTGTACACGCGTTCCTGCGAGGAAAATCACGTAACAACTGAGGAACGAGGACATAGTATACGGTGTACGCCACATTCACCGTGATATGAAAGAGATGAATAATAACATGCTAGAGACGATCAATAATTAGCGCAATGTATCCAGTCGTTATCTACTGAGTGATTACAATTAATAGCTTCAAGGCTCAATAAACCAATCGTTAATTTAAGTCAGACCTTGTATTCTTTTGTTCGTCATTTTTATTTACGAATCATCGCAATAAAGAGTGCATTAGCATAGACCAGCCTTGATCCTGCCTCCTTTTTGCGGAGCAGCGTACCTGGTCGGCGTAGAGGGCTCCATGCTCGTGCTCAGGATCGGGTGTGCAGTAGCCGTCGTCCAGCTGCAAGAAGCCATCGAACGACCAGAAGCAGTGGTCGAAGGTGAACTTGCGTGGTTCGGAGGCGAAGCTCTGGCCAGGGATCCAGAGCTGCGTCTCCTGTCCGCGCATGCGCACCAGGCACCGGGATCGTCTCTGTCGCTCGCGATCGCTGTGCAGCCAGAAAGGTTAAGGAAACCGCTGGACCTTGAAAAAATGTAAAAATAAGCTAGTCGCTGATGACACGTTGTGAAATTTGCAGTGCATGCAGCACATGCGTTGTCTGTGTTTTTTCTTTCTTTTTTTTTTGTGCACTAAAGTTTCCACGTAAGCGAACGTACGCCGGATACGCACACTGGATGTATGTCAGTTTATTACTAACCAAAATTCCTTTACCGCTGCATATTTCTGATCCTGGACTTGTGATCACGAAAGCAAAACGTGAAGACAATTACTCACATTTCAGTACCTCATTGATGAAGAACAGAGCCACGTGACTGAAACCTTAATGTGAGTGGTGCGAGTTTTTGGCGCCGGTTCAGTAGATCTTGAGGGTTTGCTAGCAAAACAAGATGCTGTGATGCTTCTACATATTTTGCAAGAATTTCACAGCGTGGTAGAGTCAAGTGGTTAAGGTTTATATTGTCACTAATCAAACCGTCAGATTTACTAAGCCGACTCACAACAATTTCTGTGAAATTTTAATGATGACCCCTCATTGCGTACATTTTCGTAAGTTCTTGTTAGCATGAAGGGAAAAAAAGAAAGTTAAAATTTCGGGTATACCAAGAAGTAGCTAGAAAAATGCCAGGCCTGCCTGGAAGGCGCAGCAAGGTCACACCAACAGCTAGAAGAGCGACCTTTCAGAGCCTTTTTTAAGCACTCTATAGGTAACTACTGGAAGCACACCTACTTGATACCCACTAGGGCATTAATAATAATTTTTTGGGTAGTAGGCCGGCATTCGCGATGCTATTTTTCGTCATTCTTCTGAGAAGCGTGGTATCCGCAAAAAACTTGCAAGAAATTTTGTGCCAATTGTTAACGCAGTGGCTGACGACTGTTCAGAGATGTGGAGTAAGACACGAGCACGGCTCATAGCAACAACAGGAAGCCCCCTTTATTCGCCGCTGCCCCCCTGCTATATGCCTCATGTAAGGTGGCGCGCGCATGCTCCTAACGCCATTCATGAGAGAATTAACATAGCGCTCAGCGTCCACTAGAACGACTATGAGTAATGAAGGCTGAAGTGGGTAGGCGCCACAAGAACAAGCTTTTGTAACGAGTTGGAGTATTGGACGGCCCACTTGTTACTTTCTTCGCATTTTGCGACGACTGGTTGGTATTTCACTGTTTTAAAACGCTTTATAAGTCATATTAACGTGATTGCTTTCTCGACATCAAGCCTGCCTAAGGCAAGTTTCCCAACAAGCCCATGAACCGGCACGGCTTAGTAGTAGAATACTGGGCTTGCACACAGCGATCACTGGTTCTAGCCCCACTGTATTGTTGGTGCTGAATTCTTTTGTCTAACTTCAATTGATGTGGTTATGGACAGCGGTGGCGGCAGCAGCGGCAACGGACAACTGCGCGTGACCCAAGTGGTGATCTCATAACAGCCTTTGCTGTGCAACAATCTGTTACACATGCTTAAATTACTGAGTATAAGAAGCTACAGGAGGTCGAAAGCAGTGGAGAACAAGCCGGTCCGAAATACCACAGACGAGCACGCAATATTGGCGCTTATGGAAATGTTATGACAATTTTCACACGTTCAGCATCATTTCATGAACTCACTCAGTATCACCTTTACAAAATTAACGAAAACCTAATGACTGCAGTTAAATGCTGGGAAAAAGCTCATCGACAACGTAAAAATATTGTGCGCCCAGTGAAGTATAGCCAAAGTTGTGCTACGTAATATAATAAAGACAGGTCTGCCGACATACGCTCCGTCACACATAAAGCTACAGAAAAATATTATAACCTACGCGCGTGCAGGAACTCATCGATTATTGAGAGATGGCTTGCGAAAGCAGCTGATTGAAACATCGATAGGAAAATAGAGAGAGAGGGAGAGCCATTTCTTGCGAACTTAGACGCGAAGCGCAGCAGAGGTAACCATGGTTACTAAAAGGTCTACAGGCACGTATACGCTGCTGCTTCTTAACGGCTTCTTGAAAGCCGTGCCTTTCACGTTTTCTATATACACCTGAAAAATCGATGGGGATGCAGCTGGCATGCTGGAATGCCCAAGTAACGTCCGTGAAAACGCGAGCATGGATAATCATCACGTTCAGTGCCTTATTGTGAATAACGTACTTACACCACAGTACTTAAGTATCTATAGAGTATGAAAGTGTATAGGTTGCTACCGTAAGAAAGAATAATTTCTGCAACTGCAGGAGCCAGCTATAGCCTCGAAAGCTGTTGAGAGTCTCCTTATTTCGTGAGGACCGTCAAAGTACGCTGCGCCACTGCTTGTAATTGTCCTTCTTTATTCACCAGACAGATTTCAGAGCACGTATCACTCAAAAAGCAACACTTGTAGCATCTGTTTAGTTGAACTTCACATCGCGACGTGTCAAGGCAGCATTCTGATGAACGCGAGCAGGTGTATCACATCTTGCCATATATAGTTCTGCTTGCAGTTGCATGATGCAATTATAGCTGCAGCATTTCGAAGCATTCTTCTTCGGCAAGTTCTCCCAGCTCCAATACTAGAAAGACTGCGAGAAACTAACGGTGCTTTTAAGTGTTAGAAGAGAGTCAATCAGTGAAAGCATAGCGGAACAATTATATGGCTTGTTTCACGTTCTGTACTCAACCCTTTGATGTCTTGCCAGTTATTACTTTATTTTTTTTTCTATTCGTAAAGCTCCAGTGTTGTAAATAAAGAAGCAGCTGTCTGCACAATATAAAAACATCTTTACTGCGCATGGACTTACGGTCGTGCTAGACAGTTTCACAAAAGTTCAATTGAAGCTGTTCTTTGCGCCCTCTCCTATACCCCACCGTTGGTTTCTAAACCTTTTGGTTTATTGGAAATGGTAGAAAGATAATCATCTGGCCCTTTTATTTAGGCACACGAAGACGCCCGCACTTTGTAAAAATATTTCTGTGTTGTTTTTGCAGATTTGCCTCCTCTAAATTTGCAGCACACGCAATGCACTAGGGCTTCGAATTGATGCTGTGAAGCTCAAACTGGTCTCCAAGCTGGTTTCAGAATCATGCCGTGTTTCACGAGACACCTCCGACTTTCTCTATAGCACCCAAGTCCCACACTATCCCGTTCGAGACAGTTAAATGTCCAAAATCTGTTCATGTCCGCCCAGTTATAAACTTGTTGTGATTGTATGGATGTGCAACAACGCGACTTTAGCTGTAATTGTACGCACTAATCAGTGCTGCGGTGGCTAAAAAAGCTAAGACGGGCTTTGGTCACATTAGCGGGGCTTCCGCGCAAAGTGTGACAACCTTTACGAGTACATCGTTCTCCTACAAAAGCTTCCGCTGTGAGCAGCATGAAGTCAGTTCAAGTACGACTTCAAGGAAACAAAGCAATATTAGATTTGTCTAGTATAAGCCCCCCCCCCCCGCATCCCGACGACTTCCTTCAAGTACCATCGGCTCACTGACTGTACCATGTATAATGATAATAAAAACTAATAGACAATAATGTCAGGGAAAGTATAAGAGTTCTTATCAGAAGTAATTGTAATGTTGAAGTGAAGAAAGAAAAGTGGACGAAAGGATGACTTGCCATCAACAGGATCCGACTGACAATGTCACGTTTGAATGCACTTACATACCTCGTAAAGTGGACGGGGGGAGGGGGGGGTTAGCCGCTGTAGTACTTAGTTGGTAGAGCATCGGACGCGTTACTCGAAGGTCTTAGGTTTGGGTGCTGCTGGTGGCAAGTTATCTATTAATCCAGTTTTGTTTCTTCACTTTTACATTGCAATTACTTGTAATACCATTCTGTATACTTTCCTTGGAATTATGGACTTTAAGTTTTCAATAGTAATGCGTCTAACAAAGAAAACGAGCCTTCAAGTTCTCTCTCTCTTTTTTATGGCGTATACAAAGCGACTTGGCATGTTATTGCAATATCTATCTATCTATCTATCTGTCTGTCTGTCTGTCTGTCTGTCTGTCTGTCTGTCTGTCTGTCTGTCTGTCTGTCTGTCTGTCTGTCTGTCTGTCTGTCTGTCAGTCTGTCAGTCTGTCTGTCTGTCTGTCTGTCTGTCTGTCTGTCTGTCTGTCTGTCTGTCTGTCTGTCTATCTATCTATCTATCTATCTATCTATCTATCTATCTATCTATCTATCTATCTATCTATTCTATCTATCTATCTATCTATCTATCTATCTATCTATCTATCTATCTATCTATCTATCTATCTATCTATCTATCTATCTATCTATCTATCTATCTATCTATCTATCTATCTATCTATCTATCTATCTATCTATCTATCTATCTATCTATCTATCTATCTATCTATCTATCTATCTATCTATCTATCTATCTATCTATCTATCTATTCGCCTACGTCTGGGTTCTCTCGTGATTGCCTCCTTAACTGGCGTTATTCGTTTCCGCATCAATACGCCAAACGACAATTCTTCAGCTTCTTTTGTACAAAAGTGGCATCGGTGCCGTAACCGAAAAATACAGACAATGGGACAGACAATGAGCTGAAGTTTAGACAACAGTGTCGTCAACGTACCTGCCGCTGCATACCGAACTGTCCTTGCGTGTTCCGTATTGCATTTTGGCCGTCATTACCGCTGCGTGATTGATTTTTCAGCCGGTTAGTCAAGTTACGAGTCAGAAGCCCCAACTGTGGTGCCGTTAAAAGAGTCCATATTTTCGTATTTGCGCTAATTATTAAAAAATAAACAGAATTGGCTCCACTGAAAGGCGGAATAGCCGGCGAGTGGCCCTGTCACAAACGGAATAGGAAAAATGGCGGTGCCGGCTGAGCCAGTGACCTTCGCCGTGGCTATAGTGAACTGGAACCATAGCTGTGGCGTTTTCCTTTTTGAAGGCGGCTTACAAGAAGCCTCGGCGTCAGAAATAGGTGGTTGAAAACGCGTTTGACATACCAGACGATGCGTTTCAGCGACACTTTCGCCAGACGGCAGAAATGGTGTTGTGATTGTGCAACGAAGATGCCGATGAACTCACGGCTAACTGCACTATCGGTGGAGCGCCAGGTATTCTGCGCCCTGCGTTGTTGCGCCACCGGGTCCTTACAGGCGAGGAGATCGTAGCAGTGACGCTGCCCGCGGTCAGTAATTGTGTGCTACGATGGGCTCAAGCGATCGTCAACGCCGGCACCCGCAACAAGTGGGTTCGCTTCCCGAGGACTGAGGAATTCCTTCGGTTTGGACCTCAACCCGGCGTGATCGAATGCGTTAACAGCAGCTTCGTCACAGTGAGGAGCGAGCACAAGGCGGCCTTCTGAGCCAAAAAGGTTATTTCTTCCTCATCGTCATGTTCGTAAGTAGCGGTGTTCCCACTTTCTGATGCATGTTTTTATTTTTTTCGCAGTGAAACGTAACTCATAGGTATCTTGGTTTTTCCTGATATGCGACATCGACATGCGGATCCTCGCCGTGGACCCACAGCGACCGGGCTCGGACCCCATTACTTCCTTCTGCGTGGGTCAGAAAACCCGATTGGTGACAGGTAAATCCATTTTCCTTGTTTTACGTGTGATGCAAGTTTATTGTATATCAAAAGTTTTCCTCGTGGCATTGATGAAATTCCAGGGCACTGAGGCCGTATGTTACCGATCCACAATCTCTCAGATGCGGCTTCGCTGCTGCAGTAATGTCGTCACGCCAACCTCATTATAGTAGTCATGTTTAGCATAATACTGGTCAATGTCAGGCTAGGCAGGTATCGCACATTCTATTATGTTTATTCTAGGGTCAACGAGCCGTCAGTGATCCTGGTCATTTTAGCAGTATTTACAACAAAATAAATTTCTGAAGCTGACGTTGGTTACTCCCTCGAGCCTTGCCTTATGGTCCCGGTGAAAGGTTATCTTCACAAAGATATAGTGCAAAAGGCAAGTATGCCTAAATGCCTTCCGTAGTCAAGCGTTCGACAGGGCTACTAAAGAGCCACTTTTGCGGCTTTCATCAGCACCCTACACTCCACAACTCACCAGAACGTTGTTACATCATTGTTTCTGGATCTGCAGTATTGCACTACATTTCTGTTGAAGGTGACATAGGTGCTGACAATTTCAGCTATGACAGTGATAATGAAAACCGCGGGCACGGAAGCTGTATCGATGATGTCACCCTACCTCTATTTAGACGGGGAAGGTGAGCAACACTTAGTTTACCTGCATGGGAAAGCTGTCCACAATGGTGTTATCAGCTTGTTTGGCACGACAAGGCAGCAACACCTGCAGTACTTAAAAAGGGTGTGCAGGTGACTGCACGGCCTGCACCAGACACAGCATTGTTAAAATATTTGTGCTGCGTTGCGAATGCTTGAATATCTGTGATTCTTTAACGTCCATCTAAAATGAATAAACCGATTCTTCTGCTATGCTTTCTCCTCGTGTGGTCTCGCAACAATTTTTGACAGCAGCAATGGGAAACATGTCCACAAATTTAATAGTGTGACAGCTTGTCAGTTGCCATGGTGTTTCCAGAAAGTTAGGAAATACTTGTGAAGCAGCAACAGCGTAGCCAACTCACTGAGAAGAAACCGCTTCAGTTTTTTTTTAGTTATACTTATTGCCTGGGTGTTTTTTTAGCTGAATCAACTACGTGATTATGAGGCACACTTCGCCTCTTTGAAAACACCTCAGGTTCCTTAATGTGCATCTAAATGCTACGAAGGCCTCTTGAATTCTGTCACCGTCGAAATACGACCTCGCAGCTTCAATCATGCCCGTGTGTTCCGCAGAAACAGTCAAGCACTCTATCCACTTTACAGCAGTATCAGTTTTGTTGCTGCTGCCATCCTGCAATCACCAACGATTATTCTCATTAGCTGCCCCGTGCTTGGTCGCCATCTTTTCGCCTCCTGTTTGGGCAACGCACACCCACTACGCCCAGTGACCTTCCGTCTCACATCCATTACACCTTTCCTGTGGAACGGGACAACCGACGCTGAAACACATCGTCCGATATTTCAAGTACATTTTGCCCAATTTTAAATGCTATAGTAATCTGAAAGAATAAGTACACAGTTTTTTTTCAAGCTGGTACTTTGTTATAAAAAAGTATTTCACTTATGCTGAAGCCCTTTCTTTCAGTAAATAAGTGCACATATTGAAACCACAGTGTCAAGTTGTCAAAGAATTACTGGCATTTCTTACTTTGCAGACATTACAAGACACATCATGTTGAATGAAACACTGGATGACATTGGTAACTATTGCTATAACGCAAATATACATGATGCCAGGCTTGTCTTAGGAAATGATGGCAAGTGATATGTGTTGCGTGCATCATTTCAGAAGGATGATGGGCTCATGTAAAAGTAACGTGTCAACACACCAACACACTACTGCGAAAAGTTAATTGTTGAACAAAATTATGCTCCTCACTTGTCGTACTGAAAAGCTGAATTACAAGTCAATGAACAAAGATAAGTTTAGAGAGAAACAATGATGATGCTCTAGGTTGCTGCGGTGTGGGTGGCAGCAAAAGCTGAGGAACTTCAGGCACAACAGCAGCCACGGTAGCACAACGCAGGCCCCACACTCTATTGGCAAGGTCTAGATGATGCAGCTAGACAAAATGACGTAACTTATTGTAGACGCCATTATGCAAGAATATGCAGGGAACACAACTAATGCATTACCTGTTCGAATCAGACGGGCAGCTAGATGCAGCACTTGTCAAAATAGGAAAAGCCAACTTTCGTTTTTACCATTTATAACACAGTTCAATTCTAAGAAGTCAAACAGCTTGGTTTCACTTGGCTTCTTCCTAACGGCGCAAGTATCTGTAAGTATTAATGCTAATACTGTTAAGTATGACGTTTCACTTTAGACTCATCTACATAGCAGAGAGATTGCACTCCTTGTGAGGCGTTCAGCATAAATCCATTAGCATGTCAATAATCAATTTATCAGTAGCAGCAGTAAACACAACAACAAAGTTGTGGGGAGTACGTAACCTATGTCGTTAAGACGCTGCATCAATCTCAGCAAACCAGGGATGTTTCTTGTATGCTCTTTAAAAAAAAGTATGTTCTACCGGTACGTGGTAGGCATTGGACCATTTCTCCAGCTCTTTTAACTCGGCAGTCATCAGGAGAAGCCGTAAATTCCTAATGGTTGTCCGAAAATCATGCAAATGTTTTGTGCTTAGTGAATTACAGCCTTGACACAGTGGTGTCTGAAAGGTTGGCTGCAATGTGCGACAAGTGTTGCAATGACCACTTAAAATCTCATATTGTGGTTCTGTGATGAATACCATTATTCTGTAACAAATATTGTCCTTTTTCTTAGACTATGAATATGTTTGCAATAAGCTGGGACTATGAAAGTGGCCTACTTTGCATAGTACCAGTTGTCATTCTTTGTTATCTATATGTACGGTGCATTGGTTAACTATATATAAGTTCACTGTATGCCCCAAATTATCTTTTCATACCAATAATACAAGCCAAATAAATAATCAGGTGATTTCTGATATACGCTAAGTATGCACATCATACTTGTTTCTTCGATCGACTTGCTGCATGAACAACGTGTGCACAGGATAAAGCACTAACCTAAATAGTATAAACTTTCAAAACACAGTGCATCAAGCACATTGATACTGTGTGCCGTGCTCCTCTGTCGACAGCGCTCGTAACTTGCCGAAGAACTCGTTACACTTTTGCTCCATAAGCACAAAAAACAGGCCCGTCGCTGCTGCCGGACAACCTAACAGGCGGATTCGTAAATGCTTTCCTCTAGTTTTCTTCTCCGTTCACGTCGCAACGCGGTAATTCAATTGCGCAGCACATGTACAAATCATAAGCTGGATACAAACAATTAAGCTAATCAAATCGAATTGTTAAATCATCGCAAACGAAACACTGTGGCCTGAAGAATATCAACTTCGTAAATTGGGGTACACAATTTTTATGGGAGGTTCACATGATTTTACGAATATGTCTGGCTAGTTATGAATAATTGAAACATCCTATCGTGTACTTCGTCAAGCGTTTTCCTCCACAAACGCATGGCACATACCAGTAAACCACGGGCCGCGGTATGTGTGCAAGAGCCACAGGTTGTTCAGAGTTTATATCTACCCTAGAAAGGCAAAAACAGACAGTAGTAATTTAAATGTGGAAACTATAAGAAAAACTGACATCGGCAGCGTAGAACTGACGAATGCGAAGAGCAAATAACAGGGTCCCAGCAGTAATTGAAACCAAGCATTCTGCGTGGCAACGAAAGTATTCTGCCACAGAGCCATGCCACGTCGCGCAACTGCTTTGAAAAAAAAAAGACCATATTCAGGTGTAATATTAGTGAAATGTCCCTTGTGGTTGTAGTCCTGGCAATTTATTTTAATAATATTATACACGTGTCTATATGGCGAAAGGCGTGACGGCGGGTTAACGTTAATTCAATACCAGAGCACCATTCACTGACACTGCGTACGAAGCACCAGCCTGGGCTACCATACTCGAAAGCACAAGTACTATATTAGGTTATTGTTGCTGTGCGCATCGTTACAGAACTGTATAGAACTGGTTATGTGAAACATTCGTCACTTTTCAGCCTATGTCTGCGCGTAACACACTTCTACGAAAGCTTCAGCATACTTTAATAACATTTCACTCAATAAAAAAAGAAAAAATACAGTTCAGTTACCTTTTATCCACAAGCTTCGCATATTCTTGATTTTCTTGGTACATGGAATCTGCTAAGTTTTTTATGGTGTTTATTTGTATACGTGTGAAAACAGCCATTATATGCTTGCAAAGCCTGAAGAATTTACGTCTAACGAGTGTGCATATGTTACTCATGCACTTAAAACTTCATGTTGCGAGTGTTAGCTGATTACTTACGCTGAGTCCCAGGATAGGTCCAGATATATCTGACCGAGGCACCAACTATACAATACGTCGTAGATATTTTCTGATTGGCTGGCCAACTTAGCTCGTGCTATGTCGCGCATCAGGACTTGCTACTGTCGGGCATAAGTCATGAAGTCTTGGGAATTCATGTCTCTTGTTTCTTTCGTTTTTTTATTTAAAATTTCTCTGGGTGTAGGTTAACCTCAGGAGTTTGGCAGAGCGAACTCTCATTCCTACGAACACAGTTTTTTTTTCTGCCATTTTGATTTTATCCACAGGAGTGGCTTTTGTGGGAGAAGTTAACAGTATACTGATAGCGTATTTCTTGTTCAGCGCATTTGTAGTCATCTGCCCTTTCAAAGACAATTGTTCACCAAAAACTACACATATATACATGGTTAACGCTACCGGCGACACTTGGGTGCATGATCTCTCTCTTAATTGAATTGTCGAATTTAACGGCCTTCAAATATAGTTAACCTTATGACAGCCGTGAGATGCCTGTGTGTTTGTTGTGACTTCCATGTGTGGTGTGGAGCAATGACTTCTCTCCCCCTTCCTACGCAAAGTCTGTATCAGGGCGCGCTAGACGGATATCCGCCATGGACACTTGATTGATTGATTGATATGTGGGGTTTAACGTCCCAAAACCACTATATGATTCTGAGAGACGCCGTAGTGGAGGGCTCCGGAAATTTCGACCACCGGGGGTTCTTTAACGTGCACCCAAATCTGAGCACACGGGCCTACAACATTTCCGCCTCCATCGGAAATGCAGCCACCGCAGCCGGGATTCGAACCCGCACCCTGCGGGTCAGCAGCCGAGTACCTTAGCCACTGGACCACCGCGGCGGGGCCCGCCATAGACACTGTCACACCCGCACGTCCCACTGCCGTAATTAAATGGCGCGTCCCAGTTATCCGCATTGCGTCACACCATAGTCGTTCCCGCGAAACGGGCCTGTACAATCGACGGCATCGACGCGGAGAAAGGCCGTGCTCAAAACATGCGTGTTACGACCGCCAGGTGCTCGAAACGTGCACCCGTAGCGCAGGCACGGTCAACGCTTCGGTGTTGCGTGTTTCGCGAGAAGCGGGAAAATCCCTACACGCTGGTGTCGTCGCCAGCAGTCGATGGGCACGCGCACCTGAGCGAAGAGTGTGCATTGATTGGACGGCATTGGTCGGACGCTCGTTCCGCACATTCTCTCAATATCGGTGTGGTTCTCGCAGCTGAAAGAAAACAATTTCGGCAAACGACACTGTGTGCGCAGACGATGACTGATTGATGCTACATTATCATATTACATGCAAGTTTGTTTCTCCCCTTGTCGCTGTGTTTCGGAACAAATGACGGTGTGCCCGGTCAGAAGCACCTCTTTTATGCCAATTCTGTGGCCTACTATCACCTAATTGATTATGGGGAGCCATGCGGAAAACTTTAGGCGTGGTCGTTTGCATGCTTAGGTGAAAGTGACCTAATCAAATGAGAGACATAACGTTAACCTCTGCTGAAATAAAAAAAAAGAGTGGTTCAGAAAGATTCCGTACTCTGGCGCACAATACGACGTCATATCCCTCTAATCAAGGCCGAAGGCGGGACAGCGCAACTGATCGGAATGGCATTGCAACACAGTGTGACCTGTTGTTGTTGTTGTTCACCTATTGATAGTGGCGCATACGCACTACGGGGGATTGGCCAAGAATGGAGTGGTGTTAAAAATAACTGTTCAGATTTGGAATGATGGAGGTATAACAGAAAGATTACCGATAGCCTAGGAAAGTGTGGTGCCTAATGTAATGCATACAAATATATACATTAATTAATTTATTCTTAGAACAGAGCAAACTTCTGTTTTTATACGTATATAATATGTGGACATGTTAGGATAATGGAACTGGTTAATTAGTCAACCTATTAGTTTCATCAATATAGTCCCTGACGGCCACGCATACGGTCGCATTAGAGAAGCCGGAAATGGAAGCTTCGAAAGACAAAAGGACAGGCACAGATAAGTGCATACCGAAACCACGTAAAGGTATTTATAAACGGGATTTTTGTAATGTGTTAAACCGCCTGCAGGTAAAAAAAAGTGATCTATTGTTTCCAGTTCATCACAGAACGCGCACAGTGGCGAAGGTGCCTGAGCAGACCCGTGTTTATAGAAACTTAGATTTGGTACCCGGCGACGCAGCCTTGTGATAGCTACTTCTTGTTTACGAGTGCGGCTAAAGTCTCTTCGCCAGGGATATAATAAATGGCGATTTTCTGTAGAGTTTGTTAGCGCTGAACCTTTAAAGACTTCCATGAGCGTACATCTGTGGAATCGAGCAGCAGTCACATAAGCGGATGATGGACAGAGCGGTAGAATCGGTTTGCTGATTGACGACTTAGCTAAGGCATCGGCTATTTCATTTAGAAATAATCCTTTATGTCCAGGCACCCAAACTAATCGTACTTTTCTCAAATGCGCTGGTACTAGTGCACGGAATGCCTTTGTTATTTGATTATCAGCACC
Source organism: Rhipicephalus microplus (assembly GCF_013339725.1). Lineage (NCBI taxonomy): Eukaryota > Metazoa > Arthropoda > Arachnida > Ixodida > Ixodidae > Rhipicephalus > Rhipicephalus microplus. The sequence continues at coordinate 133,065,034 of NC_051170.1, forward strand.
AACAGAAAGTGCCGCACAGAGAGATAGGGAATCTGTTATTATGACAGCTGATGTGATTGCTGTATCTAACATGCGTAAGGCGAGCACTATTGCCAGAAATTGAGCCACAAAAACGGGTATGAAATCGGGTAGTCGAAGGGAATAAATCCAATCTAAAATCGGGCTGAAAATATCAACCCCTGACTTTTCGCCATTTTGGATGCGTCTGTAGCAATAATAACGTTCGTTGTAATATTGCGCAGGTGATCTTGTAGTAAACCATCCAAAATATTATGGGGAAATAATTTGGCATTATTTGGAAAAATGTTGTCAAATTGAATTTCTACAGGAGCTGAATTATCACGACTCGGCATCATGTCGCATATGCGTACGTTTAGAGGCTCTAGTAAATTTTGCACAAATATAATTTGTGGGTTGTGAAATATCGGCCATCTAGCACCAAAAAAATGATTCCGGGGTGGAAATAAAGGCTGTTTCTGAATTTCGTAATGGTGACTCATAAACTCTTAAGAATGTCTCAACCGCGAAAGGGCGAATTCTGCAAGAAAGCGGAGGGACCCTCGATTCGAGATACAACACATTGTTAGCAACTGTTTTGGGAAGGCCAAGGCATAAGCACAAAGCTTCTCTTTCGAGAAGAATTAGAGGCCGCAACTTGTAAGCTGGAACTCCAGAGAAAAGTACACAACCAAATTCCAAAATGGGACGAACGTACACGCGATATTTCATTACCAATGTGGCTCTTCTCATACCTATGCGGTAGTTGCTTAGCCTTCGTAATAGGCTAATGGCCCGCACACCTTTTCCGGCGATATATTTCATATGAGGTCGGCAGTTAAGCGATGTGTGACAAATTACTCTAAGGTATTTAACAGATTCCACCTGTGGTATATCCTCATGATGTTAAGACAGACAGATGTTCACAGGGTATTGCAGCGGGAAAACAAGGAGGGCACATTTACTCAGATTAAGTAGAAAGCAGTTGCCATCAAGCCAGCTCTCCAGTATATTAATGTAAGTCTGCAGCCGTTCATATAAGGTCTGAATGTTATCTGCCATTGCAAAAAATGCGATATCGTCTGCATAAACATAAGTTATTATATTTTGTTTACGTGGAATGGTGCTCATTAAGTAAATTATATAGCACCGGGAAAAGCACTGAGCCTTGCAGTACTCCCCTCGTTTGGGTAAGAGTAGATGATTAAAACCCATCTTTGAAACAATAAAATTTCCTGTCTGCAAGAAAATTGTGAACCCACGCTACGATGTATGATGGAAAATCAAGGTATTCTAATCGATCTATCAAAATACAGTGCTACACGGTATCATATGCTTTAGCGATGTCTAAGGTAACTAAAGCTGCATATTTCTTATGTAGCCGAGCTAATTGAAGCTGACTTTCTAAATCAACGTGGGCATCCCAAATTGAACAACCAGCCCTAAACCCAATTTGACAAGGACTTAGAATTGACCTCATTGTAATAAGTTCATTAATTCGTATATTGATCATTCTTTCAACCAATTTCACCAAGTTTGATGTCAGTGCGATCGGCCTTATGTTATCCAACATGTGTGCTTCATTTTCATTTTTTAGCAACAATACAATTTTAGGAAGTTTCTATTCTGGAGTTATCCATGCGTTTCCTAATGAATAATTCACTAGATCTAGCAAAAGATTAGGCGATTCCTGGAGTAAACATTTTAACATAGAGTTCGTAATTCCATCTGGTGCTGGAGCTGTCCTCGGTAAGCATCGTACTGTCTGACTCAATTCAGCTAAAGAAACCTCTGAAAATTCATGCAGGTTTACCATGATGGACCAAATAGCCGAAAGATTAGCAGCGAAGCGGCGTTCTAAACCTTGCACTATGTCTTTTAGAGAGGTGTTCATTTCTTGCGGCGTCAAGACACATGACTGCAACGTTAAAGGTGCTTGCAGTACCTTTCTTGTTCGAAGATAAGCGAACAAAGCACGCTTATTTTTTGGTTTAGAAAGATAATCAAAACGTCTGCTGTCGTATTCTTCTTTCGCGCGGTTCACTGTACGCTTAAATACGCCAGCAAGGAATTGATAGTCCTTCCAGTTTGTTGGGCTGTGATTATGAAAAAGTTTTTTCTAAGCGGCTTTTCGTCTTCTATATTCGCGCGTACACTCATCGTCCCACCAACGAGAGGAGGATAGTTTATTCGATGGAATGCGAAATTCGGATTTTTTTCTAGATCCCTCCAGCATTGAATCAATCGTAGATGCAATCTCCTCAGTACTGGCATTTCCAAGTTTGGAAATGGCAGAACGGAGGCAGGCTTGAAATTTGCTATGGTTTATATATGTGCGTTTTGGTTCATCTAGAGTTATTGTTGGGAAGTAATGTCAAAAACTAAAGGGAGATGGTTGCTGTTAGTTGCCGAATCCAAAACAGCCCATGACAAAACTTTGATTGCATTGGAGCAGAACGTTAAATCCAATACTGAGCAAGTCTGACCTCGGACAAATGTTACATGACCTTTATTCAGACACGAGAGGTTGTGATCAATAGTTCATTCCCACAGCCGCCTACCACAAGAATCTGTCCTTATACCCCAAGAGAAATGATGTGAATTAAAGTCTCCTGTGAGTACAATTTCCTTTCTACATGCTACCGAAACACTGTCAAGATAACGCGTTCTTTGCACACCGGAGGGGAAGTAACAATTTATAAATGAAAAAAGAGTGGTATACGGGGAGACACAAGTCTAATGCTAAGATTTCTCAACCAGAGTTCAACATTTTGAAAGAAAGTTTTGCCCTATGGCATCATTTACTTGATTCAAGGATCATTAATCACCACCACGTGATGGGCGATCTAATCGAGAAGAACAAAAACCTGCAAGATGGAAATTTTTATCTGGTGTGAGCCAAGTTTCTTAGAGAATTATAATATCAAGATTAAAATTATTGCAAATGTAATGTAAGTCCGTTGAGGCTGAGAATATAGAACGGCAGTTCCACTGTAGTACCCTCAACTGACCTATGGTGTTGAGCGCACCGCAGAGGCGCATGTCGCGCCCTTGTTAGCATAATCACGCAAAATAGCTGATTCATTACGTTTCGATTTGGACTGGAGATCGGGGAAGATAGGGGATCTGGTACGTTTATTTTGTCGTATATCGAATTCCATATCTGTAGCAGTACTTGTGCTTGGCTCAGCCGTATTTCGGTCCAAGTGCATCTGTGTACCTGACTGCTTAGCCTTGCCTGCAGATACAGAAAGTTCGTCCTACACTACATTGCGTAGCTGAGTGGCATCGCTTGTAATGTCCGATACTGCAGGCTCTGTACCAGTCTGTACAGTTTGCCCAATCTGACTTGAAAGAGTTTGCACCAAACAGTCGGAAAGGTTAGATATGAGTTTATCTATTGCCTTACTCACTGCCTTTTCCACAGCAGTTTCAATAGCCTGCGATATGTTTGAGTCCATACTGGAAGTGCAGCGCGTTGTAATGCCAGAGTATTCAAAAGCCCTGTCTCTAACAATGTCAATGACTTCCTTCGAGAACAGCGGCGGCGGTCACTAACTTCTAGAATTTGAACCTCCTAGGAATGAACGGAACAGTCAGAGTAGTCGGCGCAGTGACTCCCCCCCACAGAGACAACACTTTTCCGCTGTTGCAGTAGACTTGCCTGAGAATGGCTCTCTCCGCAGGTGCTACAACGAACGTTAGATTTACATCCTCCCGCACTGTGGCCGAATCTCCAGCAGTTTTTATACTGAATCGGACGAGAAGCGAGGGGCTCTACTCGAAAGATCAATGACCATAATTTTATTTCTCTCGGGCATTTTGTGACCACAAATGTCGCGATGACAGATTCGGTTGGTACTTTCTCTTTGTCGACTACGCGATTACACCGGTAAATAAAAATTACGCCTGCTCCAGAGAGCCTGTCTAGGGTCTCAGCTGGACTCAGCTTGGAGTCGACTCCACGTACAAGGCCCTTGGCACAAGCAAGGTGAGGCGGAATGAAAGCATTCACCGGGGTAGCAGCAAACGAGGTGCATTGGAGAAGATCCTGCACGCAGTTCTGATCCGGTGACCTACACACGAATCTTCCTTGCCCAAATGGGCACACATCTGAGATGGAATGAAAATGGTTTGAAGTTGTCTTAAGTTCCTTTTGGACCGCCTGAGGGTTTGTAAGTCTGATGAAGCCTTCATTTGTAGGTACCAGTGCCACGGGATTGCTGTCAATACCACAGCGGAAAAAGGTGTCTAGCGGCAATAGATTAGACGGCAGGGACGCTGTTCAGGCGGATCGCGCCTGACCAGGAGAAGCAGTCGACATGAGCATTAGAGATATGGTTAGACTCAGAAACAGATAAACTATAGAATCGAACTCTAAGACAGAATTAAAACCACTCAATCCTCAGCCAAGAACACCCCAGCAGGTTTAGCACGGGCAAGCTCGAAGGCGAGACTAGAACGGTCTTGCGAAGGATCTTGCCACGTAAGTTCTGAAGCTAGGCCATTGCTTGCAAACTTTCGAAGTCTCTTGTCTGCAGAGAGAAAATTATTTCTGCAAGTACCATTCACGCTTCACAATCCTGCTTAGTCGTGTGTGCGCGTGCATGTGCGTGCGTGCAGGTGTGTGTGTGTGTGTTAGTGTGTGTGTGTGCGCGCGCGTGTGTGCGCGTGCGTGCGCGCGTGTGTGCGTGCGTGCGCGCGCGTGTGTGTGCGTGCGTAAGTGTGTATTGGGGGAGGGAAAAACGAAACTACCAGCGCAGGACCTCATGTGGGCTGTCGCTCGTACACCGGAAATACATTTACTTATAGGTTGTAGGTTGACGACCGCCAGGTGTACAACCAGTCTCGACGCAGCAAATGTTGTCTGCGGCGTTATATCGATTGACAGAGACCTCAGGGCCGACGAGTTCACCGTGTTCTCTCGCGAGTGCTGTAGGAATATATAATCGAAACATTTTCTTGCACGTTATGTATCCTAAGTCCACCATGTTGCATATCTGAAAGCCTGCTTCTCATGCTACAAGAAATTTGCGCGAACATGCATAGATAAGAATAGTTTTAAAGACGTTATAGCGTTTTGGGGGATACTTTAACGCATAAAGTTTGGTTTGTCTGTCTGTCTGATTGTCTGTCTGTCAATTGATTCAGCCATCCTGTGAAAATGTGACCCATTGCTCAATGATCACCCATCTTGTCCTGGCGGCTGCGTAGATGCTTGTGCACAGTGTTAATTATTAGCAAAGATGACGCATATTGGAAGAGCAACATCAATACGTGAATGTAAGGTGGCGTTTTGCTTTATTTAGAAAATGCATGGATACGTACATTGAAAGGCCGCAGTGCTTATAATACGCTGCACTGACAATGAGACAATATGAACGTGAAAGTGGTTGTTTCCTACACTTCGCTAAAACGACACGGTGCTGCCCACCTACCATATGCTCTGCGTTCTGAAATAATTCATTTTCGTGTTACCACTGCCGAACGGCACTCGCGTTTCACGCAGTGTTAACGAAGCTTAGGGTGCACAGACACCAGCCCCTCCGTAAGCGAGAGAGGTGGGTGAGGAGGACATCGAAGAGCTCAGATGCAGCGCCTGCAGATAGAAGACTATGGTTTTTCGAAGTCCTTTGCAGTGAAACATTCGGATACACAAATATTTTTTTTCTTTTGTAATAAAGATCAGTGCTGCATTGAAAGGCCGATGGTCTCTCAGGCAGAGAGTATGTATGTATCGACCACTTGTAATATGCTGCTTTTGCCTTTGAAGTGTCGCTGAGTTTGGCTACCTCAAGTACTCCGCCATTGTATTATGGAAGTGTCATTGTATTACTGTAAGTGCTTGACTTTGACCTGCCCTCTTTTTGTTGTTCTTGAAAGTTCACACAGACTGAAGTTATACTTTCCTATCCTGCAACAGTTTTCTCTCCGTTGGCAAAAAAAACGCTATAGACTGCTATACAACCATGCGCTCATGTGGTCCTCTGATAGCAGACACGCACGCCCGTTGCATTTCGAGCTCGGACTCTGATGAAGGGCGTTCGGATAGTAGATAGACGTGCCGACCACGATATGTGCTGTAGATTCGCGCCACCGTAACGCCACCACTCAATTTCGACCTCTGGTTAGTTTAAGGACCCTTTAACTATTGAAGGTGAAATGTATTTTACCTTTTTTCAATCATGCGTGCAGCTTCGAGCTCAGTATTTGTTCCAGTACAAACCACTGAAAAATAGCGATCACAACCATATTATGCATGCAAGGGCAAGTGTGAAAAATACCCTCCCCCCTCCCCCACGTTGCTGGTAACCATTAGGTTGCCTTGCGCTGAACACGAGGGCTTCAAATGACGTCAAACAGTCCCTCCTTCTCTCCACGCGTGTTTTCCGCTTTATTTATAAAAGGAAGACCCGTCTATCAACTCATTCAGTTCATATGAAGACCTTCATGGCATGGTAGAGCACGAAAACTAAAGACACAAAAAACAACGTAATTACATTGCATGACAAAAGAAACAAGTTCTTAGGCTGATAATAGTCGCAGAACCAATAAAAGTGTACCTCAGTGACCACCAGCTTATTATCACCACAATTATTCTAAAGTAAAAAAATTGGCCTTGTATCTGCATGTCTCACTGCAAATGTCATCGAAAGATGATAGTCATGCGTCTGAAGAGAGGGAACAAAACATTTTTTTCGTGTTCTGCGCAAGAAAATTGGTTAATGGTAATCTGGAGGCGCTGCGTTAGAGTGACTCGATGCGTGCAGCGGAGGCGCACGAGCGCAGCGAGGTACGTTACGCTTGAGACAAAAGCGCTATCTGGCAGTTATCTTGGGAAACGAAACACGTAGCTTGCGCGCCTGTCTTGGAGGCGATAAGGTGTAAAACGCAAGGCTACGGGTAGGTGCCACCACTGTGTCAATTTAGCAAGGCGTCAGAAACACTTGCCTCTTCATGCAAGCGTTCAAGCGTTGCATTGTCAGCGCAGCGTAATAAACGCTACGCTTTAGAACTACTTATGTACGCCTTTTCTATTATAAAGAGATATATACAGAATATTCACGTGTCGTTGTTGTGCCTCAGATATGCGCAATATTTGTTTTTAATCGACAATCGCACAAGTATTAACCCTGAAACTTGAACAATATTGGTAGGCGCTTCGGATGGGGTTAGATTCTGGCCATTTCAGGTATAGTTTTGGCAGACAAACATACAGGTTGACTGACATACAGACAGACCAAAATTTTTGCGTCGAAGGTCCCCAAGACTATCCTCTTTAATGAAACAGCACCACCCGCCCCCAAACTAGCATGTATGATCATCGATGCCTGACACCCTTTCACTTGACATTCACGTTCGCCCGGTGTAATGACAGCCATGTTTTCTTTGTTGTTTTATTGTAATTATTAAAAATTTGTGCATCTACTATGCTTATCGATGTGCCATTATGAACAATCATTTAGAGTTTTGATTTTGCACAACAATGCACGCAGAAATATTTGTTATGCCGACGTGCTTGATGTACCCATCCTCGCGTGGTTGGGTTGTTTGTTACGTGGTGCACTACGTCCTACTGTTTCGCATTCAGAGTTATCGTCATTAACTAATTTATTTTAAAATGTACTCGGAACGCAGATGGTATCACCCGTTTATGTGTAAATGGATATCAGTGTTTAGATGCAGCCCTCCGCTTTTGTTAGAAAAGGACACAGCGAGTTCTACAACAGAAGCGCGGAGTGGATTGATGGCTACACGCCCACAGTAAATGGTGCAGATTGAAAGATGTAAAAAAAAAGAAAGTAACTCGAAAGAACGAAAAGAGTTGACTTCGAGATATAAAATTTCCATTGGCGAAACGAAGTCTTTGGCAAATATTATTAAAGAACCCTGCTTTTAGCAGACACCATAAAATTAAGCAATATGCAGGTTCGCCGCGTTCAGAAGGTTGCTTCATACTATCGCATATAGCCGTTTTGCCGAAGTGACTGCTACAAAGAGACTTTTAGATAGTGAACATAAGGCCGCTTTTGGAATCAGTACGTTTCTGCGTACCTGCTGTTTTGCAGGGTACTATAAATAAAACCCTTGAAAAGGTACGGCCATCACTCAGTGGTTAACAGCGCATATAAATGGAAGTATAGAGTTAAGACTGAAAGATTCACGTTGCTGGCCTATTTATCGGTGCCAGCAAGTATTTATCAGTGCTAGCAAGAGACGCACGATGTGACCTCAGTGAGCAATACGGCACACATTTACAGTTACTGGTAATAAGGAGCAGGTTATGGGCAGTGCGTAAAAAATTTATAGCCTAGCTCACTAAAAACATCTCCGATGTGAAATAGGTTGAAAACTGACAAAACAACTATATATATAGAACATGACTGTTGGGCGCGCAGAGTTAAACGAGCGAGAATAAGCAAGTACTTTTGCGAAAGGCCCTTAATCAACTTGTTCATTAAGTTTATGCCGAACTACTCTAATAAGGCGCACAAAAACGAAGAGACATTTTATGAGTCAAGTGCAAGAACTAAAACGTGAACATTTACGACAGAAGGTAAGTCAGCCCTGATGCAGCCGACCTTAGAAGAGGGGAGGGGGTGCAATAAATGTAAGTTTAATTTCTACTGCAACAGATTCAAAAACAAACTGCTCCATTCAAAATTGCTCCGTAATTATTCACTGCTTCTCTTTCCTAGTTTTATTGAGTATCTTCTCCAAAAGAGCTACTTCGAACGTGTTCAAGACAACTGAGATTGCAGCAATCGTGCAATTTTTATCCGGTACTGTCTTTCTTTCGGTCTCGACAAACATTTCTTTACTGAATAGTATATTGCTGTTTTTTTTTCGAGCAATTCGTCGCTAATTAGCATTCGCTAGTTTTTCTGTACTTGTGTTTCCTCATTTTTGGAGCCCTACAAAGCTACAATCTACGTAGAGCAATCGCGTGCGCTGATGAACCTCCCTCGTTTAAACTGTTTGACCATCTCGGGGCCAGAGTAATATATTTTTTCCACCGAAACGGGGGTAATTGGTAGAAAAAGTCAAGATCACGATCGAAGGCTTCGCGTCGGGCAACGCGGGTAGCAGGGTCACACACAGACAAAAAAAAAGAACATTAGGCTAGAACATTAGCTTTAGTGTGAAGGGCGCCTAGCTCATTTACTGGAAAACACTTTAAAAATAAATTGCGTCTGGGAAAGCACACCTACACGCACCAGCACGCGAGGAAAAACGGGCAGCAGTGCGGAACAGCGGCGATTTGTCCAGGATTGTGTAAAAAATAGGAGCAGCGGCTCCACCAAAACCGTGTATGTATTTGTCTTTTCTCTACTTTCTGTCTTTCCGCTCATGCAGTTTTTTTACGCGTATGTTACACTTTCTAGGTACAACATGCCCATTAGCGCATGCAACACTGTTTGAAGAACGTTTAAATGTATCAAGCTGGTGCCTAGAGAATTAGGGATAAAACTCCTAATGATTTAAACATCTGAGGACTGTTGGAGATTAGCTCAAAGCAACTGGTTGGAGTTTGATGCTTTATCACGATATGTAAAACATTAGTCGTTCCGAAAATACTCCTCCCCCGTAAAACACTAACAAACAAAGCAAACTGCAGAGAGAAAAAAATACTTTGAAGGAAACTCCTAACACGGCACTGCATACACAGAAATAAGAAAAAAAGATCATAAGTGCCAAGCGGGCATTCGCAGAGAATAGGAGCTCGATACAACGCTTTTCTTGAAAGGCAGAAGCGTACTAACTGCACATCCATTTTAAGTACCATGAAACAAGCATGAGAAGTACTTTACCATCAAACTATTCCCAATATATTCTGGCGCATCTCTCACACAGGGAAGGAAGCCCATATTGTTTTGAAGACTTATGTCAGTCATAAACGGCTTCGGTCATTCGCACTGTACCACTCGTGAATTCACCACGGTAACAAACTTTATTGAGCCCTGTCGCTTACAGCAGGTGTGTAACATACAATTAGTTAGGTTTATTCTTATTTGGACGCTGGTTTACTGTACTTTTCTGTGCATTATTTTAATCATAAGAGTGCTAGCACCACAAAGAACCGAATATTTTTTCGACTTGGTCCTTTTGAAATCACAAAAAAAATTATCAGGAAAATGAATAAAGTTGAGATCTGGGCAGGTTGGTGACTTATCATTGTACCGTAGGTTAAGTAGCGCATTTACGTTGCACTACACATTTTTACACCCAGTGCGAAACGAAAATGCGTATGCCGGTGGCCCATGGGCTATTCCGCACACAGTGTTGTTCGGTACACCCATATCACGAAATCACACTTAACCACAATAGTCCCTCGTGCAAGGTTTGCAGAGTTTGCAAATTTGGAAAGGAGCCATGCAAGTGCGACAGTTCATTCAGCGTCTGTAGCAGGAAAGATAACGGCAATCAAACCTAATACAACATATTTATACCCTACGTAAACAGGGAAGATTATTCATTTTTTTTGTAGTCCATCCAATGTTCATATGCACACTACTGAACGTGTCGTCCAGGGCTGGCTTTGCGCAATAAATACGAAATGGTATGGCATCCACAATGTCGACAATAGTTCGTCCCCGAACGCGTCTACGAATAATTTGTGCAATCCACGAGTTCTTTGTCATGTTACTTCAGACCTTTAACAGTTTGATCATCATCTCCACAAACTAACCCGAGAAATCGCGCTTTGCACAGCAACTCAGTAGCCATCTATGCAGCTTTTTCATCATACCACCGCTGACTGTACACCGTGCACAAACTTCCTCATGTAGAATAAAAAAAACGTACTCACTCCCATCATGTGGAAAGTTGGCAGGCGTGCACACTCTACATAACTAACGCAGTGTGTGCCAGGACTTGATGGCACTTTAGTATCGAGTGGATATATACCATCACCAAATTTCGCCCGAATTCCCTGATAAATATTTCCCATAAAATTAAGGGGGACACATACCGGTGCTGTATTGGGCGTCCCGCCCAATACAGCGTGCCCAGAACGTGCGTGTACGTCGTTTATTCGAATGTCGACGCTGTCGCATGCAGGTAGAGCGCGAAACGCTGGGCGAACACGGTCAATTGGGAATGCGCCAGTCCGTGCCGTGCCTAATGAAGATTCGATTGTGTGCGCCGCGGAGCCCTGCCCGACTGCGTAGGTGGCGTCGAGATGGCGGGCTGTGGTCGGGAGCCGTGTCAGTCGCATTAGCGCTGGCCCGGAAAAAGTTTGTTCGCCCGAGGCGTCGCCCCCATTCTTCAGCGAAGACGAATAGGTGCGTCCCGGGAGCACATTTGTCTTTGCTCTTGTTCGTGCCAGAAGCCGCTGCTTTTGCTTAAGTAGCGGGCTGCGATGGCGAAGGCGCAGTGTCTCCTCGAGTGTTCTCAGTGCCGCCTCTGTATGGGCATCGAGCACCGCCGGAAACAGGGAACATTTACAAGTCGGAAGAGTTAATGAGCGCTGGGGGATATGGAAATGAACACCGCGAAAACAAGCGCAGTTTGACCCGTAAGCTGACCTGTTATATAGAGGCGAACAAATGCGCCTACAACGTCTCGTTCGATGTAAGCTCAATGTTACTATGAAACTGGTACCCTGATACCAGCCGCTTGAGTCATTAACGACATATGGCTTCAGATGAAAAGAAAGAGGGAACAACAAGGAAATTAGCCAGTAGGTTACGTTCTGTGCTACAGAAAAGAACGAACTCCCCCCCCCCCCCTTCTCTTCGCCCCTTTTAAAAAAAGCAAGGGTATAGGAATGCATTCATGGACAATCAAGCACTGAGAAATAGAGTAAAGGGAACATACGCTGTAGAAAGATAGAGAATTTCTAAACAGAAAAAAATGAAGGAAACACGCACCCAATAACGCGATGCGACACGCCTTTCACAGCTGGCCGCGCAACCTCGAGTCTAAAATAATGCCATCAGATGACGAAAGGGTGAATGAACATTTTCCCGTGCCACTTGACTGCAGTGGAAGAGCGCTGCAGCTTGTGTTGATCATTAGCATAGGAGGTGTTAAGGAAGGGTGTGGATCGACAATACATAATAATAATAATAATAATAATAATAATAATAATAATAATAATAATAATAATAATAATAATAATAATAATAATAATAATAATAATAATAATAATAATAATATTCTATACCCGATTTTTCTGTCACAATCCACGCTTTTTCTAAGCATAATATTAGGCACTTTTAGTTGGGTGGACTTCGCGTGGACTTATCGCTGTGTATATGTGTAGTGCCCAGAGTCGTCAGCGTATATCGATTTAAGCTAACGCTATGCGGTGAATGATGCAAACACGTGAATACTTTCGTGTGAATTTTCTTGCCTGTCGCCGCTCTCTAGAACTAAAAATAATTCGCTTCTTACCTTTTAATTCACTATTCTACGTCGTCAGGCTAGACGTAAATGTAGTTACTAGTTCGTATATCTGATTCTCCGCTGAATACCACTGTCTACTAATATATCTGCATACGACGTTAGCCCCGAAACGCTAACAAACTGCAATACAGCCTTAAATGCAGCGCCAGTCTGTTCTTCAGCACCAGGAAACTTTTCGCGTTTACCTTTCATGCATTCCAACCGCCCGCAAGGTATGCGCTCAGCGTAACAATAATGAAGAGGTTGCCGATTAGTTTGCATTATAGGCGCGCTCAGCTCTACACTTGCAAGGAAACGTAGAGTAGGAGTGCAACCACTCGAAATCCTCAAAACGCCGACATTGGGGACACTTTGAAGCGAAGAATTTCGAAATTAAGCGAGGAACGAAGAAGTTAGCAGAGAACAAACGCATGAGAAGAACAAGGGTTATCCAGGGCACTAAGCTGGCCTAAGCTCGTAAGTTCAGAAGTTCGAGGCCGCGCTAGGTGTTTTTTAAAGCAGAGATGAATGTTCAAACAGTTAAGTAAAGGCCAGGCGAGCTACAACTCACGTGCAGCTGAGAACTTTTAGGCGGTCAGGTTGTGTTCTACAGTGATAAGAAAGTGCAACAGAATTCCCTACTTAGAGTATAGCGCAGCGTGCCTAGCATGCAATGACCAAGTTCGGTTTGAATGCAGGTGCCCGACCATTCTCAATTCTACATTTGCATAAAACGCCTGATGCAGGAATTTTTAAGCAAAAGAAATAAAAGATAGAGGGAACAATTCTGAGGTGCGGCCTCACTTGTGACCGCCTGCCATTAATGCACTCCCTCACCATAACAGGATTGGCCACCCTGAAATGATTGGCCACCCTGGTGCCAATCCTGTTATAATGAGGGAGTGCCACTTGGCCGCTAATCCTTCATGAACGTACCAATCAACCCTTGGCTCTCAGCCCCCAGCGGCTGCGAAGCATATGTCCAAGGTGGCGGTCAAACCAATGACGCAGGGAAGGGCACTAAGAATCTCTGAGTAGGGACAAGCCACCATTAGAATCTGAACTTGGTTACGTTCATCACTAGAATGCTGTCTAGTGCGGCTAGTCTAGCTGACCTATTCGAGGAATGGGATGCTGTTAAATTGGATCTCATAGGGCTCAGCGAAATTAGGAGGACACATGAGGCTCATATAGGGCTGAACAACACACCGGTTCTTGGCTAGGATAGATTAGTTGACAGAAAAACTACACGGGTGGGATTTTTTATACACAAGAGTGTCGTTGGCAATGAAAATAATACCACAGTATCAGTGAGAGGGTGGCAAGTCTCATACTAATGTTTAACAAAAGGTACAAGATGAAAGTGGTACAGGCATACGCTCCTACAACTAGCCATAATTATTATTTGGTGGAACGCTACTATGAAGACGTAGCATCAGGTATTAATAAAGTAAATACACAGTAGAGTATTATAATAAGTGACTATTTAATGCTACAGTCAGCCGGAAAGTGGCCGAACACTATGCGGTGTGGGAATATGTCATCATCTCTACTAACGCCAAAGGAGAGTTTTACTGGAGTTTGTGGAACGTGATGATTTACGGATTTTGAATAAGTTCTTCATAGGACCGGCTAACACTAAATGAACGTGGCAAAGTTCTAATGGCGAAAATGAAAATAAAATAGACTTCATTTTGTGTGCACCTTCAGGCATTGCAAAGGATGTACAAGTAATTGGCAAGATACAATGCAGTGACCAAAAAAATGGTAAGAGCTTGTATTCAACAAGATTTAAAAAGGCACAGATAAAAACTGATGCAAAGGAAGCATATTAGTGGCATAGCAGTGAGATGGAAAGTAAAAGTATTTATACAGTTTCGCTTCATAACAGATTCGAGGCACTAAACGAGGTAACCGGGGTTAGCGTTGACAAAATGAACAATAACCTTGCGAGTATCGTCAAAGAGTGTGCAGTGGAAGGCGGAGGCACCATCACTAGACACGACACTAACAAACTACCACAGGAGACAAAACAATCTTATTAAGATACGACAAAGCGTTAAAGCCTCATACGCAACCAATAAAATAGAGGTTGTGGAGTTTTCGAAGCAATTTAAAAAGCGTGATGTAGCCGACATCAAGGAAGTAACATGTAGATATTCGAGCTTGCAGTAAACAGCGGTGAAATTCCAAACGCTGCGAAGGCAAACTTGTTCATAGGCAAAAATTGGATATATTCATTAAGGAAAAAAGAAGGCAATGCCATAACAAATCTAAATATGAGAGTCGAGGGTTCGGAGGAGTTCTACAGAGAACATTATAGAAGCCAAAACAACGAGCATAATATCGTGATAAACAATATAGTGCAGAGGAATTCCACATCCTACCAGTAACGTCAGGGGAAGTAAGCAAATTCCTAGAAGTAAAGAAACGAGGCAAAATCATTGGTAAGGATGAGGTAACAATAAACCTTCCAAAATGTTGCAGAAAAAATGTGTTAAAAAACTGGCAGATTCCACGTACAGTGGGAATCGATGATATGCAAAGCATGTACGAGAAATGTTGATATGTCACTTTAAAATCAGCACAACGTTACAGGGTAGAGGTAAATATTGCCTTAAATAACTTTCATGTCATAATTATCTTGTTTGGATGTGTCGTTTACTTTCGTCGTCTATTCACGTCACGTAATACCAAATTTAGTATATGTCGAGCTAGCAAAATGGTCGCGAGTACGCTATGAGCGTGGTATCTTGTCATGTTGTTACATGACACGCGTATCAGCATTATCATGTTTGCACCAGTCATATAGTTCATCATCTATTCACGTCACGTAACACTAAATTTGGAACTAGTAAAACGACCACGAGCACATCATAAAGGGTCCAATATGCTCCAATGTATCATTAAAGCGCGTGCGCGCTGGCCACAGTGAGGCTACGTAGCACGTAGTCATGTTGTTACATAACACGCATCTCATGATTGTCATGTTTGCACCAGTAAAGTACTTTCGTCATTCATTCAAGTACCGAAATACCCAATTTGGTATATGTGACGCCAGCGAAACGCCCGCGAGCGCATCATGAGCTTGGCATGTAGTCATGTTGTTACCTCATATGCATGTCATGAATTTTCATGTTAGGGTCTGTCGCTTGTGTTAGCTATGCAATCATGTCATACCATACCAGTTTTGCAACATGCCATGTGAACGAAACCACTGCAACAGCTGCAGGACCATGAAATGGAAATCGTGACATTTATGACATTCATATGATAATTTTCATGTCGTGACTAGTCAAGTGTGTTCTTCATACAGTCATGTTATGCCATACCAAATTTGGCATCGATACCATTATTGAAACGGCCAGGAGAGCTAAATGTCGTAGGCGGCTAGATAGATAGATAGATAGATAGATAGATAGATAGATAGATAGATAGATAGATAGATAGATAGATAGATAGATAGATAGATAGATAGATAGGTAGATAGATAGATACGCTCAAACAGCAGCTAAATCGACCTATTATATTCGACCTGATTGGGCACCAGCTCCTAATGAAATGCGAGTCCTGCATGGTCTCGTGCACAGCACGAGACCATGTATTTATATGAGGTGGTAGTACACGCTATAGGCACAAGAATAAAACGGCCCCACCGCGGTGGTATAGTGGCTAAGGTAGACGGCTGCTTACCCGCAGGTCGCGGAATCGAATCCCGGCTGCGGCGGCTGCATTTCCGATGGAGGCGGAAATGTCGTAGGCCCGTGTGCTCAGATTTGGGTGCACGTTAATGAACCCCAGGTAGTCCAAATTTTCGAAGTTCTCCACTACAGCGTCTTTCATATTCAGATGGTGGTTTCAGGACGTAAAACCCCACAAATCATTCGATCAGGAACAAAATTACGACAAGAGACGAAATGCTCAGTCACGTGTTTACCATGTGTTCGTGTGCTTCTACGTAGCCGTCATCTTCACAGTAAATGTATTCAATAAACAAACACACATAATCAAAAGCGTACTTTTTATCGAACCTTTCTTTGTTTGGCATATCTTATTGCCCAACCACTAACCGGTCAAGTTCAGGAGTGGTACTTACAAAGCTCGTATTTTGTCTAAGCGTTTCGCTGGCTGCCTTCGCTGATAGTATGCTAATCATTCGACTAGGCTGAATGCTTTTAAATGCGGAGCCGTTTATCACATTTGGTTTATCCGCTTCGCACAGAAAAAGAGGTGCGTTGCCTAGTAAGCACTTCGCACAGCTGTACCTCGCTTCGCACAGAAAGAAAACTATACGATTGATTTGTTTTGGGTACAATACCGAAAAGAAGAAAGAGAGTAAGAAGGAAACAGAAAGACATGGATACCACAAATTAAGCAGAAAGAAGTAGGGAGTGAAAGGGAAAAAGACAGACAAGGGAAAGAGTACGAATGAAAGAAACACAGAAAAAGCGTGAAAATGAAATAAATTAAAATAGAGAGAAATAAAAAATAGGAATATACACGAGAAATCCTAGCATACCAGCGTGTAGCAAAGCATAACAGCATGCGGGAAAGAGAGGTGGGGGTGAGTAGGAGGTGAACGTGGAGGAATGAGGGTAAAGCTTTGCATAGTCGTATATGGTAATGAGAGAAAGGGGGTGGAAAAAGAGTGAAGGTAAGGACAAGTGATTTGAGGGCGAGGATGATGGAAAGAAAGAACAGGGCGAAACAGACATATTTGGTATAGCGAGGTGTGGGAAAGAAATGTGAGGGTGAGTACGAAGGTAAGCTCACCAGCTGCGCCGTTTTCTCAGTGTTCGCCTTAGTATTTGGTCGCTGCGATAATACTTTTTCTAAACGAACAGTTAGGGCGTCGGACTTGATTGGGGATTTCACTCAATTTAGGAAAAAATTATTGGTAGGGCAGGCCGTGTTTCAAAGTATGTAAATGGCTTGGTGTACCCCCTGTAAAGAGGATTGAGATGAGGTATGCTTATTTAGCCGCTGCTCGGTAATTTGAGTTACGCAATCAGGTTGCGGCAGAAATGCAATTGCGATTGAGCGAACTGCTTGGAAGAATGTTATTTCATTCCCCGCTTCACGGAATACTTGTTTCTTAAGTTTTATCACAGCCTGTTATTTGTAACAGCTCTCATTTCCCGTTAGATTTGAAAGCCTAAGCAATGAATTGCTCGAGTCATCGTGCTACAATATATTTTTGTTTTAGTGTTTTGAAAGAGACCGCATAACAGTAAACATTTATTTGGTAATATAGTAGGACATAGGTCAGAGGTCCGTGATTCAAATCCCGGTGCCGCGCAGTTCCCAACCAGAAAAAAAAATCCGCGTGTTGATGGAACTGCATTAAGAGGCCTGAGGTGCGGCCTCTCCGGTAACCACCGCCGGGAACGCACTCCCTCACCAGAGAAGGATTGGCAACCCTAATGCAGTATCTGGCCACTACCTCCCACATGCATACGTCAAAGAACTCATGGCCCTCAGTTCTCAGCAGCTGCGAAGCCACTGACCATGGCGGCGGTCAGATCTGGAACGCAGAAGAGGGTGCTAAGAATCTCTGGACTACAGGCCGCCTTTAGAACCTGAACTTGGCAACGTTTAACGCTAGAACCTTATCTAGTGAGGGAAGTCTAGCTGTACTATTCGAGGAGCTAGAGGGTGTTAAATGGGATATAATAGGGCTCAGTGAGGTTAGGAAGACAGATGAGGCCTATACGATGCTACATAATGGGCACGTCTTTTGCTATCGGGGCTTGGCTGACAGAAGAGAACTGGGAGGGGGGTTCCTAATTCACAGAAACATAGCTGGCAACATAGAGGAATACTATAGCATTAATGAAAGAGTGGTAGGTATTGTAAATAAACTGAATAAAACATACAAGATGAAGGTAGTACATGCTTACGTGCCTTCATCCAGCCATGATGACGCTTCAGTTGAAAGCTTCTATGAAGACGTGGAATCGGCAATGAGTAAGGTAAAAACACAGTATACTATAGTGATCGGCGACTTTACTGCAAAGGTAGGAAAGAAGCAGGCTGGAGACCAGGCAGTAGAAGATTATGGCATCGGCACTAGAAATGCCAGAGGAGAGCTACCAGTAGAATTCGCAGAACGCAATAATTTGCGGATTTTGAATACTTTCTACCGAAAACGAGAAAACCGCAAGTGGACATGGAGGAGCCCTAATGGCGAAAATAAGAACAAAACAGACTTTATAATGACTGCACACCCAGGAATCGTGCAGAATGTGGAAGTGGTTGGCAAGGTACGATGCAGTGACCATAGAATGGTACGGTCTCGAATTCGCCTAGACTTAAAGAAGGAACGACTGAAACTGATACGCAAGAAGCCAATCAATGAGCTATCACAGAGAGGGAAAGTACAGGAATTCAGAGTGTCGCTGCAGAACAGGTACTCGGCTCTTAGTGAGGAAACCAACCTTAGCGTAGATACAATGAATGATAACCTAACGAGTATCATTACGGAGTGTGAAGTGGAAGTTGGGGGCAGGGTAGTTAGGCAGGACACTGGCAAGCTTTCCCAGGAAACGAAGAACCTAATTAGGAAGCGTCAAAGCATGAAAGTGTCAAGTACAACAGACAGAATAGAACTGGCAGAGCTTTCAAAGTTGATTATTAGGCGTAATGTATGCGATGTAAGAAGGTATGACATGGAGAAAATTGAACACGCTCTGAAAAACGGAGAAAGCGTCAAAGCACTTAAAAGGAAACTTGGGATAGGCAAAAGTAGGATGTATGCACTAAGGGTCAAAGAAGGCAAAATAACTACCAATATGGATAGGATAGTTGAAATAGCGGAGGAGTTTTACAGAGATCTGTACAGTAGCCGAGACAACCATGACCTTAATACTATAAGAACTAGCAGTAACCCAGATGACACCCCACCAGTAACGATAGAAGAAGTCAGAAAAGCTTTGGAGAGCATGCAAAGAGGCAAAGCTGCTGGTGAGGATCAGGTAACATCAGATCTGCTGAAAGATGGAGGACAGATTGTGTTAGAAAAACTAGCCACCCTGTTTACGAGGTGTCTCCTGACGGGAAGGGTACCAGAGTCTTGGAAGAACGCTAACATCATCTTAATACATAAGAAAGGAGACGACAATGACTTGAAGAATTACAGGCCGATCAGCTTGCTCTCTGTAGTATACAAGCTATTTACAAAGGTAATTGCTAACAGAGTAAAGAAAACTTTAGAATTGAATCAACCAAAGGAACAAGCAGGATTTCGAACAGGCTACTCAACAATTGACCGCATTCATACTATCAATCAGGTAATAGAGAAATGCTCAGACCTCTATACATAGCCTTCATAGATTACGAGAAGGCATTTGATTCAGCAGAAATATCAGCCGTCATGCAGACACTGCGGAATCAGGGCGTAGATGAAGTATATGTAAACATTGTGGAAGAAATATACAGGGGATCAACTGCTACCATAGTGCTTCATAAAGAAAGCAACAGAATACCAATCAAGAAGGGTGTAAGGCAGGGGGACACAATCTCCCCAATGCTATTTATCACGTGCTTACAGGAGGTTTTCAGAAGCCTAGAATGGGAACAGTTAGGGATAAAAGTTAATGGAGAATACCTTAGTAACCTGCGCTTCGCCGATGACATTGCATTGATGAGTAACTCAGGGAACGAATCGAAACTCATGATTACGGAGTTAGACAAGGAGAGCAGAAAGGTTGGTCTTAAAATTAATCTGCAGAAAACGAAAGTAATGTACAACAACCTTTGAAAGGAGCAGCGCTTCGAGATAGGTAATAGTGCACTTGAAGAGCTAAAAAACTATGTCGACTTAGGGCAGGTAATAACCGCAGAGCCTAACCACGAGATTGAAGTAACTAGAAGAAAAAGAATGGGGTGGAGTACGTTCGGCAAGCCCTCTCAAATTATGACAGGTAGATTGCCACTATCCCTCAAGAGGAAGGTCTATAACAGCTGTATCTTGCCGGTACTTAGCTACGGAGCAGAAACCTGGAGACTTACAAAGAGGGTTCAGCTTAAATTGAGGTAGACGCAGCGAGCAATGGAAAGGAAAATGGTAGGTGTAACCTTAAGCGACAAGAAGAGAGCAGAGTGGATTAGGGAACAGACGGGGGTTAAGGATATCATAGTTGAAATAAAGAAGAGGAAATGGACATGGGCCGGGCATGTAGCGCGTAGACAGGATAACCGCTGGTCATTAAGGGTAACTAACTGGATTCCCAGAGAAGGGAAGCGGGTTAGGGGGAGACAGAAGGTTAGGTGGGCAGACGAGATTAAGAAGTTTGCGGGTATAAATTGGCAGCAGCAAGCACAGGACCGGGTTAACTGGCGGAATATGGGAGAGGCCTTTGTCCTGCAGTGGACGTAGTCAGGCTGATGATGATGATGATGATTATGATGATGAAGATGATGATGATAGTATGACATAGTTGCTTCTCATATCGGCCTATTGACCAGGGTATCTAGAAGAAAGCGTTACTCATCGTTACCCTGCTACCCGAAGTAAAATTAGTAATTATGTGTCAACAATAATGTCGACATATAATAAATCTCAATATAACAACTTTAAAACCAATGTTTGTTTATCACTCCAACTAGATACAGCCGTTATCCTCTTCACAAAATTTTCATTTCAAAAATACGCTTTTTCATAGCCCAGCAGGCATGAATTGTGATAAGTGCATAGTTTTAGTAGACTTAAACATCCTCTGACGAAAATTTTCGGTGCCAGAGGTATTTGTGAATATTGATTTTGACTGCTTCAATTGCAGCGAGTAACCTATGTTGCGCGCTTAAACGGCAGAAGTTAGTGAATGCATGTGCGTACATGGTGTGTTCTTTCTGAGTATTCGACAGGGCCGAAACGCAGCCATGCAAGCCTCATAGATAGCGCTCGTATATAAAACACGGAGGATAATGTCATCCACCACTTTAGCGCCGTATTGAGTGGAGCACCCCAGAATAAAACAAGAAAAAAAAAGCCGCGCTTTCTACGAAACGCCCGCACTTGGAATGCTTCGGCTGGTTAACTTGCTTTGACGTCACGCATTGTTCTAGCGGGTTAATTGCGGTGTGCGCGAAGCGGCGAGAGACCACGTGTTTCGGTTAGAGAACCAAGTTGAGCTGCCGTTTGAGAGGGAAACTGCAACGTGACTCCGATCGGCCCGTGTATGGAGGGCACGTAAGCAGTGACCTGGTTTCGGGAGTCCGCGCCCACTGGCGACAGACCCCGGCTCTCCGAGCGGTGGAACTGCTGAACGGCCCTCAACCCGACCGCGACCGCTCCTCGTTCTGTTGTATTTATATACGTTGACACTCGAACGAGCGTGCCAGTGCAATGTCCGTTGGTTTAGAGGCGCCGCAAGATATCCAACGTTGCATCAAAAACCCAATAGCATGAACATTGAATTTCCGACGTTGACAATCCTCTCGCTTTAAATAAAGAAAAAATGAAGGTGACAAGTTTCAGCTTCGACTCTGTTTCCTTATTGCTGTATGGGATGAAGCTTGGTCTGAGGCTAAAACACGTAACAGCTGCGTATAAGGAAGTCCTGGTATGTTCACAGAGATTTACGCTTTAGGAGAAGTTCACAGTGGTTGTAGTAAGCATGAAGCACACTTTGCAGGCGCATCCCTCTGAATCTAACACAAAGTGGGGACAGTATCGACACTTCTTCCGCGGTCTTCCTCTTTAGTTAGCACGACTAAACAATGGCTGTGCTTTTTGTTTTGTTCTATTTTAGTTTGTACTGATTGAAGTAGAACAGCTGCAAGACAACCAAGTTCTCGGTGAGCACCTGGATTTGATTGCTTTGTAGCATCATGTTTATAGTACATGCTAAGCGACCAGTCTGCGTAAGTTACAGTTTTCCTAGGCCGAACCAAGGAAGCAGATAAGTTGTTGTGTTTATGGCATATGGTAATGTCGTAGTGTAGAGTATTATACCTTAGTGTTATGTCATTGAGTGTGGTACTTTCTAATGTGGAACTACACGGAGGAATTTCTCAAAGTAAGTATTCTAGCCCAGATATGAACATCGAAATGTGGCAACCACGACTGGGTCATGCGTATTGATAACAACTGCTGCAGGCTTCTCGTATAACACGAAAGTATATAAGCATACTAGAGCTTCCCCATACGCAATTAATATGTTTTTTAGCTTCATGTCATTACGTACAGCATACAGAAACGTGCTCATTAGAAGTGTTTCGTAATGCGCAAAGCATCTTGCGTAAAGAGGAATAGCGGACAGACAAGTACGCTCTATAGTCGCATTTCTTATGCGGCTTGAGAGTAAGCGTCTTACATGTAAACCACTTGAAAGAGTCTTGCTGTTTCTTCTATACTTCACGCAGTGTAGTTGTATGTTTGTACATAATATTCTTGCATAAGAAAAACTGCTTGAAAAAGAATCATGATTCGTTTCAGCCTTTCGATTCCTACGGTTTGTGATTTTCAGCCACCGGAAGAAATGGGATATGCCAGTAGCACATCACAAGTAAAAGTTATATTTTTTTCTGGAGCAACGGTATATAATGCTCTTAATTTAGTGAAGTACAATGAATTTCACCAGAGAGTGCAAAAGATCCCCATATTTACACTCGCGACTACCTAGATAATTCCTACTGCATTCATTAGCTACGAAACTAGTGCTCTCGCAAGTTGCACAAAAACTACGTTTCAAAGATTCAACTACAAAAGCTGTGCAGAAAAATGAGATAATGGCTGTGTATGTTCTGTGTCTGTTAATGTATGTTAATGGCTGTGTATGTTAATGGCTGTGTATGATAATGGCTGTGTATGTTCGCTTTTAATCTCTGGTCACCTGCATGGCATTCTGCGGATAATGTAATCCGTAACAGTAAGCGTAAGGAAAATGAAGAAAAAGTCTCATTATTGCCATAGAATACAGGTACCTCTAATAACAGGTTGATGTTGACTGACATTGATTCTCCGTATTCCCAATGCATGTCTTTCACCTTGTTTCAAGGCAATACCACACAACATACTGCACTGCTATGTCACTCATAACACCGGCAGTTAGCCTACAGGTTACGTTGTGCATCATTTCCTTTTACACGTTACCCGGACCACGTACTCATATCGTACTGTTTTCAAACCAAAAGGATATGAAAGGCCTGACTCGGACCGCAACCTTGATGTTCTCTTCTTGAGGCATGACCAGCCGGACACTTGTTCATACAGGCTCCATCGGAGGCACGAGCGTGCACTGTAGTTCACTGCACACTCGCTACACTTGGACTGCCTGTGTTCTTCTGGCACCACACTTTTAAGTCATTAAAACACAATATATATTTAGTTGGGCGATGTAACAAGCCAAGGCTGCCGCTCCCAGGCACAGGTGCACTGCTTGCAGTCGCGCGAAGTCATGGATACACTGCCAGAGGTGCTTTCATTCAGAAGGCTAGCACTCATTTTGTGTCTCGCTTCTGCATATGTCCCATAACAGTCAGGGTTACTTCACTTGATGACGAAGAAAAGCTGGAATTCACTCCACTGACTGGGTTTGCCTTGTATGGAAAGACACTGACGTTCTTACTTGAGAATATCTATGAAAGATTGACGTGGACGCATGAGTAATTTTTATAATTAGTGAATTCTTCACACAAAAAAGGGTTATTTTTCTATTGCAAGTTTACAAAAGCTTTCCTTTTACCTCGGGCAACAGTGTTGAAGAAGAATCAGTGCATTATTGCGGATCCCGTGCTGTTATTTTCCACGACAGGCGTCACAAGTAGCACTCACTCAACGAGTCCACAAACTATGTGTCTTAAAGCGTATTCATCAAAGCACTCGTTGCAGTCAACGCTGCTTGCCTTCGGCCAAGCACGAGTTGAAACTACAATCAACATCCGCACAGCATAAGCACGTCACTGCACAATGTTAGCTTCGCCGCAACTCTGACACGGTTACCGCCACGTCCTCAACAGTCGTCAAACGTCGATGCGATGGTGATCTCGCAGGGCTGAACTACGACTGAAGCTGGAAAAGAACAAAGCCAGCGCTGAGCTGCTCGAGTGGCCCCTGGCACGAGGTTGTCCCACTCGGGTGGCGCGCGCTCGAGAAATTCCGTCAGTAGCGCTGGTATCGGTCCGCCGCCGCCACTGTGCCGTGTCCGGGGACAGTGTTGCGCGCGGCCGTTGCTAGGCAATTCGGCCGCAGCGGCTTCTGTTCGACTGACCCACTCGCTGGCCTGGAGGAGCTTGCTTGTAACCTCCCCCTCATTGCAGGAAAATAACTACCACCTTTCCCGCGCTCGCGCGAGCCTTTCTTTTTTTGTTGTTGTTCCGGGAAAACTCGATGTGCGGATCGCAGGTCGCACGTGTTCTTCGCCGTCCGAGCAGGAGGAATCTTGGGCCATTTCCGGCTGCTATAGCTCTAGAGTGCGCTGCTCATGTGCAGTCGCATGAAGCAAATGAAGCATGGTTTATATGAAAAGATTTCTGGCAAATTATAACATCACCTGCTAGACAGTTGTGCTCACTCAACCAATGGGTATTATTCACGTCTACAGTTAGTGACTGTGCCTGAACAGCGTTATATTTGTAATAATGTCGTCTTCATTGGTGCAAAAAGATAAAAATTTATTATGTCGAGCTTTGTATGTCCACCAGCGGTGGAAAACAGCAAACTTTGTGTTGTGCCAAAAATTCTTTCTCAACTGAATCGAAGTATGAACTTTATCGTGCATATAATGCATGTACAGACAACAGGAACACTGACAAAAATCCGCTTGCCGGTTGCACAGTGAACATCGTTTCTTAGATGACCCAGTATCGTCAGCTGTTATACTTCGATAATAGTTTTTTTGCTTGAAAAACATTATGATGAAAGAAGTCTGCATGTTTATGGAAGCTTCTGCTTTTATATGCCTCTTTTCAAGGTGGCATTAGTAGTTAATGTCCCACTGCCGTGACTCACTTCTCACCCCCTCTCTTTCAACACAGCTTCTGAGATCCTCTTCGTCAATGCGACAGAACGCATTGTTAACCCAAGGATTTCACAAGAGTAGAGTGACGCCGACGTGCGTGTACCACCAGACACTTAGCCAATAAATAGGGTGGCTTCCAGTTTTGAAACAGAAAAAAAAGCCGCGCTTTCAATCAACGCATGAGGCTACTTTGTAGTAAATACAGGGCTCTTATCAAAATTATTTATTTTATTGAGCCAAATATAGTTAACCACGCTTGCAGCATAGTTTTGGTAGGCGTCTATTCAACGTAAAATTTAGGTCCGAAGAAATAAAAAATAACCTACTCTTCTCACGATCCAATTTCGTGTTCTGAGCCACATTGACTCAATCTGTGAGACGGAGAGCCGCCAGAGGCAGACGGGTCATGCCTGTTTTGCCTTTGTGGGGTAGATAAGGGTGGCTTTAGCAAACGACGAAGAGAAAGGGGAGAAAGACTTTTCGCTTCAACACATCATGCATACGAGTCCGGATTCCAATGGTTCAGCGGTTATGTCGCGGCGCTACATCGTACACAGACATTTTCCCAAAGATTCTTCTTCTTGAGTTATATTTCTTCTTAAGAAGAAAAACGTGCGACCCGCTGCAGCATTGTGAAATCTCTGGCCAAGATACAAGGCTAGGTGTGCACGGCCCACACCCTCTTTCCGTACAGCAAGAAAGATAGTAAATAGTAATGCTGAAAAATAGATAAATTTATTGGAAAATATTAAGAGTTAAGCATAGAGAGGTAAAAAAAATACATTAGGAGAAAAAGAGGACAAAAAAAAGGAAGAAACGAAGAAAGGAAAAACAAGCGCCAGGGAACGATACAACTATACCACAGATTGCGTCTATTTCCACGCGCTCCATCTTTTAGGCAGCATCACCTTCGTCCGCACACACGAATGTATGAATGAAATGTTCAATTTTTTTTCGAGCTACTGTACACTCTAAGCCGAAATTCGGCAAAGTTGGACTGACTGCAGTCGTTAAACCAACGTACGAACAATTTGTCCAACAGGGACTAAATGCGTGACAGAGCATGTCGTGCGCAAACGCCCCGCAATGAAGGGACCAACGGGTAGGGTAACTGCGCCGTGATCACCTTCCATCGATGCTGCACTGCAATGCTGGGCGCGGTCGGCGATCACGAAAACCAGTTATATCGGCTCTACGTGACTATGAAAGCGAAGCACTATGAAACGAATAGAAGATGTTATGAGAGGCAAGTACAACGCGCAGTCAGAGCACACAGCAAGCGCCCTCGCGTTTCCACCATGCCGGCACGGGCGGGCCGAAATCAAGTGAGTCTCCGCGAACACGGGCAATGTGGATAACTCGATCGCTTCAATGTGCTGAATTAGTTAGAACTGCGAAGTACACTGACAACGCTAATAAAAGCGGGCAGTTTGTCAGCGGTAGTGTACCCGTACAGTCACTGGCCACAACTTCAAAGCGATATTGAAAGAAGTAGGCTTCGCACGTCATCGGTATCAAGTAGGCTGCCGGTGTGAGTGCTTTGCCGGCACAGGCGAAGGAAACGTCGAATCACTTTCTTTCGCAAAAATAATATCTCCTGTGTTAAAGCTTAGACAAACTTATGTGTTTTTTTCTCCATGCGACAATCGTTATCAAATATCAAGTGTGAAGGCAATCGCAGATACGACTGATCGTGTGGCCGGCGGTGCACAGCGAGCGACTTACCAACATGATAAAAGGACCGCGCCTGCGAATGGTCTCGTCGCTGTAAGTATACAGATATATACATCACTCCATAAGAACCCTGCGAACACTGGACACCTACGTATTGTTGATTTGCGACTATAAAATAATGACGACGCGAATTCCACACGAGTCGCGTGTTGCGGTCGCCGGTGGTCGATTAGCCGCACTCCTCGTAAGCCTAGCGACGCCATCGGCAAGCCGACACGGTATGGCATCGGCGTGGCGCGTGGCTGCTTCTCCGACTTTCCTGCTTGAGCACCGCTGCTATGTTTGTGTTTACGGACTCGTGCATCAGCAATGCGAATGCTGGTTCAGCCGACATGATTGAAAGCCAGCTGATGATTCGTATTATCTGAATGGAGGGATGTGGAAGATTAGATGGATCGACATTAAAAGATCGGTGCGCTTCGGTGTTACGGTGTCAATGTTTATTGTTTTTTAAGCCGAGTAAAAGTCGCCCACTGGCACAACATGGGAGGTCAAAATACTGTGCGATATATATCCGATAGTTTCTTTGTAGTGTAGCACGGGCGGTCAGTGTTTGTGGTGTTTCACTTTGAAATAATAGTGCGTATGCATATATATATATATATATATATATATATATATATATATATATATATATATATATATATATATATATATATATATATATATATATATATATATATATGTGTGTGTGTGTGTGTGTGTTGCATAACTAAACATGGCGTTCTTAATTGATGATTAAATTAGCATAAACATAAAATTTACTCTACAAGTGCAGGGTCACCATTTTTGGCCATTCGTCCAGACGGTTCAACTGTTAGTCCCACTGGAGCATTCTACTTGGAACAACAATTAAACCAAGTAGAGTAAGTGTTAGGGGGTAACAGTTGAACCCTTGCAGTACTCCCGCAGTTAGTCCAAATTGGTTCAAAATTAGTGGCAGCACAACTAGTCCCCTAAAAGACCAATGGCATACCCCACTTTAGTCCTTTCCGGCTTAGAGTGTAGGTCTCGCAGGCAGGTCCGTCGGCCACGGCTTTCACTGATTTTTTAAAAGGGTAATTTATATTGCTTTAAAAATAATAAATTCGGCTTCTTCCTCTCCGGTGTGTTCGAAAAGCAGGATTGTAGAAGTATAGCACCTATTCGTTCGAGATTGAGAGCGAAAGAAACAAGTTCATTTACATAAAGGCCGAGAGGCCAGCCTGAGCGATAGCATGCTCTAGCCTGCTGCGCTGCAGCGGGGTAGGATGTCCTCAAGAGAATGACCAGGCCCGTTAGTATGTTTGAAGGGAGGCAAATGAGGGAGATCTTTTATGCTTGCCTGGTGGTTCTTAAAAAGTAAGCAGAACGCGGCTTTCTTCTGTCCAGAATATTCTATTCCTGTTCGCAAACTTCTCCCAGGTAGTCGAAATTTCCGGAGTTTTCCCCTACGGTGTCTCTCATAATCATATAGTGGCTTTGGGACGTTAAATGCCACAAATCAAGCAATCAATGTTCACAAACTTCACATCAAGTTTTACATTCGCTGGACATGAAATGGTGATAGCATCTCGAGATGCGCTGTGCTGATGGAGATGCCACGTAGTCCAATCTCGAGGTATTGGCGACGACGGTAGGTATGGCCGGCTTCCTCGTGTTGTAGTAGAGCGGGAGGTGGTTAGGGGTGCACCAGTACCAATTGTAGCAAACGTCGGTCTCTCTGGAGGCGTGGCACTTCGTGACGGGCGTACGATAGGGCGTCAGTGTCTAGCGACAGAATTGCGGTGTTGCGGCACCTTGGCATGGGCGCAGAGGAGTAGTACGGCAAACTACAGAAGCTTAGCGCATAGTCTGCAGCTGCGGCTCTAATGGCTGACCAATAGCCAGAGACTGCTGGATTTCCTGGCGCATGACATCAGTGACGGAATCTAGTTGAAGCTGCGATGAAGGTAGGAGCTTCCTTGGCATGCCCACCCTGACCCCTTCAGCAGATCAACGTATAAAACAGCCCTTGTATTTCAGTGTATTGTGTGACGTGTAATGATCATCGTATGCATAGGCGTGCGGAGGGTTCCCCTTGAAGGGGGTGAAGGA
Source organism: Rhipicephalus microplus (assembly GCF_013339725.1). Classification (NCBI taxonomy): domain Eukaryota; kingdom Metazoa; phylum Arthropoda; class Arachnida; order Ixodida; family Ixodidae; genus Rhipicephalus; species Rhipicephalus microplus. The sequence continues at coordinate 133,094,193 of NC_051170.1, forward strand.
TTGTCGCAGCGCTCCCCTTCCTTTGTTGTAAATGTGTGGAGGTGACTTTACGCCTTCCCTTAGGGTAATCCCCTCCCGCTGCCCGCCCCCATCTTTCCACCCTTGAGCCCGCATATGAGGGTATGGCCTGTCGAAGATGTCTAGTGTCTTCTCAGTATACTCCTTGCTTCCGAGAGGAATTCCGGGACACTACAGGGTCCCACATGAGTCCAGCGAAGAGCTAGTGCTTACCTCCGCAAATGAGGAGGCGAAATTTCTTTCTTTCGGGCATGAAAACGTGGAGGTGATGGAAAAGTCTCGTCATACATTCACTAAAGAGCGCTATGTTATCGTTTGGCAGCTGCACACAGGTTTCACGCAAATCCTCAGCTATCTTCCTGTGGACGGCGCCTGTGAATATGGCGAGGTACCTGGTGCGAAAATCGTCCCTCGTTGTCGGGCTTCGCAATTGCTTCCTTAACCATGTCTTAGTGGAGTCTTCCATGGCAAAATACACTTGCCGAAGCTTGTCGTCTTTGCTCCAATAATTGAAAGCGATGACCTGGTTACGCTTACAACCAGCTTTCTGGCTCTTCGATTGATCGTTCGCGGATAGTTGGCGGCTCTTTAGTTTGCCGCAGCACGAACGGTGTAGGCGGCACAGACGTTCTCTTCGTCCCCGTAGTTGTGGTCAAGGTCTTGAGCTTTCTGGTGTTTTCGGGAAAGATTCCCTTCTAGCTGTGGCTAGTTTGATGATCGGGGTTGTCTTTTAGAGTCATGTTCACGTTCTAGGCTTAGATTAGCACTCCACAGTGGCGTGCGAATCAAAAAGCAGCTTCACCACCAGATCTAACGTGGTCCTGGCACTGAAGAAGGTACAAGTCACCTGGTTCAAGACAAAACTTCTAATTTGGGTGAACCTACGCTCGAGAAAGAAAACATCAGACTACCAGCAATATACGCTGAGGACTGAGAGTGGTGAATAGGGCGTCAGCCATCAATAATCTGCTCAGCAGTGAGGTGTGTCCGCATTTATACATGCGGTATCAAAAATTCGAGCCATATCAGTGGTGCTCCAGTAGGCTGTGAAATAACATTCACTTTTCAATTCCCGAGTGCTACGCTTACCGAATGAACTCAAGAAATCACGAAGGTTCTAATGCAATGCAAAGCGCTCTGAGCTGCGCACTATTATATGAAAAGAGAGCGATAAACAGCTTCAAAGTTTTTATTCATAACACATCAGGTAATGATTGCTTAATCTTATTAGAACAAGGAATCGATATTCGGAGATTTTTTTGCTTCTTTGTAGGAGTGATGGTCAGTAGTTGGCAAAAGGATTCCAGTTTATTTCAGACGCGCGTCGGCATTTTCCAGTGTCCGGGTCGCAGCGGTAGCCGTCCACGCACTCTGCGAGCGGTGCTTCGTAGCCCCACAGGTAAGCATTCTTGCACACTTCGCCGTCCTCTGCGTGTTTGCACAGCAAGAACTTCGTTATAAAAACTGTGATAGATATGAGACAGGCACCAATAACGTTCAAGTTATCGCCACGCCCTATCACTCTAAGGACTTTTACACCTTTCGGTGCTTTAGTAAAAATGATCGCCCAGAGTGAAACCGTACGCAGCTGTGGCGGCCATCTTACCAGGGGCATAATAAATATCACCGTTTAGCAATTAAGAACAGAGTAGTTCCCTCGCACGCCAAGCGATTTTGATGCGAAAACTTTTTCGGGTCACATAGAGCTCCAAGTGCGTCTTAGTGTTAGTAGTTTTTTTAGTAAGCCTCTAATTGGAGTGAAGTTCTTGAAAGATTCAGTCATCCATACTAGTTTCTGTGTGTTATTATGTCGGGAACGAATATCTTTTATTATATAAAACTAACACAGCAATTACATTACCATATCACAAACACCTGGTCTTTAGGCGCGCACTACCAGAAAAGAGCATGTTTCCGCCGTCTTCGCAGTGGCAAAAACTGGCTTCACTTCTGCTGGCAAGGCATTGCGGGAGCTTTCACTTCAGCAATTTTTCGTTAATCCTCCGTGATATATCTCCAATACTCCATAGAAGCGAAACGAGGAGCACAAGAGTACTGCGAGTGCACCCTTGCTGCCTACGAGTATGGACATTTCCGCGCATAAAGTGGAACGAAAGAATCTGTGACATTCTGTGAGTATTTTGAACATGTTTCGAGAGAATGGCAGCGGCCTAAATTGCACGATTGAGTTGATGACAGAAGGGATGACCTAGTTCTTAGACTTGAAGTTAGACTTCCGGCCTACACATGTGTTGGCGCTATCATCCTCGTTCACTTAAGCCATTGCTACATTTCACATCAAACCGTTCAACGATAATAAAACAAGGCAAAGCCATGTCATCTGTTCGCTCAGCCTTGCTAAAATCTTGCAAGGAAGGGTTTCAGATTAGCTTCAGTGAACAGGTGGCAAGACTCAAGAAAGCAGGTTTTATGGAACACACTCTTGCGCGAACCTGTGAAAAGATGCGCAAACTTCTGAAGCCAAATCATTCACAGGCGGGAGGAGACGCAGAACGGGCTACAAGAGCAAAGAAGTACACGGTCATTCCGTATACTCATCGTGAGGCTCACAGTTTGAAAAACGTGGGCCTACGTGACGGCGTTCATGTTGTTTTTTTTTTCTCCCCACAAAAGCTGGAAACCATGTGCGCAAAAGTCAAGAAAAGTGTTGACACACAAAGAGGAATTGGTAGTGTTCACAGCGTTTGCGGCATCAAACAGACTTTTCAGTATATTGTATGCCTAATGACCATTCTGTCTCTAATCCCACTATCATGCGGAAAATCTTATATTGGACAGAGCGGGAGATGCATCAATATCCGTCTTAGGAAGCATGAACGATCATTATCAGACACCAAACCAGTATCACTCACCGCTCATTGTAAACAGTGCGGTTGCATATATCATTCTTCGCCGACGCTAAAATACTGTCACGGCATAAACAACAATTAGCAAGAGAGATCATCGAAGCGTTCCACCTTCGAAGAAAAGGGGATAAGTGTATCAGTGTCGTGCTAAGTGATGCGGAATATTATTACCTAAGAGCCACCTGCACATGTTAATATCAATTATTATGTGTTTTGCGTTCATTTCTTCACATTTATGTTTACATGATAATTCCTAATAAAATTCAGTTGCGAGTCAGCGCTCGTGTTGTGCCCTTACTTTCTTCTAGTACTCGTTCCCCAGTGCATCGTTAAAAACAAGATGGGGAGGATATACGCCCACGAACACGCCTGTGGGAGGCGCGTGTTGTGTTTGCAAGAAGATAGCACGAGAATCACGCTGACGTCTTGGCACTGTTAAAAGGTTGACTCAGTGGTGGCGCTGACGTGTTCGCACATGGTGTTTGTCTGATAAGCGCCGCAAATGGCTCACATGTGTTTAAAACGGCACAAGCGTTCTTGTAGCCATTTTCATCAATGATACTATCAAGCGCTCCACGCTGTCTTCATGCCATGGCAACCCTAGGGCGAGCTCGGAGCAAACACCTGTGCCCGAGAATCTCGTATCCTGCTCATGGCTGCTTTTCTGTACATTCGCCAGCATCGGGTTTTTTGCATATGATGTCACCACATGGATATTTGTTCGTGTGTGTGTATGTTTGAGAGAAAGATCTGTCTCAGATAAAACCAAGCCAAAGCCAGTGCTTCAAAAAAAAAATCAGCAGGGAAGATATTCCTGAAGACGTGCTTATATCCGTTTCGTCTTTCTGAGACTGTGAACTACAGAAAAGGAGGATTTGATGGGCTTAAAAAGACGCTTTGAAGATACAGCTCAAGTGTTCAGCACTATCATTCTTTCCTTGCACAATATACCTTTAGTTGAGGTTGTCCATGTGGCCGGATGACTTTAGTTATTCGCGTAGAAGTGCCCAGTCATGTACACTTTATGTTACATAAGTCTCGATAGCTTATGTAATTGGAGTATATCATTTCGTCTATTGAGGAAAGGTTTGACTAAGCTTGTGTCGTATGTGAACTCTCATAAACTTTACAAGCACTCGAGTGTATCAGGCTCTCTATTTTGCCTTGGAGCTCCTTTTGGGCCTTTTTAAATTTTAAGCGCAGAGTATTTCATTCATCCGGGCTGTCGTATGCTCGTATCGCTTGGCGTAACACAGGAAGAAGTACATATAAATATGCAAATATAAAGAAGCAAGTGATAAATTGAAAGAGATAAAGAAGACAGAAAAAAAAAAGAAAGAGCAAGATAGAGAAGGAAATCAAGGTCAAAGGAAGAAATAAATATAAATGTAGAAAAACAGGAGGAAAGGGAAAAAATAACCAAGAGAACACGAAGAAAACTGCCCACCTGCGCCTTGACGCTCAAGTGCCAAGCAGCCCTAAATTTTTTTCTCTTAATCCAGGACTGCGCTTGCGTCTCTGATTAGTTCTCCTCAGACCGCAATGACATACCTCATTCAACTTGTTCCACAATGCACGGGCTAAGGCTCTCTGAAAGCTATCTATTTCAAACAACAACAACAACAACAGCAACAACAACAACAACAACAACAACATTATTAATAATAATATTAATAATAATAATATATGTTACTTTTGTTATATTATTATTATTATTATTATTATTATTATTATTATTATTATTATTATTATTATTATTATTATTATTATTATTATTATTATTATTATTATTATTATTATTGACTTCTTTATTTTCATGAATAATAGAGGAGATTGTGGATAAAAGCCGATTGCTACACGAACTACGTGAGAGAGGCCCACAGCCGCATCTAGAATGCAGGCAACGTTAGCACTCGTGTGCAGAAGGAAAAAAAAAGAAAAGAAAACCATGCAGATAACCTATTTGAAACACAAACTGTCAAAAAAAATCCCGCAAAACGTACAATAAAAGCAGGGACATCATCAACAAAAAAAATGAAGAAAGTAAAGCATTACACTTTTTACGACGTGGGCAAGTGTTCGTACAGATGTTATTGGTGTCTAAATATTATTGATGTCTAAATGTCTAAATATTACTGGTGCAGGTCTGTCTAACACTCGCTTGTTTTTCCCTTTTTTAATTTCTATGGTTCAATTCATATAGGCTTAATCAATACTCGCATGTAACCCTGCCACCACATCAGCGCGTGAGCGGTGGTTGACAGGTGCTGGTAAGCTTACCAGAAGAACCTGCTCCTGTTGTCGAGACCACCTAACTATGTGGTAATTTACTCGCTTACAAGTCTAGAGCAGTGTGCCTTTGTGCAGTCCCCTCCTTCAAGCAATGGCGTTGCCACGTCATCGTGACGTCGCTGGTGACGTCTTCGTGCTGCGGTAACGAGTGGAATCACAACGAGCGTCGCGTTGACAAACCACTGGCTGGAAGCGACACCTTCGACGGTGGAAAGACGCACTGCTCTCGCCTTGTAATCTAGTATGAACTACTATCGCCACACAAACTGGACCAACCTCACTATTTTTCCCTGAGGACAGAGAGATGCAGGCCGCTTCAATGGGATACCTTGAAGAAGCTTAGGGTGAATTAAAGTATTGCTCGCCATGGTGAGCATGTTCGTGCCGCCAACCACAAGCGGCAACGTTGGGGCCGAGGATACTGTGGTTTGTATTTTTTATGCATAGAAACGTGCCTAAAGTGACAAACAAATGCGGAACATAGGAAGAATTTGGTGTGTCAAAATCATAAACCCGATATAATATGAACGCAAAGAGCATATACCGAGTCTTCCTTATTTAATGAATTTGTTGAAACGCCTTGTATCGCTACTTCACCCACGCTTAGGAGCCATGAACCAGAAACTTACTGGGCTACACATCCACTGATTGTGATAGCAGTTATATACACACTGGAAAACTTCTATGGGTGATGTCGAACGTCACCCCTTATTGTTGTGATGCCGGCGTACCGCGCCAGCAGTGTGAACACGAGTGATGCGAAAATATTTATCACGTGATGATGTCGCCTTAGAACGTCACATGCAGAAATATGACGCCCTCGAGACGTCAGATAATGTGACGTCACATGATACCTTCCCTTGGTCAATGCGGTGCAATATCAAATGTGGCGTGGAACACTTGCATGCATACGGTCCTGGGGGCAGTGCAGAACCAAGTTATATGTGGAGGGTTCCAGAAGGGCGCCGAGAAAGACATCGACTGATAAAAAATGAAAACATCAAGGCGCTAGAAGAACAAGAGCAAGAGGACGTCTCTTAGGTGCATGCAGGCACTTGTTATGCTAAAGATGGCCGAGATGCGGCATTGCCTGCGCCAAGCCAACAAGTCGCGGGTTCAAATCCCGGCTGCGGCGGCTGCATTTCCGATGGAGGCGGAAATGTTGTAGGCCCATGTGCTCAGATTTGGGTGCATGTTAAAGAACCCCAGGTGGTCTAAATTTCCGGAGCCCTCCACTACGGCGTCTCTTATAATCATATGGTGGTTTTGGGACGGTAAACCCCACATATCCATCAATGCGCCAAGCCAGGCGATGACTACAACGTAGTGTCAAAGAATATGCCAGCTGGAGGGCTCAGCACACACACACACACACACACACACACACACACACACACACACACATATATATATATATATATATATATATATATATATATATTGCCGCGCCCGAAACAGAGAACGAAGACGATGTGCGTGGCAACAGCCTCGTGAAAAGGGAGACTGAAGAAGACGACATGCTTTTGTTTTGCTCTCCTGCTCTTGGCTCCTGCATAAAAACACACGCCATTGGTTCTCGGATTCAACGTCTCGGTACACTGCTTACGTTAAACCATGACACTGATGGAGGTGCTGGTTTGCAAGCCTGCCGATGCTCAACACCCCATCTGGGAGCCGTTGATCAAGTCCCGACACGTAGCCACCTTTTACGATACCAGTGCACTGCTTCAGTCGGCGGTTGCTAGGCCTATCTCCTGAGCTAACCTCCTTCGACGAACAAATCTACCAGACATTACATACCTCTACCAATGGCCTCCGCCAGCCAGCCATAGTTGGTCTAAGGGAAACGAGGCAGCCCCGTTTCCAATCCAGCCCAGGTAACACTTCTTCAGCCGCTTGTGTCTGATCGCTTCAGTGGTGCCCCACATGAAGATGTTGAAGATTGGCTTGAGCATCACGAACGCGTTGCCGAGATCAACCAGTGGAATGCTCAAAAGAAGCTCGCCTGCATGTACTTCACTCTCGATGACAGCGCTCACACGTGGCTTGAGAATCGAGAAGGCTGTATACCCACATGGGACGAGTTTCGTCAGCAGCTGATTGACACCTTTGCTAGCGTCGACGATCGAGAGCGGGCTCAGCAGTTGCTCGAGTTAAGGCTTCAAAAACCTAACGAAACTGTGGCAATGTTCGCTGAAGACGTGACGCGCCAATGTCGTCGGGCTGATCCCAATATGTCCGAGGAAAAAAGTTGCGCTACCTTATGCGCGGCGTGACAGAACAACTGTTCGCTGGACTTCTACGCAATGCCCCAACTACTGTGGCTGATTTTCTAAGAGAAGCCACTGACATTGAGCGTGCTCTGCACCAAAGATTGAGGCAATATGATCGCTCGTCCACTGCCACCGCAATCAACGCCGCTTCAGTGGCTCTGGACAATCAGGGCTCCCTACGAGACCTGATCAGAGATATTGTTCGAGAAGAACTTCAGAAGCGTTGGACTCTGCCAGTGAATACACCAGTGACCACCGTTGCCGCAGTCGTTCGTGATTAACTAAGCACGCTTTCTTAGCAGCTAATCTCAGTCGCGAGCAGCGTCAAATGAGTTACGCCGACGCTGTCTGCCGTCCACCACCCGTCCCGCCTATCACGTCATTCTACCAGCTACCTGCAGCCACACCTTCGTCGCAACCTTTGCAGGAGGCTTTCAGACTTCAGCCCATGTCTTAGATGTCCTCATGCCACCAGCCATCACTTGCCGCGCCTTACTTACCCCCACAAGAGAACATAGGACGCCCACAATTTCGCAGAAGGGACGCTTGGCGCACCGTCGATCGGCGCCCTCTCTGCTTCAACCATGGTGGTGCCGACCATATAGCTCGCTATTGTTGGTACCACGACACATCGCTTCGCCCGTCTCGGCCAGGGTACGACGGTCTCCGTGCCAACGCCAACTACATTGTTCGCCATGACCACTCTGGTTTTCGAGGACTTTCCACAACTTGGTCTCCCTATCACGAGTCGCTTCCTCGTCGCCAGCCCAATGCCGCCCACAGGTCACGCTCTTCATCCCCTGCTCAGACATCGTCACCGAATTGACGTACTTTTGCTGACCTTCCGGGAAAAAGGTCGCCAGCCGTTACCGGGGAAACTAAAGGCGGCGATCTCTCGGGCTAAGTTCGCAGCCCGACCACAAGACAATAAAAAGTCCCCAGTACTGCCACTACAGAACGACTCGACGCCAACGAATATTAACAACGGCGAAATGGTGAGCGCCGACCTCAATGTAATTATTGATGGAGAGCAAGTGACGGCCTTAGTCGATACGGGTGCTGTTTTTTCCATAATAAGTCACAAGCTGGCTGATCATCTTAAAAAAGTAAAAACCCAAAGGACAGGACCACATATAAAAAAAGCAGGTTGTCAATTGCTGTTCCCTACTGAAAAATGTGCAGTAAGAATCAGCATAGGAGATTCTTCTTTCGTCGCAACTTTCATTGTTCTCCCAGAGTGCTACAAAAATTTAATAATAGGAATGGACTTTCCCAGGAAGCATGGCGCAATAATCAACATCCCGGACTGCGTGGTTGATTTTACGAGAGTGCTCGTCTGATTGATCCTACATCACCAGAGCACAAATCCTTTCGTCTCAAAGACCACAATATAGTCGTACCGCCTCGATCATGTATCCTCGTTTCAGTAGCATGTGACGTACCATTCGACGGTGAAGGAGGCGCCGACCAACTAACCTCGCTGCTTTCGCTCACGGGATTTCCGTAGCACGAGGAATAGTCAATGTTACCGACGGCCGAACGAACTTGCTGTTCACCAATTTCACCTCCGAGCGATGGCACCTCCCAAAAGGCACAGCATTGGCACATTTCGACGAGATCGCAGATATTTGTGACTGCTTTTCAGCACTTGAAACAACAGCTGCACAAGACCCACATGTCCTAGCACCTAACCTTTACGTCAGCCCTACTTTAACTCAGCAACAGCGGGAACGCCTGCTTGTGCTGCTATCCTAGTTCCACGACTGTTTTGCGTCGACCTCGAAAGCTGGCCGGACGTCCTTGACCGAGCTCCGAATCATCATAGAGGACACGGCTAGACCGATGTATCAAAATCCGTACCGTGTGGCTACAAATGAACGAGGAGCGATAGAACAGCAGGTAACAAAAATGCTTGAAGACGACGTCATTTAACCGTCAAAAAGCCCCTGGGCATCACCTGTTGTTCTATCGAAGAAGAAGAGCGTCAGCCTGCGTTTCTGTGTGGACCATCGAAAGCTAAATCAGGTAATAAAAATACGTGTACCCGCTTCCCCGCATAGATGATTCGATAGACAGGCTTCGAAACGCACGTTACTTCTCTTCCATTGACTCAAAGAGCGGATATTGGCAAATCAAAGTAGACCCCAGGGATCGTGAAAAAAAAATGCTTTCGTGACGCCAGACGGACTGTACGAATTTAAAGTTTTACCATTTGGCTTGTGCTCCGCGCCTGCTACTTTCCAGCGTCTCATGGATACCGTTCTTCCTGGGCTTATATGGAGAACCTGCCTAGTATACCTTGACGACGTCATTGTGTTTTCTACAACGTTTGACGAACATCTTGAACGATTGCAAATGGTCTTGCAGGCCATACAGGCCGCAGGCCTGACGCTCAAGCCGGAGAAATGTCACTTCTGCTTTGAGGAACCACAGTTTCTTGGCCATGTCGTCAGTTACGCAGGAGTTCGTCCAGACACCGAGAAAGTTGCTGCCGTCGCATAGTTTCCAAAACCATCAGATAAAAAGGCAGTGAGGCGTTTTCTGGGTCTCTGTGCATATTATCGGTGGTTCATTTCAGATTTTGCGTGCATTGCGTCCTCTTTAACTCGTCGCACGAGAGATGACATTTGCATTTGTTTGGGGCGACGAACAGGAAGCTGCTTTTAATGACCTGCGGCAACGTCTACAGACGACCCCCGTGCTTGCCCATTTTGATGAGACAGCCCCTACAGTGCTCCATACTGACGCCAGCAATGTTTTCCTCGGAGCTGTGCTTGTGCAGTGCCAGGACCACGAGGAAAGAGTGATCGCTTACGGAAACAGAACTATGTTACGCACAGAAGCAAATTACTCGACCGCTGAAAAGGAATGCCTCGCCGTGATGTGGGCAGTTATGAAATTTCACCCATACTTGTACGTCCTCCCATTCAGGGTTATCAGTGACCACCATTCGTTGTGTTGATTAACAAGTATGAAAGATCCTTCCGGGCGATCTTTCCGACGCTAGAGCCTTAGACTACAGGAGTTGGATATAACGATGGTGTATAAGTCGGGAAAATGACACACGGACGCCGACTGCCTATCTTGATCATCAATAGAGTCGGCTGCTTCTTTTGATGAAGGGACAGCGTTCCTCAAAATCCTCGACACGTCAACCATCGCAGATCAGCAGCATAACAATTCTGAGCTACTTGGCTTGATCAATTATTTAGAAGGACGAAGCCAGAATGCACCCAAAGCCTTTACAAGAAGGCTATCGTCGTTACGTCTGCGAAACAATGTCCTTTACAAAATAAACTCGTCAGACGGGTCCAGCTACCTGCTTCTAGTCCCTACCAGTCTTCGTTTTGAGGTGTTGCATGCGTGCGACAACGAGGTAACATCTGGACATTTAGGCTACACGCGCACACTGAGCAGAGTTCGAGGGAGATATTACTGGCCTAGACTCACCACTGCCGTGAAGCGTCATGTTCGGACCTGCCTCGATTGCCAGTGGCGCAAGTCACCTCCAACGAAACTAGCCGGTTTTCTACACCCTGTCCAGATCCCGACAACGCCATTTGACCAGATCATTATGGACTTTTTGATCCCAATTCCCACCTCTAGTGTTGGTAACTGCTGGGTTATAGTGGCCACCGACTACCTTACTCGCAACGCCGAGACAAAAGCCATCCAGAGAGGCACAGCAGAGGAGGTAGCCCGGTTCTTCATAGAGAACATTGTGCTGAGACACGGTGCGCCATCGATCGTTACAACAGATCGCGGAACCGCAATCACGGCCGCGCTTTTAGATCATGTGTTGGTGCTCAGCGGTACTATTCATCGGAAGTCGACAGCTTACCGTCCACAAACCAGCGGGTTGACCGAGCGACTTAACAAATCTCAGGAAGCCATGCTTTCGATGTATGTGGACGTCGAACACAAAAAATGGGACGAGATTCTTCCTTGCATAACGTTTGCATACAATACTGAGAAACAAGAAACCATATGGATGACCCCATTCAGCCTTGTTCACGGATGACCCTATTAAGCATTGTTCACGGCGAGAAGTAAGAACGATGTTGGACGCGATGCTGCCACACGAATGCGATGAAAATGACACGAGTGCTGACGCGTTTAATCAACGCGCAGAGAAAGCGAGGCAGCTCGCACGTCTGCAAATATACCAACAGTAAGAGTACGACGCAGGCCGCTATAACCAGCGTCATACACCTGTAACGTACGAAAGCGGACACAGGGTATGGGTGTGGACGCCTCTACGAAGACGTGGAATATCCGAAAAGTTGCTCAGAAGGTACTTGGGACCTTATCGAGTGCTGCGAAGACTAAGTGACGTTACCTATGAAGTCGTCCCGGATAGCCCAAACTGTACAAGGCGTCGCCAGCGCCGACCTGAGCTTGTGCACGTAGTGCGCATTAAGCCATACGTCAGTGAGTGACTCTGCGAAGCACCGTCACTTCTACAAAGTGACTTTATGCGCGAATCACTGGCTCAGCTATAGCATCGAGGCGATGTTCTTTTAAGGAAAGGCCAATGCCACGCCTGAAACAAAGAACGAAGACGATGTGCGCGCCAACAGCTTCGTGAAAAGAGAGACTGAAGAAGACGACGTGCTTTTGTTTTGCTCGCCTGCTCTTGGCTCCTGCATAAAATCACACGCTGTTGGTTCTCGAACTCAACGTCTCGGTGCACTGCTTACGTTGAACCACGACAATATATATATATATATATATATATATATATATATATATATATATATATATATATATATATATATATATATATATATATATATATATATATATATATATATGTGTGTGTGTGTGTGTGTGTGTGTGTGTTTCTCGCTCTCGTGTCGTCTTCAAGAAATAAGTGACTCTAATATTGGAATTTTTTATGCTCTTATTCCTGGCGCAAGCAACATCGGCTGTCAAGCGCTGTGCAGAGGGATTAAAGTTGATGTTCCTCTAGCAAGCTGTTCTCGCCTAAATTATGTTGCGCATATGGCCCCCTGTGATACTTACGTAATTGAAAGACGCAGCGGTCGCAGCACTGACACGGCCCAGCGTTGTGCCTGATTTTCTTTTTTCCCGTGCACTTGGATGCGTCAAAGGGCTTGCAGACAACTTGGCTACAGGAGTTGGGGCAGTTCGGCAGCCTTCTGACCCTCCCTGCTTCCGCGCACATCTGGCACACGCAGTAAACGACCACCGCTGCTATCAAGTGTGACAACATTCGAACCATAGCGACTTCGAAGCGTGTTGATCTAATGACTACCACTTATTTCTTACGATGCTTAAACGGAGAACGCCAACATCCGTCTGACAGCCGGTTTCTTTCTTTGGGCTTCAAATAGCTAGGAATAGTACTTATTTGAAGAAAAATGAACGTGATTTCACGGATATTCTGAAGCGCAGCCCGAGCTGCATGCGCACATTTTACTTGCGCTTGGGAATCTCTGCCAGCATTTCCTTCATTGAAAGAAAGTAAACGTGAATGAAGTATTCTGCCTGCTTTCCCAAGTTACTCATGAGAAGGCCTGTCTTAGCCTCACAATAGTGCAGGAATTTTATTCAGAATCTTGAATGAAACGACGGGTAGAGTTTATGTCTCTAGACAGGTGTTTAAGGTATGGATAGCTCGAAACCTCTATGCATGTTTTGTATCGTACTCAGTGCGGGATATTCTTACGCAAGTGCCAGCTGTTGAGAAAGTAGGCTGACAATTTACCGCGAATCTGATAAGACTTTTCACGTTTCTTTGGTTTCTTAATTCACGGCTTAGTTTTCAGAGCTTCAACCATTTTGCTTTGCTTTCCTGTCATTTTTATCTGATAGTTTTGTATTAGTGGAAAAAACTGAGAAGACGATATGTATGATACGGCCATAAACTGCTGCTTGTTTTGCCTACTGTATTTAAAGCTATTTCGGTCATTTTGAATAGCTGTCAAGTCTTTGCTTACAAAGTCACAAGATCCCTTGCACATTCACTTAGGGCTAGGCGAAGCCGGAACGCATCTTCTTCTTTTTTGTCGACGTGTAAAGAAGCATGGAACATGAGCCCTAACTTGATGTGGAACTGCCAAGTGTTGATTTCATTTTATTTTCTTGAGGTCCCACGACCTACGGTTTTGTAAGTCGCCCAAAGGAGAACACTATACCATGACATCATGCCGCGTTACGTCACAAGACGATTGCTACAACAGGTGACGGCATGAAGACGCGCGTCATAAAATTTCGTTAACGCATACGCATGCACAAATAAGTTCTCAGGGACACGTGGTAGCCACAGCATATGATTGCAAGTGATTTGAAACTGCGATTTATTACTTCTGCCTGTATAATATTGCAAGAACAATGACCGATTTTGAAGGCCACGTTACATTCAAGTATTTCATGATTAGTAACCCCTGGCGAACACTATGTTTCGGTAAGCGCTACTTTGTGAGGTACACGTTTCAATAAGCCATAGGATAGGTTCATTCTCTTCGCCATTACTTTGCGTACATTCGAGCAAGAAAAAGAAACATTCCAACCGGTAACCTCGGGATAATATTGCTCATAGGCATATATATAGCTGCGCAACAGACACCCGTTCAGTGAATAAAGCAGAGGCATCATTTGCCAGAGGCTCTCGGCTACGTACCGAGTTTATATCGCACACGCTACCATTTGACGGAAAATGAGCTAGCACTGGCACGGACTTTTTATTATTGAATAACCTTTTGTAGCGAAAAGAAAACTTCTGGCCACTGGCCTTTCCTTACTCATGCTATTTTTTACTAGAAGTGCTCGTGAAAACACAATAATCCTCAGATATTTGAATTTCTGAATTTCCTAGCTCTGACCGAACGTACAAAACAGACTCCGTTAACTTAAAGCTTTGCTATAATGGAGTGGCATTTGTCAAGATAGAATTTCCCCAGTCGATGTGCCCGTTTAGTCTCGTCCTCACATTCCATGCCTTTTGTCTTTCATGCCAGTCGTGGAACAGAAAATCTCACGCACTTGTTGTTTTTTTTTTGTATTCAGGCCAAGATTAAAAATGACTCTCCTTGAAGCCATAAAAAATGCAGCTGTCGCCTCTCGAATTATTTTCAAACTCGTCGAGAGGTTCGGCGGGACTGCTTGCTTCTGATCGGGCTGCTTCAACGTTAACTGGCGGACTTTTGACTGACAGCCAGCTTTGCTCCACAGTTGTAAGTCATCACTTTCTGCTGTTCACTTGCTGCTCGAGATTTAGTTTCATTTGTTTTACTTCGGTTAGCTTATGCAGGAATTCTACATGTTTTTTGTTCATTTCAGTGCTTAATCGTTTCAGAAACGTCATCAGTTCTTTGTTAGAATGGCAAGGGTCTTCTTTGGGATGCCCAATGTGATGTTCCACATTGCCGCCTATAGCAGCAGTAGCTTCATTTGCATGCGCACATTTATAAATACTGTTCATGAGAGCACTGGAGAATAGAAAGAGCAGCAAGTTCACATATCGCAGGTATTTGTAGCTCTTTGAGTTCACTGGTACGCTTGTGCGCATGCTGCAGTCAGAAATTTTTGTCTGTAAATGGTTGAATGGGGCATGTAATAGGAGCTTTGGTGAAGTCTCACGTAGTCACGTGTTGCTTCTCATCACCGTCTCTTATTGCGCTAGTATCATGTCGTACTATTTTGTATACTTGTTGCAGTAACGTGTAATGTTGTTAAACTAGTTTTCTGTGTTTTTTTCTCCATGCAACTTCACGTGTAGGCGCGGACTCGTTGGACATTGCCGTTTGGCTCTCAGCAGGTGGTGTTGTTTTGCCCGGGAGTGAAGCACTCGGGAAAACGCACACTACAATTACATGTTTATCACTGTCAATACACGCATAGTGAGCATGAAGCTCACTGCGTTTGTTAACGTTCCAGAAAGGTAATTCAGTGTACAATTCAGTAGGCACGAAAAATCGCAGCGAAAGTGGCACATTGGCGGTGGCCCGCTTCCACACTGTTATGAACAACCAATCTGGGCAACGTGCGATGCCAAGACTGTACTGTTGCTAACTAGTTTACCCCAGGAGACACAATCTTGCCAACCCTATAGGTGTCAACTGTCTTTTCGTTGCTCAGACAGTTGCAAGATGGCATCACCAGCTAACACTTTTCTACATGGCGCGTGCGGATATAGTCAAAACGCAGGGCATATATTAGATATAGATGTTTCACTCGTTTTACTGAGTTATTGTCCAAAAACACGCATTTCGTCACTTATGCTATTGTCAGCACTAGCACTCCAGTGGCCATAAAGAGTAAATACATCATATATAGCCGCGAAGCAGCCATAAGCTGAGCCATGAGGACATGGTTGCTGTGCCACGCCAAAAGTTGAATACGACATTAAATGCGAAGCATTTCTTTGCGTACTGTAAACACTTTTGGCGTATTTCTGCGTATCTGTCTTTCTCTATAGCCACTTACGTTTGGGTGCTCTAGTGATTACCGCCTGAACTTTGCGTGTGAAAGGGTAAGATGGTTTGGCGAATATGACGCTCTGGTCAAGATATGCATATTGTGACAATGCAGTTGCCTACGCCATCAAGCACTTCCCGCCAGAAAGTAACACATACCAGTGGGCGGGTATGCTCCACTGGTATACGCATATGTGCCACAGGTGATCGAAACTTAGCATATATCCAGAAAGGACGACAACACACATGGGCAATTCTTAATCATGAGCGTTAAAAATTGAGAAGTCAGCAGCGTTGACCGATGAATGCAAAAAAAATATATTGTCTGGGGCCCAGCAGGAATTGAACCCAAGCATTCTGCGTGGCAATCAAGCATGAAAACCACATGGTTGTCAGAAAGCGGCGCCAGGCATCGGAACTCATTTTCAAATAGACCCTAATGCTCGTGAAAGGTCAGCTTTGGTTACAGTGCTGGCTATCTGACTTTATGAATCTTACATATGTACTCTTTTGATAAAGCCTCACGTCAAGTTAATGTCAAATGGAGTTGGGCGCCGTGCGCTGGAGTAGATTTATATAGCAGTGCCTAGAGCTACTATCCTTGCGAATACCAGCGCATCATATAAGCTTATTGCTTCTAGCGTTTCTAATGCTCATGTTCCTGTTGGCATCGTTGTCACAAAGGTCCATGCAACTGGGTATGTAAACTTCTGCAATTCTTCAACATATGTCTGTGCCTGACACATTTATACATAAATTAGCGTTATTTCGTGACCTGCGGCTCAAAAAAATTGCAACACGATCACCTTGTATCTATAACGTTGACTTCCAAGATATATGGAATGTGCCAAATTTTGGTAGAAGTATGACTCCTCCTTCCTGATCGGTTGGTGTGATTTTCAAACCGCCTGATCTTTGTCAATGTTTTGTAGGTGTGTATGTTCTACTTGTCTTAGGGGCGAAGCTCCTATTAGTGTAACCTTGTCATGCGTCACGCGCAGTCAACAGAAGGGACGAGAAAAAATGAGGCAGTATCTCTCGAACAGTGTAAAAGACGGCGCTGTCTCATAGAAGTACTTACAAACTGAAAATGAGTGAGGATATTCTAGATGGCGCTGTACCACTACTCTCCGTTTGGCTGCTGCGCACACTGTGCCTGGTTACGCGCAGAACCAGTGCCTCTCTCAGTCTCCTAGATAGTCGCCGTACGTGGCGGATTGTTGGTGGGGCATGAACTAAGCAGAGCGCCGGGCGCGTTGAAGTCGCTTGCACTGGGCTTGTTTGGCTCGCGTCTCGTTGGTGGTAACCCCGCGTGATCTGCATTCTTGAAGGGTACGTGCACACTGGCGAGAAGCATGCCTTGGCGACGTCCCGCCCATAGGCGCCCTCGCTCGGCAGCCAGCGGCCCACTGTCCACATAGGCGGTGCCGCGAGAAAACCGAGACAAGAATGAACACGCCAAGGCAAGCGCGCCCACATCTTATAACTTCCGGCTCGCGGCTTGTCATCTACTCGACAGACGGAGAGAGGAAATGGCATAGATGAGGAGGCGATGCCGATGTGAGGAGGAAAGAAGATAAAGCAGGCGCCCTTTGGTTCGTGGGTGGCTGATAGAGTAACAACGTTTACTATGTTACTCTATGGACTGCTTGCGTGGGAACCGGTGGCAGCGGAAAAAAATGGCCCCGTATCTGCATGTTAATCTCGAAATGTCGCCGAAAGACGATAGTCTTGCGTGTGGAGAGAGTGAACAAGACATTTATTTGATGCTCTGCGCAAGTTTTAAAATAGGTGAATGGTGTTCTGGTGGTGCTGCGTTAGAGTGCCTCGAGCTTGCAGCGGAGGCGAATGAACGCAGCAAGTCACGTCACACGTGAGACATGAGCGCCATCTGGCAGTTTCCTTAGAAAACAAAGCGTGTGGCGGTGAGACAGGTGTGCGCGCCCATCTCAGAGGTGCTAAGGTCTAGAATGCAAGGTGACGGGTAGGTGACACCACCATCTCCTCTTAGCAAAGCGTTGGAAACACTCGCCTTTCCGTGCAAGCGTTGCATGGTCAGCCCAGCGTGATAAGTGCTACGGTCCTTAAAATTACTTATGTATGCCTTTTCTAGTAAAATACGCGCATGCAGAATATATACGTGTTGTTATGGTGTCCCAGACATGCGCAATATTTGCTTTTTAATTGACAATGGCACAAGCATGAACGCTCATTCTTGAGCAAATTGGTGGGCGCTGCGAATGGTGTCGGCCGTTTCAAGTTCCCAATGCCGTTAAGAGTGGAAAAACAGACAAACGTACAGACAGA
Organism: Rhipicephalus microplus; assembly: GCF_013339725.1. NCBI lineage: Eukaryota > Metazoa > Arthropoda > Arachnida > Ixodida > Ixodidae > Rhipicephalus > Rhipicephalus microplus. The sequence goes on from NC_051170.1 coordinate 133,112,391, forward strand.
CAGACAGACAGACAGACAGACAGACAGACAGACAGACAGACAGACAGACAGACAGACAGAATAAAATAGCCCAACGAGCGATTCGAACGGTGGCAGAAATTCCACGACGCTCCGCGGGAGAAAGAGATCAAAAGCGGCGTCTCGCAAGCGGCGAGCGGCGCGCGGCAGAGTGCCGCGCAGCCAGTGTGTTCGTAGCAGAACGCGATCGGACGCTTGGACGCATGCACGGACAGATGGAGGCACGAACGCATGGACACACGGATGAATGGACGGACGAATGCTTCGTTCAACTCATCATCATTCACTCCATGAATATGCTGTGATTTTTTCCTTACTCTTCGCCTGCTTTTAAGACTCATGGGTGGGAAATTCACTTTTATACTATTTTTTGTTAAGCTGAGTGAAAATGGTTTCTCGGGTGCTTATATTATAAAAATTTCAAATGTTTTCCTGCAGACAAACGCGTCTATGTGCCTGGGCCTTTGAAAGTATCCACAATAGAAAACCACGAATTTCCTGTCCTTGCCTGGGCCGTCGTCAGCGCAGTCGCCGTGCTTCTCTGTGTTGTGATTGTACTCTTGCACACAGTGCTCTATACTGTTCGAAACAGGTTTGTGGGACCAAAGGCTGCCCCCACCATGCACTGCTTCTCAGCAGCGACCGAAATGAAAGTTTAGATGCGTGCGTGGTTTTCAGCGCCTATGTGGGCTCCCGCTGGTTCAAGCGACAGCGCCATGAGCACTTCATTTCTGGAAGTCAATCACGAAGAACGTCTGCAAGTCGTGCTTCAAATTATTCAGAGAGGTTGTCTTTCGCGGCTAGAAGCTCCACCCTGGGCGTAAACCACTGGCCTGCGCTCATCTTGCATGGGACGCCCTTGCGACTGCGGCTCGGACTTGGCCGTGTTCCGGAAATGCATTGACGCCGTTAACTTCTAAATATGAGAGAGAGAGAGAGACAGAATCGTTCAGCTTATTACTGACTCTGGCTCGCCTATGGCAGGTCCCGCTGTTGCTGCGAATTCCTGAGGCGTAATCCATTCGCAGCTGCGCTTCGCTCAAGATCCTGGGCCTTTGTTGCCTCTTATGCGACAGCATCTTATAAGCACAGAAGAGGGCGAGTACTAGCAATTCTGGTTCTCTTTCTGTAGCGTTCTGAGTCAACAACAACGTGAAATAAACTCGTCATCCGTCAAAGCGACGTGAACCGTGGAATAAAATGTGCTGGAGAAGCTGTACGCTGCAAAGACGCGTAGGGTCCCGCGTCCGGTGATGATTTGAGTTTCTGAATAGGACAGCCATGAGGCTTGCTCATTGTCGGAAAGTGAATAGTATGCTTTATAAAGGCATTATCAAACCTTCATCCAGCCCCTGTTCTTCCCCTGTTGTATTTCTTAAAAAGAGGGACAATAGCTTGAGAATCAATGTAGACTACCACCACCTTAACCATATCCAAGAAAGATGTGCACCCTCTACTGCGTATGGATGATGCACTCGATAGTTATCATGGCGCCAAATATTTCACTTAAACATACCTCCACTCAGACTTCTGGCAGGTTTCTGGAGACGACCAAGACAGAGAGAAGATGGTCTTCATGACCCTGATGAACTTTATCAGCTCAAAAGAATGTCTTTCGGTGTATATAAATCTCCTGCGACTTACGAGCGCATGACTGACTCTCTTCTTAGAAGCAGGAAGTTGTCCATCTGTCTTTGCTATCTTGATGATGGTATTGCTTTCTATTAATTTCGTAAATCATCTTACCCGTCTATTCTCAGTGCTCGATGTTTCCGCGGTGCCAACATGCAACTTAACTCGTAAAAATCTTGCTTTGGGCAAAGCTAAATATATGTACTCGGCCATGTTGTTTACGTTGCAGACGAACACCCATACCCTGGGAAAATCTGAGCAGTTCGCAACCTCTCCATATTCTGCTCTGCCAAGGGCATTCTATGTTTCCTAGGACTAGGGGTCCTAATTGCTTCTTTGTGTAAAATATTTTGCTGAAGTAGCCCAGCCTACAACCTGCCTACTTTAAAATGATGTCGTTTTCACCTGGACCTGACAGCAAGCAACCACCTTCTCGTCTCTCGTTGCCATTCTCACCAATCCACCAGTGATGGCACACTTCGACCTGTAAACCACCATGGAGCTCCGTACCGATTCCAGTGGCCAAGGCATGGGTGCTGTACTGGTGCAATAGCAACAAAAAATGCACCGCGTCGTCGCTTGCGCAAGACACTTCTTGTTGCTTTCGGAACAAAATTATTTGATTACAGTTTGCGAATGCTTAGCTCTTGTCTAGGGCATTGCGAAATTCCGACCATACCTGCATGTCAGACACTATTCAGTTATTACTGAACATTGTGCGCTTTGCTGGCTCTCCTCGCTCAAATGCCCTAAGGGACGCCTTCATGGCTGGGTGCTGCGCTTACGAGAGTACCCTTTTTCCGTATTCTATAAACGCGGAGAACTTCACAGGGATGCTGGCTTCTCGTCTAGTCGCCCAGTTGATCCCCCGGACACGATGGTTGATATACACGAAGCCCTTGTTCTCTCAGTTACAGCCTTCACAAACATAGCTGATTAACAACGCCGTGACTCTTGTTTGCACCATATTATCGATTGTCGGCAATATCCACATCTTGACCGTTTCTTACACATGTGCGTCCTTCCCACCGACATCTTGGAACACTATAACGCCCGCCCTGGTGGTGCTGAGGTTTTGCTCGTTGTTCCTGCACATTTCCGCTCTGACGTTTCGACCCAACTTCAAGATGCACCTACGACCAGACACCTAGGATTGTCACGTGGGTATGACCGAGTTTGCCGACGATTCTTTTGGCCTGGCTCCTACCGTTTTGTGCGCCAGTACGTTGCGTCGTGCGACCTCTGCCAGTGTGGCAAGACACCTGTTCTGGTGCCTGTCGGTACCCTTCAGCCATTGAAATACCAGATGAGTGATTGTTCTCAGTTGGCCTTCATCTTCTAGGTCATTTTCCCGCATCGGCCACCTGCAATAGGTGGATTGCATTCGCTACGGACTACAGAATGTGGTATGCTGTTATACAGTGCACTCCCCACCACCTGCGCTGCTTACGCGTAGCCGACTTCATTCTACATGACACCATTCTGCGTATCGGTGCTCCTCGTCAGTTGATCACCGACCATGGCCGCTGTTTTCTATCTAAGTCGGTGACCTTCTGTGATCCTGTTCCAGCAACCACAAGTTGACTACAGCGTACCACCCACAAACTTAACGGTATCACCGAAGGCCTGGATGGTAGTACCCTGACAAACATGTTAGTGATGTACGTATCTGAGAATCACAGAGACTGGGGCATCCAGTTACCTTCAGTTACCTTCGCATGCAGCACTTCTCATCACGACACAGCAGAGTTCACTTTTTTACATACTTTTTGATTATGATCCGCCTTTACCCGCTTTTCCATCGACACCATACTTCATTCCAACGCCGTCATTCCTACTGTCTATGCTAGTGATGCCTTGGTCCGTGCTGACATTGGCCGCCCAGTTGCCCGGGATCGTTGATGTACCTCGCAAATTAACCAAAAGATTGTTTTTCATTGCCGGCAATGTGACGTGCAGTACTTCCCCGGGTCACTGGCCTTGATGCGGTTACTATCACAACGTGTTGGTCTCAACTAAACGCTGATGTCACGTTACGTTCGCTGTTACGACGTCATACGCAAAGTCACTAGTGTGACCTTTGAGATATCTACAGTTCATCCTACGGCAGCAACAGCTTCAGTCCCGGCCAATATAGTTCACGTCCTAACACTTAAACCATACTGCTAACGCCTCCAGGATTGCTCGCCCCGAGGCGGTGGTTCTGCCACCAGAGGGTAATGTCACGGGATGAGAAGATAGTTTGAAATGACGGCGGTGAAGAGCTGAGCAGAACGCACGTGGAATGCAGTAGGAAGAAACATTTAAAGACTAAATTCAGGGAAGCCAACGTTACCCTGAATTCTGAATATATCTTTTCCCTTGGGGCTTCTACTCTTGGCCACAGCAACAGGAGCGTATGCGTAGCAGTTTATGAATTTCTCAGACACACAAGAAGATTTGCTTGTAACATTTTTTTTAAATAATAAAATAATAGTGCTTTGGAATTACCATCCGTTTATTTATTTCACTTATTTATTGTTTACCTACTTTATTCGTAAGTCACCTTAAGATTATCCTCTACTGTACTTTATAGGTGACTAAAGAAATACTTTTCCTTGATCAAATGTTAAAACTTCGTTTTCTTCCATTACAATACCCACCGGTTTAATGGTCAATCCCCCACAATGAGTACGCGCCAAGCCATGTAGGAACAAGCATGCAAGCAAGCAAGCGTTGTACGCATTTGTTCGCAAATATACCCTGCGCATATACTCTTTCTCCGTAACAGTATTTATTACTTAGCAAAACATTGGAAATTATTCATGCAACCATAAATCACTTGTGTTTTTGACTTCTGAGTGATGTGCTATACAAATGGGCCGAAATATTAAACACTAATATCAAGTGTCTTCCAGCCTCTGTAAAAGCACGCTCTAAAACGTCTACTACTAATTATTACTGCCATAGACAACTTCGCCTCAGATCTGTGCAGGAGCACATGATTACAAATAATGTACATCGAGGAATCATCCCGAGTGTGCCAATTGCAATGGAGACCACGTACCTCATATGCTGGTTGTCCGAAACGCCAGGTGGCTACTTGACTAAAGCGACAAGAAATTTCGCTTGGAAGAGCTCCAAAAAAAGGAATCGTCTTGTCCGAATCCTGAAACTGTACATCAACTCTTTACTACTTCAAAATCACAGAAAAATACATCACCACTATCGTACGCGATGGTAGCCAAGCGTGCTTCAGTTCTGAAAAGCAAAAGTACGACCAAAACGGAACATAGAGGACGATCACCAAGTGGTCAAAGGCAGACAAGCGACAGCAGGACACCGAAACCATCAGCAACTCAGGATATCCAAGCGTCTAACCTTTCACCTCGCCAAAGCCAAAGGCACAAGAGCAACTTGAATCGAAAACAAGTGATGTGGATATGGTTATGCCGATGCTCTTCAATGCTTTTAAGGTGATCTTGCGTGTATTTCCACAGGCCGATGGCCTTCCAGAGGTGAGCGCAGTGCTTTCATTAGAGCCTCTAGCCTTAAAACAAAAAAATGTTGTATAGCAAAATTGCTCTTCGAATGAAAAATTGTTTCCGCAACACAGCTGTATTTCACAGCCCTAATTCATCTGTCTGTACTAGTTGCTACGCGCTTTTGATTCTGCCGTCCCTCGGAAATGTGCCCAAATTGTTGACGATTGCTGGTCTGTCTTAACGATTTTGCTGTGTGGTGATGTGGAGAGCAACCCTGGTCCAGATCTTGAGAAACTTATAAATAGTATACTAGCTGAACTAAAACAATCTAAAGAGGAACAAAAGAAACGCGACACCATACTTTCAGACATTAACAAAAAACGTTCCAAACTAGACGAAGTATTAAAGGTATTAAAGGCGAATGAAGAAAAAATAAAGAAACTGGAGGGAAGAATAGAGCGCGTAGAAAAGGCTCTGACAGGACAAGACAAAAAGCTTGTCGATTACGAAGATCGTTCAAGAAGGAATAATTTGGTCGTATTCGGCATACCGGAAGGACCAGACGAAAACAGAGAAATTTTGGAAGACAAAGTTGTTTCTAAAGTTTTCCAAGACACCTTAAAGGTCACAGTTACTTCAGTGGAGCGCATTCATAGAATTGGACGGGTGAATGAACAACGCCCAAGGCCGGTCATTGTACGTTTGTACAATTACAACAAAAAACTTTTGCTTTTCGAGAAGTGTAGCATACTAAAAGATTCGGGTGTATCAATATCTCACGACTACTCGCATGCAACACTTCAGCTACGAAAAAACTCTGGAAAACAGTAAAGGACAACAGAAGTCAGGGTGATAGGGCGTACTTAGTTTATGATAACCTTTACATCAATGATGACGTCTACGTATGGGACGAGCATCAAAACCGTAGGAAACTGTTGCGCAGCGCTGCGCGCTCAGAAGATTGACATCACAATGACGAGCAAACCTTAGCGCACAAGCGGCTTCGTTTGATATCCTCAATGCACAGAGCCTGCGGAACAAACAAAAACAGTTTGAACATGTTCTGCTATCCTATGATCCTCACATAGCCGTAATTTCAGAAACCTGGTTGCACCCTGACGATCGAGATAGTTGCGTGTTTCCGCCTTCATATACGTGCTATCGTAAGGATCGCAAAACAAGGGGCGGTGGCACTGCAGTTCTTGTCAAAAGTGGTGTGCCATCATATCAATTGCCCGAGATTGATGTCGACCACGAAAGTGTGCTTTGCAGATGTAAATTTCTAGGAAACCAAATCTTCGTCGTAGGTCTGTACAGACCGCCCAATGCTGAGCCAGATTTCTTGTTAAAACTTTACGACAAGCTAAATCAGTATCGCAACCAAATTCTTTTAGTTGTTGGGGATTCCAATCTGCCTTGTATTAATTGGGAAACGCTAAAGTGCGGCCCAACAGACATACCGAATTCTGAAATTTTTCTGGACATGCTCTTGGCGTTTAATCTGACCCAAACCGTTTTACTTCCCACTCGGGTGACAAGCTGTAAGTCTTCGATTCTAGATCTCGTCTTGTGCTCCTCAACTATAACTGACATTACCACCGATATTTGTGAGGGAATTTCAGATCATAAATTGGTATACTTTACGTCATTGCTCCCACGTCAATACAACCCACCCCAATACAAACCTATTATTATAAAGCAGTACACATCTGCAGATGATGTAAATATAACTAATTATCTCGAGGAAGCCATTGTTTTGTTTCATGATAGTGATGACATCAATACATTATGGACAAAGTTCAAAGCGCACTGTCATTTCTGTATCCAGCATTTTATTCCAGATAAAGTGAAAAAAGTTGACAGGACGAATCCGTGGATAAATAGAGAAATAATTCATGTGAAGCGCAAATTAAAACGCTTGCGGAAACGTTCCAATGCTGCTCAAGCAGACATTTCTGATTTACAGGCTACATAAAGTCCAAATTAGCTACTTCTAGTGATCACTACTTTAATGTGACACTCAATCGTTTTGTATCCGAAAGTCCCTCTAAATTTTGGCAATTTTTATCGAATAAGGGTGGCACGAGGCTTGATCAAATCGCCAAGGGTGATCGGGTTCTTACTGATCCAAGAGAAGTGGTGGAGGTGTTTAACGAGTATTTCCAAAGTGTGTTTTCAACGTCAGATCCTTTAAACGGGGCTGTTTGTGAAAATGGTGATTGTGGTGTCATTCAGATTTCTTTGGAAGGTGTCACAGAATTGGTTTTGCGATTGGACCCGAAAAAATCGACAGGCCCTGATGATATCCCTTCCGCATTTCTCAGACGCTATGCTACACTGTTAGCCAGGTTCCTTGTAGTCATTTTGCAGAAATTCGTTTCGTCTGGTGCGATACCTGATGATTGGCGTATTGCACGTGTGACTCCTGTGTATAAGAAGGGTAACCGTCTCAATTTTTGTAACTATCGGCCCATCTTTCTCACCTGTCATTGTTGTAAACTGCTGGAACATATTATCGCAAAATACCTCAATAACTTTCTTCAATCCCAAAATATTCTCACTGAGCACCAACACGGTTTCCGACGAGGTCTTTCTACTACTACGCAGTTATTAACTACAATTATTGAATTTGCGAAGGCTCTAGATGCTGGTAGCCAGGCCGACGTGATCTTTTTTGACCTCTCGAAGGCGTTCGACAAAGTTCCCCATAAAAAAATTAATAATTAAACTGAAGTCAATTGGCGTTTCTTCAGATATAACAAATTGGGTCACATCTTACCTACTAAACCGTAAACAATACGTAGAGATTGAGGGTTCGCGCTCGCGTTTCTTAGACGTTTTTTCAGGAGTACCGCAGGAGTCCGTACTCGGTCCTGTTTTATTTAACATTTATAATAATGATTTGGCTCAAGCAATAGATACCAGAGTATCAGTTAAACTGTTCGCAGACGACTGCATTCTTTTCAAAGTCATCAACTCAACGGCAGATCAACAAGTTTTAAACAGAAACATCGGTAACTTGGAAACTTGGTGTTCCGAGTGGAACATGGTAATTAATCTTGAAAAAAACTGCTCACTTGTGTATCACCAACAAAATCAACAAGTTTCATTTAAATATGATATAAAAGGGTCACAGATTGCACAAGTCAAAGAATATAAATATTTGGGTGTTACAATTACCTCAAGCCTTAACTGGACAACCCATATAGTAAATACATGCTCTTCCGCACGTAAAAAACTAGGGTTTCTAAAGCACCGATTAGCTAATGCCCCCAGTTCCTTAAAGCCTAAAGCTTACAAAACAATGGTAAGGCCTTCCTTGGAGTGCGCCTCCGTAGTATGGGACCCTCACACAAAAAACAATATACAAAAGATAGAAAAAATTCAGCGCCTGGCAGCCCGTTTTATTTACAGTAGGTATAGACGCCGCGATTCCCCCTCTGCGATGTTGCAGTTGGCAAATCTTGAACCTCTTGAGGACAGACGACGAGCTGCTCGACTTAACTTACTCCGTCTAATATATTTTTCTAAACTCGAAATAAAGCCAGAAAACTACATGGTAAAGGATTCTTCCAGGCCTTCCCGTCACATATACGAATATATTTTTAACAGGAAAATTGGTGAACGAATTAATAACACATGCAAATCTACTGCTGATTAGATTAGAAAAATGGACAAGAGAAAACGGTCTAAAAATAAATGTTGCAAAGACTAAGGCTATGGTATTTCATGCTAAAAATAAAGCGGAAATTGTAAAACAAACGATCTTTTTAAATTCCACCCCTGTCGAGATAGTCCCTTCTCTTAAAATATTAGGAGTAATATTTCAAGAAACATTATCATGGGATCACCACATACACTTCTTAGCTACGAAGGTCTCTCAGGTAGTCGGCCTTGTGTACCGAAACAAGCACTTGGTTCCTCGGAATATTTTGTTGTTAATTTACAATACCTTATTTTTATCAAGAATCAATTACTGCTATCTAGTTTGGGCTCTAACTTCTAAAGAAAACATAAACAAACTTCATATGTTGCAAAAAAGGTTTGTACGGGCGGTAGAGAACGTGCCACGTACTTATCATACTCGTTCCTTATTTGAAAAATACAACCTAATGCCAGTAATAAAAATGTATGATTTTCTTCTGTTCAAGAATTATAAGCAAGACATAAAAAACTCTAACCCGTTTCTAAAGCAGTTGGCAGATTTAATACTCAACCAGCCTAAGTATAATACCCGGAAAAATGAAGTGTGGACTGTTCGAACCTTTAGAACCACATACGGACTTCAATCGTTGGGAAATAAACTTCCAAGGTTACTAAATGAACTTAGGGATAACGGAATTGACTTAGAAAAAATCACCTTTAAACAACTGCGGAATCATTTCCTCCAGACGTCATGATCACTCGTTTCTGTTACTTGTAATTTCTAAAGAATGTATTTGTGTATTTTGTTTTTGTTGACTTGTATTTTGTATACTGCTTTGTGTTTTTTTTCACGATATGTTTCTTGGTGTCTTGTTTTTTTAGGAAATGAGTATTCATTTGTGGTGTTGCCAAAGCAATAAATTAGGCATATTTCTTCTTTTTATGATGCTTTTTCTGTGTTTTGCAAGGCAAATACGCCTGTATTTCTTATTGCGAAATTATTTGTTTATAGCATTATATGTACCAATATGTTACACCTGTACAGTGTTGATTGCTCATTTTTGTCGTATACATGTTTGTATGCTTCGCTCGGATGTATTACGCAAATGCTTCCTTTTTTAAGGCAAATACGCCAACATTTTTTGCATCTTTTGAAATAGATTTTTTGTTGTTGTTGTTTAAGCATTAGACGTTTCGTTTTATCACACATGTACAGTGATGATTTCTTTCTTGTCATAGACCTGTTTATTTTACGCGTATGATCCCGAATGTTTTTATGAAAGTGTTACCGCTGCTGCGATGTGTTCGGGGAGGGGGAAGAGGCCTGCGGCCTCGTCAAGCTGGCATCACGCCAGCTTTTTCAGCAGGTCTCCTGCATCATGTATCCTTGATGCGAAATAAAGTCAATAGTATTATTATTATTATTATTATTATTATTATTATTATTATTATTATTATTATTATTACAAACACAACTGTAGCATCAAGCCAATTTTCGCAAGAACTAATTTATACAAACACTCTTTTTTCCCGAAATTAATCTCTGAGTGGAATTTGCTGCCCCGAAACTCTACTCTTCTTTCCTTTTCACCATGAAATGCGCCTTGTGTTTCCTGGCTTTCACAATACTTGTTTGATTTAACAATTTGTTGTGTGCCTAAGAGTGTGGTGCTTTGCTTATGGATTGTGTTGCAGTGGATGTACTCAGCCCTCTGGAAACGAGTATAATTTGATGGTGATTGCTATGTTTTTCTTACATTTCGTGTATAACAGTATCAATTTTGTTGTAACTTTGTTGTACTTTTATTTTACCTTTGAACTTGCTGTACCTTTCCTGCTTGGACCTTAAATGGTTCGCAGTATATGATAAATAAAAATAAAATAAAATAAAATAAATAAATTTCAGTTGAATGACTACGGCCTTAGGTACAAAAGCGCAGACTTTAGAAAACTGGTTGCTCAGTATTGCTTCCCCGTTCTGTGTCTAAATGGAACCAACGTTGGTACTAACTTCAGGATTTCTAATTATGTCACATATGCATCAAGAAAAAATCCAGGCTTGAGCGGTGCACTGTTAGCGTACGGCGCGACATACGGTCATTTGTTTTATATTCATCGGACTCAGACTTGCCAGAATTTGTAGGGTGCAAAATTCATTCCCAGATCTTACCATCACCGTAATTTGTGTTTATATACAACCATCAACACGCATCTCCGAATCATTCCTGGTTCATTTATTGGGTAAAACCCAAGGACCTGCCCTCATCTGTGGAGATTTTATTGGGCACAATACCACGTGGGGCAGTACTTATACCGATTCACGTAAGGAAACACTTGAAAAAGCAATTGACCAATGTGGTCTTGTACTGAATGATGGATCGGGAACGTTTTTAAGAGGTTATAGTTATGCCAGCTGTCTAGATTCGGTTATAGCCTCCCCTGACATTGCACGAGATATGAAGTGGTGTACAGACCTCGAAACACGAGGGAGTGATCATTGTTACCCAGTTTTTATGACACCAAGGAATGCAAGTGCAAACGATCACATTGGTTTCAAACCTAACTGACAGGAAAATATTTCTTGAACATACTGGACGTGACTTGATAGGAGTTAATGAGCTGGATACATTTATATACAGCATTAAAATCAGTTACTCCCGTGCGGCAAGGTTTACAGCTGTTCCAGCCGGCCAATTCAGTGTAGATGCAGACTATGAGCGCTTACGAGCAATTATAAGACGAGCAGAACGTCGCTATCGCCACACTTGGAGGCTAGAAGATTACAAGAAGAGTCAGGCCACACACATCCAATCTAACCGCCACATGCAAAAAAGTTAGGTAAAACAAATGACACGATTTCTTCAATTCATTCACTCCTTTTACTCCACTTCCGAAAATCTGGCAAATAATCACTGCTTTAGGTCAACCAGTATTGCAGCGAAACCCATTCGGAGCCTTGGCAATATCTCTTGGATTATCCGAACGTGATGTTTTTATTAGGTTTTGCACAATGCTGACTAGAACTGGGCAATAGGTTCTCAACACTACTGCACTGCCTAATTATGTAGAGCAGAAAATCCAAGATGCATACGCTTTATCACATGCTCAACTGGATAACACGTATTGTTTACTAGAGTTGCGTACTGCTCCATCACTAACCCGAGTAATAATGGCAACCAGTCTCGACAACGTATCGTACAATGTCCTGAAAAATCTTGGACTCAACGGCATGCCGGTTCTTCTACGTATCTAGGACTCAACGGCATGTGGACGAAGGCGTACCTTCCAATGTGTTGGAAGGTCGCAAAAATCGTCCCAGTGCTGAATCCTGGTAAATCACCACTTTCGCTTGACTCATTCAGACCAATCAGCCTCACTAGCTGTCTATCTAAAGTCATGGAAAAAAATGGTTGACAGAAGATTGCAGAGGTGGATTGAAGCTAACCACTCTCTTCCAGAAAAGATGGCTGGCTTCAGACGACGGCGATGCACTAAGGACTGCATCTTTGACCTCGTTACATTTGTTGAACATTAGACGAGCTGTGGAAACATGGCTTTTGTGGCGTTCATAGATATTAAGAAGGCGTTCGTCTCTGTGAGCCACCTTTCTGTGCTGCACGGGCTCACCTCACTAGGGGTTCATGGTCGTATCCTTCAATGGGTCTCCGACTTCTTGCGTAACAGACAAATATACATTTAAACCAATAACGTAGACAGTGGTCGCTTCAACATGAGCAGAAGTGTACCCTAAGGAAGCGTTCTTAGTCCCCCTTTTTTCAACGCTACATTGGCAGGTGTTCCAGCAGTGCTGCCCGAGGCCTTGAACATAATCATGTATGCAGATGACATATGCATATGGACGTCCAACAAATCACTGGAAGTGATCGAACATCGGGTTCAAATAGGAATAAATGCAATAACTGATTACCTCAAACAGCGAAGCATGCAGATTTCTCACGCCAAATTAGTAGTTCTGCAGTTCACGAGAAAGACAGTGAAAAACTTGAAGCTTTTTGGTGATGGCCAGAGAATCGAAATCGCCCGTAAGCATCGCTTTCTTGGCGTTACCTTAGATAGCCAACTCAGATGGAGTCAGCATATTGCTCATCAAGAAAATCAAGTGAACTCACACATAAATGTTATATACGCCGCATCGTGGGAACAAAATGGGGCGGTACATCAGCGTCTCTACTCCACGTTCATTGTACTCTAATCCGACTGAAAATTGCCTACTCTGCACCAGTTCTCCACATCTCTGAGACGTCCCTACACCGACTTAAGCTGTTACAAGCATGAAGCCTACGTATACGTCTGGAGGTTACGCAGGCAACATCAAGTTCTTTGACACTGGCAGAGGCAAGAGAGCCCAACTTTATACTAATTAGAAATGTGGAGACATGTCGTAACCTCTTTCGACTAGTCAGACAAAACCCTTCACATCCGCTCATATCCAATATCGTGAACCATGCCGGAGCAGAAATACACATGTGTGCCAACAGTACAATTCCCAGCTTCCTGTGTCAACAGATTGACCACTGGACCAAAACTACCCGTCATGGCTGCTAGAGCTACTAACTATTGAAACGTCAATAGAAGGACTTCGCAGCAAACATGAAGTGCCAATCATTGCCGCACAGCAGTTGGCATCACATCATTTGTTTAACAGGAACGAAGGATAGACTCACGTGTACACTGATGGCTTCGTCACCAAAGATACAGTCACATTGGCATTTATATTTCCGGATTTGCATGAAGGAATATGCATGTCGGTTGGCCACCTCTCCTCTTCAGCAACGTCGTGGCTGGTAGCAATTCCGCTAGCCATAAGCTTTAATAAATTGTCAACGACACCAAGTATATGGGTGGTAATTACAGACTCTCTGGCAGCACTCGCATGTGTGGAGAATGCAACTTCAAGACACATTGATTTGTGTATAGTATACGCTATACAAAAAGAGCTTTCAGGAACTACGAAGTCGAATCTTCGAGTTGTATTTCAGTGCGTTCCCAGTCACTGTGGAATTAAGGGAACTGAAATGGCGGATGAGTTGGCGAAAACCGCTCATAATTCTACGCAAATGTGCCTCATTCCGGTATCTCATTATGGTGTAAATAAAATTTTAAGAACAAAAAAACGTGAATTATGCCTGTCTACCTGGTTCACAGACAAAACAAAGGAATCAATCCTATATTCTGTGATTCTAATCTTGAATACCAGTTAGACCGTGACCTATCAAGGCGTATCGACACAGTCATACATCGCCTACTACTCGAAACTGCTTACACAAAGCACTTCCTACTTCGTATTCTGCGTGAAAAATTGTCAGCATGTTCATGCGGTCATGGCGACGAGGATATCTGTAACCACTTGCTCGACTGTCCGAGACACGACACACACTGAAGGCGACAAAAAAGAACCCCCATAAGTTAGGTCCCGAGCGGCCATTTGCGTTGAATGAAATACTAGGTCTATGGCCATCCAAAACCAATGGTAATGCAATGAAGGTGCTGCAACACTTCTTAGAAAAAACGAAGAGTGGTGACGACTACTGAGCGGACAGAAGTTAAAAGTGAGCGTGGCGTATACGTGTTTGTTTTGCCTATAGGAGAACTTTTTCTATCACACATGTAGGACTGTTTATGCTTATTTCTGTTTTTATTTCTTTAATTTTTACCAACCAACTGGAAAAGGGTAGCCGCTGCCAAATGACGGTGAGAAAAACTCCTTCGTTTATTCTCCATTTCGATAAAAAAAGTCAAAGCCGCATTGGTAAGCAAAAAACCCGAACGGGGAGGTGTTAATCATAAAGAAAAAAAAACTGTGGCTGCTCTCCACTTGTGCTGCGAGAACTGGAAACACAAAAGCTGTTGGCCTTAATATTTTAGCTTCCCTCTTTCTTACCCGCACTTCTCTTTTTCAAACCTGTCCTAAACTTTACTATGCTTGCTTCTACTATGTTATACTTTCTTAGACACTCTTTTTTCTACCTCATTCTTTTTCTTTATGTCGGTCGCTTTTTCCCACATTTTTTGTTTTTCTCTTTATCATTATCTTAATCTCTCGGCCACAACAACGCAATTACATGTTTGCCATCAGTGTTGCGGAATGAGCACCTCGTTTTCATTGCATTTCATTCCGCGAAATTAGGACTCTCTACAATTCCATTCCTTTTAATTCCTCAGAATAAAAAAAACAGCCCATTCCCACCCCGGGAAAGGCTGCGCAGCTATGAAATGAATCTTCATAGATTTATGAGCTAATAATGAACGTCCTCATAAAACTTGTGTCACAAGCTAGATGCATTAAAAAAGCCAGCCCTGCGTGGTAGGTGCAGCGCAGTCCCAGCGTAAGCTAGAAGAGCGTTCCTTCAGGGCCTTTTCCAAACACTCATTGGGTAACTACTGCAAGCACAGTTGCTTGATACCCACTTGGGCATTATTAATAAGCTTTTCGGTAGTAGGCTGGTATTAGCCATGCTATTTTTGGCCATTATTCTGAGAAGTGTGGTATCCGCTAAACACTTGCAAGGAATTTCGTGCTAATTGCTCTTGCAGTGGCTGACGACGATGAGGAAATATGGCTGAAGTGGGTTATGCGCCACAGTTAATAGGAGAACAAGAACAAGCTTTTGTAATGAAATGGAGCTTTGAATGACCCACTCGTCACGCTATTCGCAATGTGTCATGACTGGTTGCTGTTTCGCTGTTTCAAAACGCTTCATAAATCGTATTAACGCGATTGCTTTCCCGACATCAAAACTGCCTAACGCAAGTTTGCCAACAACTCACGAGCATTCGCGTAGCTCAGTGTTAAAATACCGGGCTGGCATGCAACGGACTAGAGTTTGAGCCTCACTGCGTCTTTGGTGCAACGTTTGCCAGCACGTCACACGCATCGGCAAGGCTCAGTGGTAGAATACTGGGCTGGCACCCAGCGGACCCGGGTTTAGAGCTCCACTGTGTCTTAGGTGCTAGGGTGTTTTTGTACTTTCGCGCTATGTGGTTACGGACACCGGCGGTGGCGGCGGAAAACTGCGCGTGACCTGAGTTGTGATATAATAACAGCTTTCACTGTGAAACGCCAGGCCTGCGCTGAAAGCGCAGCACAGTCTTAGCTAAAGCGAGAAGAGCGGCCCTTCAGATACTTTTCTAAACACTCATTGGGTAACTACTTCAAGCGCAGTCGCTTGATGGCCGCAATGGTAATATAATAAACATTTTAGGGTAGTGGGCCGGCATTCGTTAACATATTGTTCGTCATTCTTCTGAGAAGCGTGGTATGCGCCAAACACTTGCAAGGAATTTCGGACCAGTTGTTTATGCAGTGGCTGACGACGATGAGGAACCACGCGTGAAGTGGGTAAGTGCCGTACTTAATAACTAACAAAAACAAGCTTTTGTAATGGGTTGGAGCATTGGGCGACGCAATCGTTATGCTATTTGCATTGTGCGACGTCTGCTCATTCTTTCGCTGTTTTAAAAGCAATTTATGAATCGTATTAACGCAATTGCTTTCCCGACATCAAGCCTGTCTAAGGGAAGTTCGCCAACAAGTTCCATGGAAGAAGCGGTCGAGAAGGCCACGGTAACAAGAACGCTGCAATGAAAACTGACGGGTGCCATTGGATTACCTGGTATGCCCAGTAAACGCTCTGTTTGAAACCCTGCTTTCATGCATGGTGATGTTCGAACGAGGCCGTTTCGAGTGGAAGTCTTTAGAGACACGCTGGACTACCTGCGTTTGCTCCCTGAAGTAGTCGCCTTGGGTGCCTACCAGATGAACCAGGTTTGAGCAGTAACCTTCAGAAGAGACGAAGGGAACAAAAGACTGATTGCAAGCAGTAACGTTAAAGTGAAAGGTAGACGTTGTGTCGTCATTGACCCGATAAATAAGGATCTCCGCATCAAAATCCACTGGCCCCTGAAGAACACAGCTGCCCTACCGTCGTGTCACAGAAATTACTCGGGAACAATTGCGTGTGAATGGCGTTACGGATAAAGAAGTAAACAACGAGAACTGCTACACTGAAGCTTAAAAATAGCATAACCATCGAGGATGTTCTCCACTGATTGCTAGTTGCTGGTGAACAGCATCTTGTGGTCGTATTGGCAATATTCTCCGAGATTTTCGTGCACCACGATGCAGTTGGTATCTATATATGGTTATGAGAACGCGGTCTGCGCCCGAACGTACCCCAGGAACAGCACCTGTGGGGACAAGGGCAAGTGAAGACACTGCAGAGCTTATCATGAACAAGGCGGATGCCGAGAAGGTCACTAGCAGCTCAAGACCTGCAAACACAGAAGTACCATATTCCAGTTCACTATACACTGAAGACTCAGAGGAGCGCGCCTTACTTTCGAAGCACAAAAAAATGGTAGCATATCCTCGGGGTGAATCATGAAGAGTGGTCGAAGCATCCGTCCATCTATTTGTTCTTGGTTCCGTCCGTCCATGCGTCCGTCTGTGTCACCATCCGTGCGTTCATCCGCCCGTCCGTGCGTGCGTCTGTTCGTGCGTCCTCATGTCCACCCGTGCGTCCATCCCTGCGTTCGTCCGTGCATCCACTCTTGCGTCCGTCCATGCGTTCATCCTTCCTGGCAGACATCAATGCGTCCGTCTATGCATATGTCCGTGTGTCCCTTCGTCCATCTAGTCAACACTCCAAGTACTATCATCTCGCATTTTTTCATCATATATACCGCATATAGTAGCACCCCCATCCTGCGGACATTCCAAGGACTAAATGAGAGGTGGCCACGCACACTTTCTTGCGGCTTGTGCTTCGTGTCTGCTTCCCACCTTTAACCACCTCGAGTTCATGAAGTATACAAGTTCGCTGTATTCATGTCACAGCGGCCGAACGCTCGCTAAACCTTTCTAAAACCAAGAAGGTTGTGCCCAGCGAGTATAACGTAGCAACCCTTTCTTGTCAGATAGTGCTCAATGTAGATGACAATAGCTGCTGAAAAGAAATGAGAGACAGGAGAATTCGGCTTTGGCACATGCACACTTTCCTACGGCTTGCGCATCGTGTTTACTTCCCACCTTTAACCACCTCGAGTTCATGATATTTATTAGTTCTCTGTATTCATGGCACTGCGGCCCAACGCTCGTTAAACCTTTTTAAAACCAAGGAGGTTACGCCCAGCGAGTATAACGTAGCAATGCTTTTAGGAGCGAAGCTCCTTAAGGCGTGGGCTGTGCGTCCCCTGTATGTAGCCACCTGTCGTTCAGTTCTAAGTATTACGCTAGCCACCGCCCGATCTAAAGGGTACAGCCATATCCATCCGTCCATCCGTCCATCTGTCTGTCCATCCATCCATCCATCCATCCGTCCGTCCGTCCATCCATCCATCCGTCCCTCCATCGATCCGTCCATCCGTCCGTCCGTCCGTCCGTCCGTCCGTCCGTCCGTCCGTCCATTCATCCATCCATCCATCTGTCCGTCCGTCCGTCCGTCCGTCCATCCGTCCATCCATCCGTCCGTCCGTCCGTCCGTCCATCCATGCATACATCCGTCCGTCCGTCCGTCCGTCCGTCCATCCATCCGCCCGTCCGTCCATCCGTCCGTCCATCCGTCCGTCCAAAAGATGCAAGATGTTATAAACTAGACGGCGGTACGTGTAGTTGATTATGAAAGATGCGAGGTGTTATAAAATAGGAATGATGCCACATATGGCGCGTGTCATCGTTCGATATAGTGCGGCGACGTACGTTAAGGGGAGCGTTGCAATAAAATCGAGTGGGCAAAATGTACGGAGGATTCATGGTTTACCAGGTTTACCTCCGGAGCTTCGCCCACTCATCATCATTCACTTCGTGGATATTGCGGCATTTTTTTTTAGCCAGATAGTACTCAATGTACATGCCAATGGCTGCTAATGGGGAATGAGAGACAGGAGAATTCGGTTTTTCGTTCACGCGCACGCTGCGAATTTTTTATTGTTCAACAAAGCGCAGCAGAAATTTCCCACCGGCACCACCTTGCAGGTCAAAGCTTAAGACATGCTACGCACTACTACGAGGGACGAACGGGTGCCACTTTAAAGAGGTTCGCCCATAAAAGAGTGCATGATAATAGACATAGGGGAAACCTTGGCGCTAGTGACCGCGACGCAGACAGCAGAAGCAAGTAAAGTAATGGTGGACGTGACCGGAGAGAATTTGCTTGCGGATGGGTTGGCGACGGCAGCTTCGAGCAGCACAACAGGCAAACGAGCAAGAGAAGACGTGGGAGACAGCGGCGTTGCAGGAGAGGCTGGCGTCGAGAGAAAGAGAGAGAGAGAAAAACTTGTCATTTCAATCTTAAAAAAATGGCAGTATATCCACGGAGTGAATGATGGGGAGTGGGGCGAAGCATTCGTCCGTCCATTCGTTGTTGCTTCCGTCCATTCCTGCGTACGTCTGTGTAACCGTCCATGCGTCCATCCACCCGTCCGTGGGTGCGTCTGTTTGTGCGTCCGTCCCTGCGTTCGTCCATGCATCCGCGCCTGCGTCCGTTCATGCGTCCATCCACGCATCTGTCTGTGTGTCCGTTCGTCCATCTATTCAGCACTCCAAGCACCACCATCTCGCCTCTTTTCATCATATATTCTCCATATAGAAGCACCGCCATCCAGCGGACATTTCAAGGACTAAACGGGAGGTTGCACATGCACAGTTTTCTACGGCTTGCGCTTCGGGTTTACTTCCCACCTTTAACCACCTCGAGTTCATGGTATACACTAGTTCACTGTATTCATGGCTATGCGGCTCAACGCTCGCTAAACCTTTCTAAAACCAAGGAGGTTACACCCAGAGAGTATAACGTAGCAACCCTTTCTTGTCAGATCGTGCTCAATGTACATGCCAATAGCTGCTAATGGGGATCGCAGCGTGCGCGTTACCTAAAGGCCGAATGCTCATGTCTCTCATTCCCCTTTAGCAGCCATTAACATGTACATGGAGCACTATGTTTTATTGTTCAACAATGCACAAAGAAATCTCTCACCGGAACCATCTTGGAGGTCAAAATCGTAAGGACTGCTATTTCGGGTATGTGCCACTGGTGGTTACGTACTACGAGAGACGCACAAGCCACGCCATAAGGAGTGTCTTAGCGTCTCACGTCGTCGTTAGCGTCTCACGGCGTCTCTGGGCTGGCGGACGCCCGTCATGGCAAGCCAGCCCCCGAAGAAGGCGCTAGCCTTCGACGCAGTCATCCCCGAGGGGACTAGTCCCGAAGACGTCGTTGACGCGACGTCTTCAATAGTAGGAATCGAAGAAGTATACTGCGTTCAGCACTTTGGAGGCTGGAACTACCAAGTTACCGTCAACAGTGAGGCCGCACTGGCCCAAATCGTAGACGCGTCGCACCTCATCATCCTAGGAGAGCGCGTCGCCATCGTACCCCTGGGACCCCAAGTGACCATCCTGTTCCTGCCGTGCCGCTTACCCAGCGAAGTCCTCGCACAAGCACTCTCTCCCTACGGGAAGGTGCTGCACATCACCAGAGGACTCATGGGATCGCGCCCAACCGTGACCACTGGGACGCGATACGTCCGCATGGAAATGAAGGCTTCGTCGCCGGTGCCCAACTACCTCAAGGTTGCGGGCCATCGAGTAACCTGAGACTATAAAGGCATCCAGCGAGTGTGTCGTTGATGTGGAGACAGTGGGCACTTCCGCATGAACTGCGCAGCTCCGTTTTGTGGAAGGTGCGGCGTTTATGGCCACGACGGGAAAGGCTGCTCGTTGCCGTGTCGCCGTTGTGGGGACCCGCATGCCACCGTGGCCTGCACCATGAGGCTATCGTATTCCGAGGCGGCATCCAAGGATTTCCCCCCACTTCAACCAGGAACGCCATCTAAGAACAAGTGCGACGATTCGTCAACGCGAGCCGTGGTAACCGACCACGACCAAGGTGTGCCAATCGCGACGCTGCACCAGACGCCCACTGCGTTACCAACAATTCCGGGGCTGGTAATCCCTCCAGGTACTGAAAACTTAAGTTCCCCGCGTCCCGTGGCCATTTCTAAGGAATCGCAGGCCAAGCCCTTGTCAGACGAAGCGCCTCGTTAGGATGGCGTCTCGGATGGGAATATTGTGTCTGAGGCTCCTCGCGTTGCTGCTCTGCCGACAACAAGTTCAGGTGTCATCGAGGAGTCTACATCTCAAGACGACGACGCCTGCATCTACGAGGACTCCAACAGCACCGCGAGTGAGGCGCCCCTACAAATTGACGAAGACACCAGCCCAAGTAACATAAGCCAGGACAGTGGAGACGTCTTTGTACCATCCTCGCTCAAAAACCCGGACACCAAACGCCACTGGATAACTACTCGTGACTTAGAAGCCCCCACCAGAGACAGAAGTCCCCTGCGGACTTCGACGCGATCCCGGAAGCCCCGAGCCTCCGGTGAATCGCTTGGCCGGAAAAAAATGACTCAGCCACTTGCGGGGCATTGGCTCCCGCACCTGATAAAGGTACCCCTGCATTTACGTGATCCTATACTATGTTTTCATTTTCCCCATGGCTCTTACTCTAAAAGTTATTACTTTTAACGTTCAAGGTTTCCGAAATCCACAAAAACAGGCTGAGGTATTGGCTTTTGCACGTTCAGTGCACTGTGATTTGCTGTTCGTGCAGGAAACAAATTTTTTCAAGCTTTCTGATGTACTCGCTTTCAAGCGCGCGTTCAATTTTGATTGTTTCTTTTCGTACGCCAGCACGCATTCGACTGGCGTCGGAGTCGTTATTTTTAACCGAGGTCTTTTACGTGACCATCATGTTTCCTTCGATGCCTTCGGACGCGTGCTGGCGTTCGACTGCACCTTTTTCTCGTTAAGAATAAGATTTGTTGCCGTGTATGCCCCAGCGGCACGCGAGAACTCAAACGCGTTCTTCCAATCTCTTGATGCGTTTCTTTTAAATTCCCGACATGTGGTACTTTTAGGGGATTTCAATTGTTTCTTAGACTCACACGCAGACGTTCGAGGTCCGGGTCGCGGCTGGTCAAACTGGAATGCCAGAGAACTCGAACGTCTAGTGCAGCAATTGGCATTGAGTGACATTCATCAAAGCGTGCATGGCAGTAATTATGCCTATACTTGGCGTCGAGCAGCGTCGAGCAGCCGAATTGATCGCGTGTATGCATCCCCCAGTCTCATTACCTACGTTCACTACACCGAGGTAATGTCATTGCCACCGACACCAGTATACATTAGCGACCATCCGCCGGTTATGTTCTCTCTCCGCCTGCCAGCGGGGACGCCAACGGTTCACAGATCATGGCGTCTCGATTGCCGCGTCCTCCAGGACTCTCAGGCTACGGAGAAATTATCCCGAGCGTTACGCGCATCGCTCATTGGGGCCGATGTAGCTGATTGAGATCGCCTCAAAGAACAGTGGCGGCATCATTGCAGTGCATCGGGCAGAGGACTTTGCACCCGTATGTCGAAAGATGCGTCATTGTTAATCCAGAAGATACGCATTGCCAATCGAGATCTCACACCTTCTACTGTAATGCGGGCATAGCAAGAGGAGCTCGTTGAACGGTACCAGCGTATTATGCGCGCTTCTTCACTCTCGGCAGCAGCTTGGCGCTGTAGACGTGCACCTTGTGCGCACCCTGAGGTGCTAAGGTATGCACGCAGAGCTCTGCTTTGTCCACCAGGCTCGCCTGCCCACTCGCTGAACTCTATTACCCCAGCTGCTGCGGGTACGCGCGACTTTCAGGAATTCACTCAACACTTTGAGTCAATAGCTCGATCTGGTGCTAATGTCTGTTACCCAGGATCCGTTTCTTCGCATCCTCTGCTAACAGATTTAGCTCATGATTTCAACATGTCAAATGACGTCCTCCTATCACCGCCATCCGATGACGAAATCAAAGGCGCATTAGACGCAATGAAAAAGGGATCGGCCCCAGGACCTGACGGACTCCCTGCAGAGTTTTATGTACAGTTCTGGCCTATCATTGGTCCAACTATGTCACGCGTCATTCGCAAGTGTTTCCAAGATATTACAATTCCAACTGCTTTCCACAAAGGCCGTATAACACTAGTTCCCAAGAAAGACCCAATGTCCACGCGACCAGAAGATTGGCGCCCTATTACCCCTGCTCAATGTAGATTACAAGCTCTTGGCTAACATTTTGGTGCGCCGAATCAGTCCATTTCTTGCAACGTTAATCGCTTCCCACCAGGTCTGTTCTGTTCCGGGCCGAGAAATACACACCCATACGTGGTGGACGCGCGACATCATTCAATACACCATTAGCCGATGTATGCAAGGATTGTTGGTTTCATTAGATCAAGAGAAAGCTTTTGATTTCATAGAACATGGCTACATACTAAATGTTTTACATGCATACGGATTCCCGGATAAGTTCATTGACCTTATCAACGCGATGTACACTAATTTAGAAAGTACCCTTTACTTAGATTCCCGTGACAGTCACGCATTTAGAGTCACGCGTGGGGTCCGTCAAGGGTGTCCCCTCTCCCCAGTGTTATTTATCCTTGCATTAGAGCCCTTCTTGAGGGCCGTTGAACATCACCCGCAGATTCGTGGCTTACCTCTACCCGGTAACACTCAAGTAAAGGTCGCTGCATATGCAGATGATATCACTCTATATGTACATAATTAACAGTCGCTGCAGCATGCTTTTGATACATTCCATGATTTCGGTATTATCTCCGGTGCAAAGTTAAACTTTTCTAAAAGCCGGTATTTTTCATTGGCAACCCCAGCGGTCGTATAAACATCACGTCGCCTTTACAGTGGTCTCCTGAGATTTTAATTCTCGGAGTTACTTTCACTGTATTTGGTATACAGGATAGCATCTGGTCATCCGTTGTACAAACTCTTCTAAATGACATCAAAGCAGCCAGGCACTTCGCATTCCCCCTCTTTGAGCGCCGATACTTAACTCAAACGCTGTACCTAGGAAAATTTTGGTACCTTTGCCATTCTGTTAAACCACCGCTCCACGTCTGCAGGAAAGCGCAAAGCTGCATCAGTTCATTTTTTTGGTCTGGTGGCACAGAATTGTTATCGCGTCCAGCGGTAGCTCAACCGCGAGATCAAGTCGGTTTTGGATTCCCTGACGTTTCCGTCGCGGCTTCTACATTGTGCCTCCGCACTCTATTGCGGATACTAAGCAATGATGACATACCCGCTCAGACATTGGCTCGCTACCATCTGGGGCCATCACTACGTGTCTTCTTGCCGGATAGCCAAATAAACAAAGGTCCCCAATCAACTGAATTACCATCTTTGTATCGAGCCCTTCTGGCATTTCACCGACGTTTGGAAGCTACGTGCCCAGGGATAGAGGTGGCCGATTCTAAAGTGGTGGACACAATGGCCACCCTTCTACGGCCCTTGGTGCCCCAGCATCGTCAATCTGTATTGAACCGCGCTTGGAAACCAATAACTGCCGCAGTGTTGCCAGGGCATCTCAGAGACTTTGTCTGGAGGTTGGGCTGGGGCTTGCTCCCCACGCGAGATCGGTTGCAGCGATGGCAGGTAGTTCGCACTTCCACTTGCCCCAACTGCGTCATGGTAGACACCAATCGACATGCGACGTTTGAATGTGTGGTTTCCCGCCTTTTTTGGCGTGCGGTTAATGCTGGTTTTCGGGGACAGGGTGTGCGAACTTTCGTGTCCAACGGCCGATTTCCGCGTAGCCGCTTCTCCGCTCTCTTAATAGTTGCGGGGCTGTTCAGCCTTTGGAGAAACCGATGTGAGGCCGTAGCTGCCAATTGCCGCCGGCGTGCCTTGTGGCCGATACTGGGGAGAATGAGACGAGAGATCCTCGCGTTCCTCTCCGAAGAGCTTTTCTTCCTCGGGGAGCAAGAGTTTCTGCGGCATTGGTCGTGCCCTTTCGTCAAGGTGGAACACAAAAGGATACAACTCATTTTTTGACCGACTTGGTGCTAAGCAGCGCCCGTTGAGTTGTTATATATGATTTCATTTGTTACAAATTGTGTTTCATTTGGATCTATTGTATCGTTATACCCTTGTATCGTGATATCACATTGAATTTTTGTGTACATGTATGCCAACCTAACCATGTATATTAGAGCAAATGTCTTCACTGTAACGTAGTGATGTTAGTCGTGAAATATAGATGTGCCGAAGTGTATGTGCCCTGTTACTGGAATGGTATGAAGCCTTTGTGTTCTGTACATGCTGTAAATAAACTTTTTCTAAGCAAGGAGCTTCGCCCCTAAAATGTCGGGTGGGGCTCTCAGTCTAGAGCTCCAACAGCCGCTGCAGTGTCCCGTGCCCACCGAACCAGCGTCCACTGTCCACTTGGGCTTTCATCACGACGCATGGCCTCCCAATCTTGTAGGGTAGGAATAGGAGAGGACTTGGCAGAGGTCCTGACTGGTGGACGCTGAGATTCCAGCGTTACGTGAAATAACGTCGGTACCGCTCCACAGCCAGGGCATTTGTCAGGGTAAGAAGTGGGATGGAGGATGTGGGCGAAATAAGGTTCCGAAATCTGTTCGCCTGCAGTTGATGCACCAGAGTTGCATCTTCGAAAAACCGCCATCTAAAGCACTACTACCGCGTCGATCGGCGGTGCCGCCGGACGCCTGTCCGGTGGTATAGCCTACTATACCACCGGACAGGCGTCCGGCGGCGTCGTTGTTTTTGTAACAATGAGGGCGCGTTTGCGGATGATGAACGAGGCGTGCGGCTGACAGGCTAAGCCGCACTGAGTGGCGGAGGTGATCTTCGTGCTCCCGAACTCTGTCCACGTCATACCATGGCTACGGGTAGCTTTTAAAATCGAAGCATTTTTAGCGAACTAGCGTCACGTATAGCGAGTAGTGTCACATATACCAAATTTTGTATTACGGTACGTGAATGAATAACGAAGCTATGTGACTGGTGCTAACAAGATAATCATGTAATATTATAATAATGTAACAACATGCCTACATGCCATGCCTATGATGCGCTGGCGGCCGTTTCGCTAGCTTCACCTATACCAAATTCAGTATTACGGGCGCGAATAAATGACGAAGGTATGATAATGCTGCAACAAGATAAACATGAGATGTGTGTCATGTAACAACATTACTTAAAGCTACGCTCATGGTGCGCTCGTGCCCGTTTCGCTAGTTGCACATATACCGAACTCGGAATTACGCGAGCCCCGCCACGGTGGTCTAGTGGCTAAGGTACTCGGCTGCTGACCCGCATGTCGGTTTTGGGATGTTAAACCCCACATATCAATCAAATCGGTATTACGCGGCGCGAATGGACGACATAATTAATTGTGACACCCAAACATGATGATCACGACATGCGTGTCATGTAACAACATGACTACTTGCCACACTCATGATGTGCTCGAGACAATTTCGCTAGCTTCACATACGCCAAATTTGGTATTACGAGACGTCAAAGGATGACGAAGGTAAGCAACTAGTGCAAACATGATAATCATGAGATGCGTATCATGTGAAAACATGGCTACATGCCACAGTGAAAGCACAAATCATTTCGACGTGACGTGGTGGGCATGCTCGCCGGCGTTCATTTTGTCGCGTCACGCCAGCGTTGCCAATCTGCAGGCGCCGGTCCTGCCATATAATCACTGGCTCGCGCCACACGGCCTTGCTTTGATGTATGCGCGTTTCAATGCGCTCATCGTTCCTCCGTCACGAAAAGAGGGAGACGAAACCTTGTCTGGTAACGCATCGGTGCGAAATGCAGCATGTCTCATTTTGCGCCAGTTGCTGGTGGGCCTGTATAGAGTGCTTGCGTTTTGCTAACGTAGCGTCACTGTGCCCAGCGTGCCGCGTGACAGCGCTACGTTAAAGTACATTGGGCCTTTCATGATGCGCTTACCGCCGTTTTGCTAGCTCTACATATACCAAAATTAGTGTTAGGTGACATCAATGAATGACGGAGTATATTACTGGTGCAAACATGATAATCCTGACACGCGTGTAATGTAAGAACATGACGACATACGACGCTCATAGCGTGCTGGCGGCCGTTTCGCTAGCTCCACATATACGAAATTTGGTTTCACGTGGCGTGAATAGATGACGAAAGTAAACGACGCATCCGAGCATGACAATCATAACATTGAAGTCATGTACTGCATTATATACCTCCGCCTCGTAACGCTGGGCTGATTTTAAAGTGACATATAAACATTTCTCATTCGTGCTTCGCATATAATCGATTCTCACTGTACGTGGGAACTGCCAATTTTGTACGTGCACCTCAATTGCTAAGTGGTGTCTGCGTCTACATGAAACGTTGATAATGTGCCCCCGTCACGTTCCACAACGTTATGAGACGCGCCAGAACAAACTACTTCGCCTAGCGTTACGTGCACAGAAGCTCCGCCTCCTTAGCTTTTCTTTCAGTGCCAAGAAATGTTGTCGTGGAGTGTACATGCCACCAACGCTCCACCGCCAGTCAAAACACAATATTACCAGACAACACTGCCACGCTATCGTGCAATAGTGTAGCCCTCGCTGCGTGTGCTCCTGGCTTCATTTCATTCTCTAGAATATGGTCCGGCGTCAGTGTCAACACGAGGTAGTAGATGGACCAAGCCTGAAATGTGTCCGTCGGTGGCATCCGGCGTCGGTGTCAACACGAAAAAGAAGATGCGTCAAGCGTAAAATGTAACCGTCGGTGTCGGACAGCGTCGGAGTCAACACTAAGCTTCGTGTTGACGCCGACGCTGGACGCCACCGACATTTTAACCTGATGTATCGAAGGCTTTCGCCTTATTAGGGTTTAGCCTATAAAGGGGCTTTTGAAAGTACAATGCAAGTCAGCACTAACCTTGCAGATCATGAGTAGTAGGGGGATGGGATTGTACGGATGGCCCCAAAACGGGGACCCACAAACAAATTATGCTAGATTTGGCGGAAGCTGGCACCAGTAAGCCCGATTGCCCGCTTATTTTGGGTCACTATTTAGGGCACTCAGTGAGATGTTTCCACCCTCAATATATCGGTCGCGTAGGCTCCCTCTTGGGCTGCCTATGCCAGGCACGCTCCGGGCGGACTTGTTTGAAAAAACAAAAAAAATTGAAATGAGAAAGATCAGTAAAGCTGAAAAACATTCGAGAAGCGTTCGCAAGCTGCCTCGTTTCACAGGTGCCATTCCCTTTTCAATAGCACAATATTTGTTACTAAATACGTTGAAAATAACGGGCAATATTGCATGCAAGCTTTCTGTACGTTAGGGCTTTCAGTTCATTTCAATGGGCAGCCATTCTACGGCGCAGGGCGAGGGAAACGCGGTGAGGTGAGCCCGCGAAAATTAAGTTGAGGGTAAGCATCCATTCCATTGTATTTTGATTTCTCTACGCTAAATAAAACTGCACTGTGTGGCCCTATCAGTGCCGTTATTGCGGCAATTATGTCTTATGCCTTCAGTGTTTGCAGCCAGCTAGATTGATTGAATAGTATGTGGAGTTTAATGTCTCTTAAACAACAATATGCTTATGGGAGACGCTGTAGTGGAGGACTCTGGAAGGTTGACCACCTGGGGTTCTTTAACGTGCACACAAAGCTGAGCACATGGGCTTAGAGTATTTTCGCCTCCATCGAAAATGCAGCCACTGCTGCCGGGATTTGATCCCAAGAAGAGCAGTGGGTCAGCAGCCAGGTTCCTTTGCTACAAGACCACTGCGGCGAGGCGCAACCAGCTAGAAACACATGTAAAACAATAAAGTCGTGAAAAGTGTAAAGGGGCCCTTTTAGGGCCACGTATGTGGATAGCAAGTTCGAAAAGGTTTCATGCACAAAGTGTTTAAAGTACCCACGAGGAACAGGATATTGTGATCGCTTTCATCTATGAAAGACGGAGCTTTAAGGTCCGCGAAATTTCTTTTACTCTTTCTAATACAATTGGATATTCTACGTTACTTCGTCATATTTCTACACATGTCTGGGTCAACTCACGCACCGTAGTTTTTTTTTCGCCAAACCTTCATATATTTCGCGGTAATATGTGTGGCTCGTTCATAAACTAAACACAACGGTCGCTAGATATCTCACCAGGAATCGAATTTCCGGTAGTTTTGTCGTCTGGTATTGTGGTTTCGGAAGTAAGCCACAGCTGCGTAGCTGATGCCATAATTTCTAACGATGGCAGAGTAAATTATGACATTTTCGTTTAAATAGTCCTCTATTTCTTCATATATATATATATATATATATATATATATATATATATATATATATATATAAATATATATAAAATTTTCATGATCAGTCACAAGAACCACTTATCATATTCTTCAACCTTCTTTTTACGCACTGTTTTTCAGCCATTCTAGCAACCGATTTATTTCCAATTCGGTGGGGGTTTAGCGCCAGTGCGCCAAGAAATGAACTGACCTTTATTCACTTCGTGACTGCTGCAAGATGAAAAAACGACAACGCTGACTACTACTATAGCTGACCCCGAGAAATCTACTGCAAATCAGAACTTCTCAATTCTCGAGTATGCCCAAGTCAACAAAGAGTGTCATATATATCAAATTTTTTGGCTTACCTAGTCATCTTTTTTTCTCTTCAATTCATGCCACCTTTATTCCCCCGCATATAATACACTACGAGAACAATGCAAGGGCAGTGATGTTACTTGTCCCTGTAAATTTTTATCCGCCCATACTATAGAGATTCAAACAGAGAACGTTTGAGCACCACCGGGAAACATTTATTCTTTCAAAACACGTTCTCGAAAAACACGTCACGGAGACTGTAGCGTGGGGCAGCCGGTGTTAAAGGTGCCACAAATGCACGCGTCGCCACTGTGGGCGCGTGAGAGGTTGGATATCCGCGCAGACGGAGAACGAGAACGGCCGGACTATGGTGGTGGTATCATCTTCCTAGCCGAAACAGCGCTGCTCGCGGCGAAGAAACCGCTGCAGGCGCAAGCCGGCTTGGGGGTTTCCGTGGATATTCCCGATGACCGGTTGGCCATCTTGACAAGGTAGGCCAGCTTGGGGATTTCCGCGGCCAATCCCTATGGTTGGTTCACACGTGTGGCGCCCGAGGAGACCACGTTTAAGGCCTGGAGATGGCTGCAGCATACCCACGCCATCGGCGTCGTCGTCTTTCGGCGAGTTGTTTTCCTGACCTTGCGGCGCCCTGTCTTCACGGTGTCTCACAGGACGGCCGCACACGGTAGGCAACGCACGTGGTTGCGACTGTCGTAGCTGGTGGCGCTGACGCAGGAGCAGCAGCAGGCGGACTCCAGCATCGGGGTATCCTCGGCCCATACCAACCACGGGCTCCGGCTCAATTCCTCCCAGGCCGACGACATCGCTGTTGGAACCCTGTTCGAAGCCCGAGCCACGACGTGGACGACGGCTGGCGGGTGCCGAGCCTGTACCCTCGAGGAAGTCAGTAGGACGCTCGCTCATTCTAACAGGTTCAGGTACAGCGAAGCTGGGCTCTTCCCTATGCGATGGACGTGGGACGTGACCGTTTGGAATGGAACGTACCGCTCGCGCTTTCAGTGGCAGCCGTGCAAGGTATGCGCGAAACTCACGAGAACACGAGACAGCGAGCCACAGCTTCGTCACCGTCTTCTTTTTTCAAAGTGCTCGAAAATGTAAAAAAAATCTTTTATAAGTTTTTTTTCTTAACACTCTGCTTTTCTTCATTCGGAGCCCAGCGGAAGAATTTTGCGCTGTTCTCCTTCATCTTCTCCGGAAGAATTCTTTTGCAATAATAAAGTTTTTGAGTGATTCTTTATTCGTCATTCCGAGCTTTCTGATTTCGCTTACGACGCTGTCTATACGAAGCCCAGCGCACGGTGCTTCACGTGCAGACTCGCGTAGGGCTCGCGCTAACATTCGCTACTAGGAAACCAAACTACGGAACGCTCGGGGTTGCGCACTATAACTACAAAACCTTTTCACCTTGCTTTCACAGCGTTCAGTGTAGTGTAATAAACAAAGTGTAGTGGTACAGTTCTTTCAAGTCACCACAGTAAAATGAATGTTTTAAGGGTGTCCTTGCTGCTCGTGTTTAGCAACATATTCTAAAGATGTATAGCCGGTAGTGATATCTTTATTTATTGGTTCACAGAATCTGTAACTCCTATGTCCTCTTCCTAAGTAACGTATTGAAGCATTGAAGTAGAGTTCCAATACCAAAGAACAAAAAAATGACGATGAGAAAAACCTTTAGCGTGACTACTACTCCACGTGTGCTGAGGTAGGAACCCTCATCATGCGATAAAAGACCTCTATGGTTCGTTTCAAGTACTGACAAAGCTATTGGTTGAATCTTTTCAAAAATTACAGCCAACAGAAAGGAAAATGTTGTTATACAACCACATTTCTTAAATATTCCCCTCCTGGGACGCTGGCGACGGTGAAACACTATGAAGGATATCGATACGGGATTGAGTTGAGCGAGAGAATCGTCAGAAAGAGATCAACTACAACCAATGCGGATACAATATGTCACAACAGGCTATCTTGGTGGCTAATAGCTGAGCACCCCATTTTGATTTAGAAACGAACTTATAATTATCATCGTGAAGATAGGGTCCACAAAATTTCCGAAAATAAAAATAAACTGTTCCTTTCTTAACACCAAAGTGTTTTATATTATCAATATAGTGAGGTATTTCGGTCACGAATATGAGGTCGTAAGCACCCTAAAGCTTCTGCTTTTGGAGTTGAATGGGATGGCGATATCCTGTTCCTAGTGTGCACTTTAAACACTTAGTGCATGAAACCTTTTCAAACTTGCTATGCACCCGCTACGTGTTCCTAATGGAATAGGCGCGTGTGCCTTTTTCTAGTCGGTTATTGACTTTAAACCAGGAAGCCAATAATGTAATGACATTTCTGACGCCCACTGGCAATGGGCGCTTGTACCACGCGTGCAATATTTCATGTTGCATTGTAAAGCGTGTGTACAGAGCGCGTGTGCTTGTAAAGCCTGAAACCTGCTTTCACTTCATTTCCAAGCAGAGGAAGTTCTTTTCAGTGTATTTGCAAGTAGATACGTGGCCGTGTGGCAGAATATTGGCTTGAACCGCAAATGACCCGGATTTGATCCTCGCTTGACCATAAATGAACCTTAATTGTTTAGTCCGCACTATCACACAAGATATTTTATAATTAATTTATTTGCACCGTTTTTAATTATTTGGTCACGCAGACAATGATGCTTTTTCACTCAGAAACAACGACACCAACGTCAGAAATTCTACAAAATGAGCGCTTCAACGCTATCTCATCAAAATCACACCTTTTCTACCTTCCAAGCAAGCGTACGGCTGCTCCTTTCAGCAAGACCATTTGCTCGTGCTCGGCTGCTCCAACGTCCCAAGAAATCGTCAACCTTGTCTGCCCTATTACAAGTGATCACGTGGTGGTGACGCCACTTACTGGGGTTGTAGTAAAAAAATTCGCAGATACCACGTAACATAAGAATAATCATTATGCGAAGCACGAATGAGGAAAACTACTATGTCCCTTTAAAATCAGCACAATATTTTCGTGCGGATGTAAATTACGTTGTACACGACCTTCATGTCATGATAATCATGTTCGCATCGGGTATTTGTGTTCGTCGTTTATTCACATCACGCATACGTGAAGTTATACGTGACGTGAATTTGGTATACGTGAAGCCTGCGAAACGGGCACGAGCGCGCTATGAGCGTTGCACGTACTTAATTATGTATGGGTGTATAACGTACCAAAACCACCATTTTAATATGAGAGACCCCTAAAGAAGGCATTCAGAAATTTCGACCCCCTAGGGTTCTTTAACGTGCACCCAAACCTGAGCACATGGGCCTACAGCATTTAAGTACTCACAGGTACAGATGAACGGGAGTAAGCGGCTCATTTGTTACTTGGCTGTGTCTGTAAAGCGCGCCTTTTTCGTAAACAGAGCCTATGCAACGAATGCAGTTACCTTCGTGCGGCTGCTACCTATAACAAAATTGTTCCAATGAAGCCCAAGACCACCCAAGACGTAAGATAGTCCCCATCGCGAGATAGGGGCACGCGAGTGAGCGTCGCTCCCCTCCTCTCCGCGGCGGCGTAAAGTATGTGTGGGAAATGAGAGCATGAGGCGCCACGTCATGATGATGTGGCAACGCGCGCTCATTGTGCCAGCTTGCTGGTAATGCTGAAAACACGATAGTTCCGCCCCCCCCCTGATGCCTGACAGCAGCAGTAAGTGTTACATATGGATAGCTTGCCGCTTGAACGTTGAGATAGGTATTCCTCCGCGGCTCAGTGGTTAAGGCGTCGCACTCAAGATTCAGAGGTCCCAAGTTCCATTCCGCTCGCCGGAGTCATTTTCTGGATTATGTTTTCTTGCTTTTGCATTTATATATATAGATACGTATACATATACGGTCAGTGACAGCGACGCCGACATCAACGCCAGCGGCAAAATTGATGGAAGAGTGTCCATATCAATGCTATCGCAATGAAAAAGCTTGGGTCATAGTCGGGATCAAAACCGGGTCGTTCGGGTTTGAGAGGGGATCAAATGCATGCCTTTGTGTGGCAAGCTGATGCTCTACCACACTGCCACGTGTATGCTCGTCAATACACTAAATATAACTTCTTTCGCTTGGAAGTGCAGTGAAACTTACTTTCATGCTTTACAAACACACGCTTCCTGTTGTACACATGCTTCCGGAACCCTCCACACGGCGTCTTCTAATTGTAATCATACGCTGCTTTTGGGACGTTAGACCACCCACATCAATCTGTATACATGCTTCACAATACAACGTCAAATATTGCAGAAATAATTCGGCGTACAAGCGTACATTCTCATCAAGCAACAGAACAAGTTATTATCATATTGACTTCGTGGCTTAAAGCCGGTCACCCACTACAAAAGCCACATACACTACTGCACCTGTTCCGTAGTGGGTGCATAGCAAGTTTGAAAAGGCTTGATGCACTTAGTATTTGAAGTACGCAAGAGGGACAAGATGCTGCTACCACGTTCAACTCCCAAAAGTTACGTTTCAAGGTCCCGTAATTTTTATTCGTAACTTACAAACTGCAGTTGAGTGAGCATATTCTAGATGGCATTGTACCGCTACTCTCCGATTGGTTGCTGCGCGGACCGTGCCCGAGTACTCGGATAAGAAGTGCTTCTCGCAATCTTCTGAATAGTCGCCGTACGTGGCACATCGTTGTTGGGGCATGGTCAAAGCAGAGCGGCGGGCGCGTTGAAGACGCTTACTGTCGGCTTCCTTGGCTCGCGTCTCGTCGGTGTTACCCGCGTTCCATCTGCATTATTGAACGCGAGTGCACGCGTGGTCGCATGCGCGGACGGACGAACACACGGAATGATAGATGAACGGAAGATTCGCCCCACTCATCATCATTCACTCCGTGCATATGCTGGAATTTTTTTCGTTTTGCTTTACCCTGTGTTTCTCTCTTCAATCGAACAGTTGAGAAAACAAAAATTTGCATATGTGAGTGCCTTGATAGTGTAGGAGGGGCTATTACATTATTCGACCGAGGGATTCGGGCAGGCATAGCCGCGATCATAAGTTTGAAGACCACGTGATGGCGTAGCAGTGTGCGTACGCACGCCGTCTCAAGGCTCGTTGCCTTCTGTCGAGAGCCTCCAAGTGCGCATGCATGGTCATTCTAGCCCTTGGCATTACTCGACTCTTGTCGCGTCTCTGCACTAAATTCATTGCAGTCGCCGTCGGACTTTAGTTTGCGCGCGTGAAGTGTAGGAAAAATGCCTCACTTCAAATCCTATGGTGTATACAGAATACACTACACCCTGTCATGTTAGGCACCACACCACAGCGACACTCAAGTAAACAAGGCGGTATCCCAGTTTGACTACTCTGGGCAAAAACTGTGGCAGCTGCTACCAATGGTCCACCCTGACGTGCTAGTGGCAAGCACCAACCGCCACCATCCCTTCAGGAGATTGGCCTGGAGAGACGTGAGTGACTGTAGCTGCTTCGTCTGTGGGCCGGCAGCGTCCGACTTCCTGCACATATGTACTTCAAAGGTCGCTGCTCATCGCCTGCGTGCCGCAGATGCGGGGACGATGAACCACTGGAGCATATGATTTGCTCCTGCCCTGCTTTGGCCGCTGAACTTTGTGAGATAGTGAGCTGCAGAGGCCTGCTTGGTCTCCTTGCGACAAATGCGGAGGACATCGCCATTCTCCCATGGTCAAAGATACGGGTCCTGTTAAAATTGCTCGAGTTCGCGGTTTCTGCAGATTTCGCTGAACGCTTACATTCGTGTTCGCACCTTTACTGCAAGATACCTTGTCATGCTAATTTCTTCTTCATTCGTCCGTTATTCTTTCTGACTTCTTTACTTTCCCTTTCCCATCCGCAAGGGCACTGACCTATGTCCCAGTGACTGGTGAGGGAGATTAGTGCACTCTATATTTTTCTCTTTTTTTGCAATCACTCTCTCGTTCACGTTGTGATAGTTCTGTCAGGCACCAAACACGAAAACAAGTGGTTCACAGGGAATTAATAACACATCCACGGGAAAGCTGCTGCGTGAAATACACCGTAGACCAAAGTATGCGATGTGCTGATAGCGATGGCGCTGGAAGCCATGAGGCCGAAAGGAAGAAGAGCACTGCACCTTCTACAGAAAGTGCACTTCACTACAGCATATAGGACTGCCACGTGATCGTTTTTGGTGAATGGCAGATCAGCGGCAGATGGAAGACAGGGAAATAACCCTTGGCTAGCAAGGAGCCGCATAAAGTGACTCTAGCTCCGCCTAGACCCGACTAGAGTACGTTAAAGGAATGTGATTGATATGAGGTGCGTTTTTATGGGGTCGTTTATGGGCCTTGGTAGCTGAGTTGGTAAAGCGCCGAGCACTTATCATTACGGATGGAGAGGTCGTTTGTGCGATTCCAGATGACGAAACTTTTGTTAGAGCTTTTTCTGTGTCAAAGAGAAAGCCTATTTTGCCAACGCCACATTCATGGTGAAAACGGGTCACTAAAGTTTTGATAGACGCCAGCATAAGACACTTTCCTCTTAAGAACAAAGAAACGCGCTCTTTGGCCATCAATTGGCCCTTGCGCCACTAAAAACTACTCATCAAAAATGAAGAAACACAGGCTGTAAAAAAAAACAGAGACAGACAGAAAGATATAAAAAAGAGAAACAGAAAATAGTAATAAATGTAAGAGAGGAATAAAATAAAGATAAATATACACAGACAAAATCAAGAAGAAGGGAGCAAAATACAAAGGGAGACAAAGCGAGCAAGAGATACAAAGGAACAGGAAATAATATACCAGCAAAACAATATATATATATATATATATATATATATATATATATATATATATATATATATTGCAAGAAAATAAGGAGGAAAAAGGAAGGCCACCAGGAAGCGCTCATTTTTCAAACTAGGCACGGCTAGTGCGCAGCTGCTATAAATTTTTTCTCGGCACAAGTGATGACTGAGAACTGAAGAGACGCAGAAAAGCAAAAAAAAAACACAAGATTTGAAAGCTTACTGGTCCATGCCTATTCAACAGGGAACCTATCGATCCGGTACGCGTACGTGGGTGTCTAGTGATTACGCAAGTATAACTTTTCGTGCCTTATTTACCTTCGTTGTGAGTCTCTTCACTATATCAAGTAGGCGTCAGTAGTGTACTCAATTCCTTGCTTTCGTAATTGTATGTTTTGTCTTGCAGAATAAATACCAAGTACCTCAGCTCTCATTTATTTTAATACCTTCA
The DNA here is from genome assembly GCF_013339725.1 of Rhipicephalus microplus. Classification (NCBI taxonomy): domain Eukaryota; kingdom Metazoa; phylum Arthropoda; class Arachnida; order Ixodida; family Ixodidae; genus Rhipicephalus; species Rhipicephalus microplus. The sequence continues at coordinate 133,148,892 of NC_051170.1, forward strand.
CTGTGGACCTCACTCAGGCATTCTTGAAATAGAGCCACACAAGCCACTACAAGACCGTCACCTACCACCCACAGACAAATGACCTCTGCGAATGTCGAAATGATACTACTGCTGACATACTAGCCATGTAAAACGTCGACATTAAACATCAAAATAGGGATCGCATCCTTCCGCACGCATCTTCCGGGTACGACACGGCTGAGCAAGAAACGACACAGGTCATTCCTTGAAAATTACATTTTGGATTAAACTAGACAGCGACAGTTGACGCCATGCTGCCCGAAATCACGAATCAATAAAACCTAGGATGTCACAATCTACCTTCAGAACACCAGCAGCCAGACAACTCGCGCACCTGGACAACAGGAGACAACAAACTAACGGTAGCCGTCGCTTTGATTTTTTTTAACTCAACATCGAATACCACGTAAGATACCCTGCTTGAGTGTGGACGCCAAAACGCTAATGAGGGCTTAGCGAAAAGTTTCCGTGACAATACTTCGGACCGCACAAGGTACTTCGAAGTCCTGGTGCACTTGGCATCGAGTTTGCATTATCGCGAACTCTAAAGTGGCATCAGGCAAGCCTCAGGGTCGTACATGTCGTGCGCCTTAAACCGTTCAAATCGCATGAAGGAACCTGAAGACTCTAGTTCTTGTTTTTTTATTCCTCTTTCGTATGAAATAGAGTTTACTTGCTCTCCTTCATTCTGGTGTAAACGCTAGCACGATGCTTCTTCCGAGCCGAGAATTCACACGCGTGTTTATTGCTTTATATTGATGTATTCGAGTTTATGCAACAAAAAAAAAGTTTTCAACTCCCGATGCATGCTACGCCACGGTGCTTGTGATGCCTTGCGATTTCTTTGGGTACATTTGTTCAAATTACACGCAGAACGCGCGTAGTAAAGTCTATTTTAGGGCCTGAGCGAGCGCTATAGCGATAACGCGCAAAGCTTAGAACGTGTTTTATAAAGAAACTGCGCGTTCCAGCAATGAATATCTTGGTTATTAGATGGCCAAGGACCATTCATGCTGACTTGAGGGAACAGCGTGCATAGCTTTTACTTGAGTCTTAAGCGCAAATTCACCAAATAAAAGGTTTTGTACTTGCAAGACCTGCTAGGGTGTTCACCACCTTGGTCATCCCATGGTTCCTTTACTGCCAAGACCATACGGTCGCTTTATTCCCACTGTAAATGTGAAGCATATATATAGCCCCGTTTCTAAGATAAGCGTAACGGTAAATGGAGTGTTGATCTTTCTCCGCGCAAAATATTTCAATGCATGCTAACCCGCAGGTCGCGGGTTCGATTCCCGGCTGCGGCGGCTGCATTTCCGATGGAGGCGGAAATGTTGTAGGCCCGTGTACTCAGATTTGGGTGCACGTTAAAGAACCCCAGGTGGTCGAAATTTCCGGAGCCCTCCACTACGGCGTCTCTCATAATCATATAGTGGTTTTGGGACGTTAAACCCCACAAATCAATCAATCAAATATTTCAATGCATCTCCTAAAAAAACAAAAAATGGTTTTATATGACCCTTCAATAATAATTTAAATACAAGTGTTCTGCTCTATCACTGCGTACGAAAACGCCTGCTGCCTTGTTTTTTTTCTTGGTCATTTGCAACGCATGCATGCAACAAGTTCTTTGTGATGAAGCAAAATGCAGAACATATCAAAAACAACTGAGGAATAAGACTGGTCTTTTCTGTCCGGTATTTTTATTTTTCGCGTTTTGATATACAGTAACCTGATGATGTTGAGCGCTTAGCGAAATTCTCGAATCGCTAACGAAAGAGGCAACAGTACACGTGATGCTCAATGTTTCAACTATTCATTTTCGCAAAAGGGTGTCAAAAATATAGACGTAACACTGATAGCAAAGCACTATCACAACCTGTTCTAGGTACAGCTTTTTCAGTCCCTCGTGTTCCGCTCAACCAAAAAAGACGAATGAAAAGAACATGCAGATCATGAGAGCGAACAACTGTCACTCCTCGACACTTAAAGCATGCTTCATGCTCAAGCACAAAGGAGCACACGTGAGACGAAAGCACATGTACAGCCAGGATAAGCTTGAACTAAGAACTGTCAAAGTTCTAACTTTTTTATACGTAAGTGGTGCCCTCGTTTCGCAAGGGCGGCTGCTGTGGTGAGCGAACCCACTATCATGCCTTTTCTGACTCGCGGCGAGGGCACAAGCAACACCGACTTAATTTCAAGGCTGAAGGGCTGCCGCAGTGACGTCAGAGGGTGGGGGCCCAGTTACGCCGCGAATGCAGCGAATAGCCAGTGTTTTGTTCACGTTTTAGGAGAACCAACGCTCCCGCTGTCGCAGCTGCTGCGGCTAGATTGGGCCGAATAAAAGAAGTGGGAAAAAATATTACTCAGCATGCTCGGTAAGATAACTAGGCTTCCACCCTCTGACGTCACAGCGGCAGCCCTTCGGCCTTGAAATTTAGTCGTTGTTGGCACGAAGCGTACAAACAGCACTCATCGCGAAGAAAGCGCGCGTGCGTTGCAACGCGCGGGGCGACAATCTTTGGACCTGTCGTGCCATCTACTTAGGGATGACGAAGACATGCTGAAGCTAATAAGCCCCGAGTACCGCCAACGGTAACGGTTTTTGCAAATAGTTCATCGTATGTCGAAGAATTCCTTTGTTGTAGAGTCACCTTGCGCCACGTTATCATACACCAGGGGTCACAGGTTTGACTATTGGCGTCGGAATTATTTCTTGTACGTTTTATTTACCATCTGTAAGTGCGTGTTTTTCAACGGCTTGCCCGAGACGGAAATACGCCAGTGTAACCGTGGTGTACCCCGGCACAACACATTTCGTATTAAAAAAAAAAAAAAGATCAGGCTTAGTGTACTGATGCATTCGCTACGATTACTAAGCTTTCATTGATGACAGACATTATCGTAAAAGAGAGAATTTAGGCCAGAGTTAATTCGACGTCCCGCACCAAGATGGTAGTATAGAACCATTGTGTTTGCAGTAGTGACATCCAAGTGCACCTTGGCGTCGTAATATAATGCAAAGCATCAGCTTTAAATTTATATAACTTCTGTATAGCGTTAGAACGTAGTTGTTGAGATGCATGGATGAATGGTTAACGAATGATTTAGCACATATCTGTTGAATGTATAATGAATGAATAATGACCAAAGCTAACGTATAAAAAAGTTCGTTGTCGAAGCCGCTTTTATTAGGCAGCGAAAGAATTATTATGACTTCTTGTTATTGTCCTGTGAAAATGCTTGATATAATTCGAGAACATCGCTACGAAATCGTTGTTACCAATTTTGCAACAGATGTCGTTTAAATGACTATTGCCATAAATTTTTTGAAAAAAAATTGTTTTTTTTCATTCCATTACATTCAATTTCGAAAATCTGTGATAAAGCGCGCAGATTGAACGTGGCTTACACCAGGGACCCTTGCTAAGTTACGGCCGCATAATATTGTCGCCAGCAGTAGAAACCACGTAAGATAATTATCACATGGCAGCCATGACAACCTCGCTCATTGTTTCGAAACATGAATTTCACGTAACACCATGCTTTCTTGCTCCACTCCTATTGACAATACGCCGCGATCAAGCATATCATATAATTTATGCGCAGATAGAATTTTGTTGTTTCTGGTGAAGAAACTTCGTTGTGTCCGCCCAAGAGCATCCTTCAGGTCAATGGTGCCACTCCGATTAGTCACGGGGTCTTGTTGAGGCACACGGTGTTGACGATAGCCCGTGCCACGCTGTATGGGTCGCAGTTGGACGCAGGTCGCCGGTCCTCGAGGTAACCCTTGCGGTCTTCTGAGACCTGCACAGTTGGCGAGTGGGGAAGAAAATAACAGTGAGTAATCTTCTGCGATAACTACCAGTTTTACATTTGAAAGGAAAACTGAGGAGATTAGAGAAACAAACGAAAAACTCAAAGCGTTCCGAATTTCGGACACTGATGAAACTGCAAAGATGGTGGCCTTCCCTTCGTCAATCAGTTTCGTTTCTCTTTTTTGCAAGCCTTTCAAGTACGCTTCATTAGCTCTTTTTAAACATTCTTGGTCGAGTTTCGAGGTATAGAGGGGGTAGTGTAGTTTTATTGCATCTTGAAAATACCATTCCGAGCACAGACAGAGTCGACAGGCTTTATACATAGGTTTTACATCGACAGGTTCTACAAAGAAGCCTACAGGTTTTACGAAGAAGCTTAGTTACCTCCTTCAGTTTTTGTGGACCAGTGCTAAAGGAGCCACGACATAGTCTCCCAACAATTCAAGGTTTTCAGCGATGACTATAGAAGTACAGGGTCTGTTATGCCTGGAAATGGACACTGGCGTCACTGCGGTCACGGCGATTTGACGTCATGGCAAGGACTCGCCTATTTCGCCACCGCTCGTCTCCTTTTTCGGCGCCTGCCATGTACCCGCACCTTAGCGAAACGTTGGCGTTTACTCGTCAATTTTTTGACGCAAATCTCGCAAGGTGGAAGTTGGTACAAGGTGGAAGGTTTCATAACTAGTGAAACTTGTGGAATCTGTAAAACGTTTCCATAATTTATAGCTTAGGGCAGGCACACTCACGTCCGAACATCATTTGTTTAAAAAAATTGGTGTTACAGGACAACAAGATGGTCGTTTCCATTGCGTAAATCGATGAATGAGTGCTATGAAAATATTCTGAGATTTGCTAACGTGATTACAGTTAGGCATATACTCCAGGTTCAGAACATATATGTGCCGAAGTATCACAAGCAAGGTTATACGTTTTCTATTCTCTCAATACATTGCACTTTGTCGAGCAAGTTACGCTGGCATCTGCGAAAAATCTTTATGACTTGACAGAATGGCGATTTATCCAACAGGAGCACTCACCTAATATATTCGGAAAATTCATCATCATCACCGTCATCATCATCAGCCTGACTACGTCCACTGCAGGACAAAGGACTCTCCCATGTTCCGCCAGTTAACTCGGTCCTGTGCTTGCTGCTACCAATTTATACCCGCAAACTTCTCAATCTCATCTGCCCACCTATCCTTCTGTCTCCCCCTAACTCGCGAGCCTTCTTAGGAATCCAGTTAGTTACCCTTAATGATCAGCGGTTATCCTGTCTACGCGCTACATGCCCGGCCCATGTCCATTTTAATATCTTGATTTCATCTAGGATATCCTTAACCCCCGTTTGTTCTCTAATCCACTCTGCTCTCTTCTGGTCTCTTAAGGCTACACCTACCATTTTTCTTTTCATTGCTTTCTGCATCATCCTCAATTTAAGCTGAACCCTCTTTGTAAGTCTCCAGGTTTCTGCTCCGTAGCTAAGCACCGGCAAGATACAGCTGTTATATACCTTCCTCTTGAGAGATAGTGGAAAATTAGGAAAATATAATGCCACGCACACAAACATTCCGAAAATGTTGAGATATGTTCGTTTCTTGGATCGTATGTAGAGATTGCTTCTTATCAGTCGCCAGGTAACATGTAGTCGTATACCGTGAATTGCATGAAATGTCGGGGTGATCCTCTAGCGCCTCACAAGTCAGGAATATTCACTTCGCGCAGGAGCACCACATAGTAATGATTCGAACACAAACGACAGAAAGTCACAATGAACTTTTTCTATTGGGCACTCAGCGACGTGACTGTGGTAATAATTAAAGACTTTCGCACTGATAAGTCGACAACTCGTCTCACACGTAATGTCCACGTAATCAACTGCAAGGAAAATTAACTTATCCGGTGGCTATCTATATTGGTAGTTACGAGCGCGGCAGTACCGTTGCTGATATTCTCCACGAAAACAGAAAGTGAAAGCATGAAGAATTTCCACACAACGTCAACCCCACTTAACCTCAATAGTCTCGATGAAATGAAGCTCCGATATTATTGCTGAAGAAACATGAAAATAAACAACGAGTTGAGTGAGCAAGTACACGAGAACAACAGACACATTAGCGGCGGTGGTATTATAAGCGAGGGCATTCAATATATTTTGCGAAATTCGATGCAGCAAGCGAGCATGAGACTTGACACATCAGCGAAATCACTGTCCGTACATACGTAAATTCCTCCGACACAAATAACACTAGAGGGTGGAAACCCTCATATTTCTTAAGGAAAACCCACAAAGAACTCCACCTGATATTGTAAATGTGGTGTTTTGCGTTTCAAAATCACATGGCTATGCACCAATGAGTGTGTTGTATTCAAGCAGAACCATATTCTTGCTTTTCAAACCCTTCAGAACAGGGCTGCCGTGGGCATGAATGGAATCTATCATACCCATTAGCAGCGTGACACAGACCTTTTCACTTCTTTCACATTGCCTACGACCGAGCGCGTGACTGTGCGGAAGCAAAAATAAACTTTTGATTGTTTTACCATGATCATTACCGATTCTCTTTTCCTCACGTTTATCTGCAGCTTGAAAAGAGCACGAAGTTAATGCAAACAGCCGGACACCGCACGAAGCGAGCGCATTGATAGACACTTTCACAGCTGGGCGTACGTGACGAGCCCACATATGCAACACTGCCACAGGAGAAACTGCACAAGTGCAGCATACGTAACTCATTGATTCCAGAGACGCGCGCGTACACCAGTAACAAGACGCTGCGTACGTAACGCAACGCCCACTACGTTATGCTCCCGCCAGACCTTGAGGCAACGAGAACTAGAGTATATGGTGGCTGCATCGGCGTTCGATGCAGACAGCAACAGTCGACCCGATGCAAAGCATGTGTACTTCGCAATGATAGGCGATGTTTCCATGCCAGACAAGGTACATTCAAGCGGCGTGTTCCGTTGTTCCGGCATCCTGATGATTCAGAAGAGACTGCTTGGTGTCTCACAAAAACTCCCAAGAATCGCCTTCGAAAGGTTGTGTGCGGGAACACGTCTCTTTTTGCCAGGACTCTAGGCGAATTGACCCGCAAATAAAACGGTAGCTTGTTACGTACTTTCATATATGGTGCAATACAACATGCCTTGAACGTTGTGCCAGCTTACACCTAAATGAGCCGGTAGTAGATTGAAAGGTTATGAACACCTGCAACGCGATCACTTGCTACGGAATGCTCTAAGCTTCACCCAGAGCAGCGCTGGTTAAAACGCTGGGATAGATCCAGTGCGGCCATGCCCGATCAGGCGCCGTTCTTACATTACGCACCCAAGTTCAAAACAGCAAAGCCGAACGTGCGCATTCAGTACAATCAGGAACAATGCTAAAAATCTACACAGCGAATGCTATATACGGCCTAACTTGTACGCTGGTAGCCCTTACCCTGGATGTCAGGATTTTTTCGTGACGATCACAGGGGCCACGTTATTAGTCACACCACGGTACTAGACCGTAGCATACTTCTAATGTCACTGGCGCTGATAAGCATTCCGAACCCTTTCATCTCGCATAGGATTTAGCTGAGTGAAACGCTTCACGGTTCGTTACACTAGAAGTTTTGTCGCATGCTTCAGTTGCAGCCTGTATGAAACGTAATTTTCACGACGTTCGCAACTTCTCCGTACGCCCAACTAAAAGTATCTAATATGTAGGTGCACCGTGGTGTGTATCGAAGAGTCCGTGCCGTTCTATTAGCCATTCTCACTTCTCGGGGCTAATACAGATATGAAAAGTGGACCGTGACAGAATATTCGATTTCAACACAGGCCCAAAATGTCAGCAGCTGTAAACTCCGCCCACTGCCTGCGACCGTCATTTTGCCATGGCGCCTGTGACGTCACGTGCCGCGAAAATGGCGCCATGACTTGCTACCATAGTTTCAGCTGCTGAACAATATTCAATTTCAGTGCCAAGCAGAAGGAAGCTCAAATTATCTGGATTTCATGTGCAGCTGACGGCGAGCAACATCGTTTGCCGGAATGCAGACGCTCACACAGTCGACTGCATGCTTGGAACGCCAGGGCTCGCGAATATGCCAGTGTAGCCAGATTTCAGGCTCCTTGTGTGTTTGTATAGTAATATATTAAAAATTAAGTGCTTGGCCAAATGGGCTAAAATATTGCCAGCTTATTTGTGAATGCTCAAAAATAAACAACACAACACAGATTATGACCGAAAATTGAGTATCATGGCCTCTTTAGGCAGCAGAATTTACCCCAATTTGGGGACGCACTGTGGCAAATGCCCATTTCATGGCACGTTTTGTTTACTTTTACCAGCGGTGAACGCGGACACTCACCCCACTGTCGTAGCCCTTACTTCTTTGTAATCAGTGTTACCACGGAGAAAGACATAAAAACCTAAAATAAAAAGAGCCTGGCTTTTGAAACGAAGGGACTGGGCAGACTATATTAAGAGCCTGCAGAATAAGTTCCATTTGCAACAGCTTTATAAATAAAAGCAAATTAGATGAAATACGAACGTAAGCACGATCTCCTTTCTTTGCATGCACAACCGTCGCTGTGACTGAGTGCCTTGGATAACCGTAAACACAGGTGTGAATCCAAAGAGCGGTCACTGCAGCTACATTTAGCACAGAACTCGTATTTACATCAGTCCGCATTAGCAAAGCACAGATGAGTTAATAATACGCGGTCATCAACTATGCCGTCCCTCGTAACCATTGAATGATATGAGCGTCAAAACTCATAGTTGCATTATTTTTACACGATAAGCTTACCATAGAATATAAAATAATAACATTTGTAGGAAACAAAGCTAAAAGTCACATAGGTACGCTAATTTCAAATGAGTGATGGATCTCATGAAGGCATACAAGCGAAATTATGACTTGTTTCTTTTGTCTGCTATAGGTGTTGTGACAAAATACCAACATGCCAAAGCTCCCATTCTGTAAAATATGTAGCACAAATGTGTAGCACCACACAGTATCATATATGAACACAAACGTAATTCGATGCCTTGACAATTATTTGGTCTAACCACAGGTATCTTATGGCTAAAGATGTACTTGGCACAATAGTTACAAAGCTCAACCAAAAAAAGCTCTCTATTTTTTCAAGTGGTTAGGCCAAAAATTATGGGACCCTTAAGCTTCGCCTTTAGGAGTTAAACGAGATAGCGACATCCTGCTCGTAGTGTGTGCTTCAAACACTTAGTGCGTGAAACCGGTTCGAATTTGCTAGGCACCCAGTACGTGACCTCAAGAGAATAGGCGCAGAAGCAAGTGGGCCTTTTGTAGTGTGGCGCCAACTTTCAACCACGGAGCCATCATGATAATCACGAGTGCTGACGCCCGATGGGAATGTACGCTTCTACAACGAGTTATTACTGAAATAATTGATGTTGCATGGTGAGGCATACATACAGGACACGGATGTTTGTGAAACAAGAAAGCTACTTTCCCTGCATTTCAAAGCAGAGGAAGTTCTTTTCACTGTTTTCACAAGCAGCGGCGTGGCCGTGTGCATACGGCGAGAAGCATACTCTTGTGTTGTGACGTATTGTGCAAGAAGGTCGCAGTTCTCAAGTTGGATCTGGAAAAGGCGTTTGACCGGGTACCGCACGACATACTATTTGCTATACTGCAGTACGTGAACGTAGGATCCGTTATTATGGAGTGTCGCAATGGCGCACAGGGGTTGCACGACAAGGCTGATGATAAATAAGTCAGTAGGAGAGCTTATCGAAGTGCAGCGGTCAGTGCGCCAGGGATGCCCACTATCGCCGTTACTTTTCGCTTTATATATTGAGCCCTTGTGCCTAAGCATAATACGGGCTAACTGTATCAATGGCTTTAAAATGCAGCAAGCGAAGGTAAAACTACTCGCTTATGCGGACGACATCGCGGTGCTTTGTGGGGACCACGCCAGTATCATGAAAACTGTGGAAATCGTGAAGCGTTATTGCCTTACTAGTGGCAGTGCAGTTAACTGGGGCAAGAGCCTCGGAATCTGGCATGGAGCATGAACAATGACACCCAGTACCTTTGCCAACATGCAATGGGTTTCCATTCCCATGAAATACCTAGGCGCCCCTTTAGAGTTTTACCGTGACAGTGAACCATACTGGCAGAACCAAGTTGCGGATGTGCGCGCAAGGACTGAAAGGACAAAAGGCTTGGAATTGTTTATGTTTGCACGTACCACGGTGTGTAATGTGTTTTTCATCACCAAACTGTGGTGTGTGTTGAGTGTTTTGCACTGCTCACGCATTAACATACAAAAGCTCCACAAAATTCTGGCTGTTTTTGTTTGCGGATCGGTTTGGGAGAGGACGAGCCGCACCAACTTGTTCCGACGTGTACGTGAGGGAGGTCTTGGCCTGTCGCACTTATTCCTGAGGCAAATAGTGAACCGGTTCTGCTTCCTTAGGGATGTGAAGGACCCTTTTTTGCGCACTGTATTACAGCTCAGACTTAGCAAACTTGTGCCGGACTTTGTGGTATACACCAAATGTTTTGAAGGCGGGGTTTTCGGTTTTTTGAAAGAGGTTGTGATGGCTTATAAGTTCTTGCGTGCTCGATTCTCATGCGAATACCTGGCGGGAGTGAAACGAAGGGAGCTATACAAAGATCTTGTGGATATACTACTCCCCGTGCCTTTGTACCGCACAATATATAGTGCCAAGTCTGGAAGTGATGTCCTGAAGCGTGTCAAACATATGTATGTAGCTCCCGGAGCCAAGTCTTTTTTCTTCAGATTGCACACCGGGACACTAGAGGTAAAAACATGGCTACAGGAAAAAGGAATGTATGTACCATGGGGTGTGCACTGTTTCTTATGTAGAAAGCCCGAAACCATTGAGCACGTCTTCTTAGAATGCTGGGAAGGCGTGTTCTTCAGAGATATATTACAAAGAACGCTAAAGAAAGACCTCCCATTAGACCCACAAGGAATTCGTTTTCTAACTGTGGACAACCAAGAAGGTGTCCCGTTTGACGCTGTTATGCTACTGGGTTTGCACTGCATATAGAAGGCCTGCATGGCCGCACGACATGTAGATATAGATGCAAGATCGGTACACGAGTACTTCCGCGAATCAGTGGGCAGGTTCCTGGAAGCACATAAATCTTCAAATTCGATACCTGAATGAGTATCGAGGATCGAGCCACTCATGAACATGAGACGATTTTAGCCATCACACACCAGCCAAAGTTTGGCTGCTCCTTTTGCCCACGCCCATTTATGTATCTATGTCTATGTGCCTTGCATTATTACTTTTGATGCCTGACTGTATTTGTGTTTCTATGTGTACGTCTAAGCAGGCAATAAAGAAACAGAGCGGCGTGGCCATGTGGTAGAATGCCCATTTACCACACAAACAGCACGAGTTCGATCCCCACTCAGCCTCAGGATTTTTTTTATCGTTTCTTTGTTTTAGTTGCATCATTCTCGATTTTTTTTGGTCACGCATAGGATGATAGTTTTCCGCTCACAACTAACAACACCGACACTGGAATTCCCCCAAAACGAGCTCTTTAACGCTATAGCGTTGAAAACTAAAATTCGCGTTCTTCATCGGAAAAATCTGTTGTAGTTTTTAATACTGGTCTCTAGTTGTATACTTGCGCAGTAAAAAATGCAATCAAAACCAGTAATGGGACCAAAACGAAAATGCAGAATAGCGCTGCCTCCATAGTACTCTTCGACGCGCAGAGTGAGTGAGCTCACAATATATCAACCACCAATCACATCGTTGCCCGGGTGTGCAGTCTGTGCTTTCAAGATTAGGCCGCAAGGCACATTTACGTTAACCAACCCGGGAGATACATACCTTTGTAATCTTGAACAGTGAATCATTTTAGATATCAGCTTGTTTTAGTCATCGGTGCTTCAAATTTAGTTTCACATTCAAATTAGATTTTTGTTTCATTATGCCACTAGAAAACTAGAGGCCACTTCAACACATTAAAGCCACGATAAGGACTTCGCGTAAAAAAAATTGGCAGATTCCACGAACAGTGGGAATCGATGGTATGCGAAAGACGAATGAGAAATGTTGATAGGTCACTTTAAAATCAACACAACGTTACGAGGTGGAAATAAATGATGCTGTACATGACTTCCGTGTCATGATTATCATGTTTGGGTGTGTCGTTTACCTTCGTCATCTATTCACGTCCCGTGATACCCAATTTTGTATATGTGGAGCTAGCGAATCACCCGCGAGCACGCTATGAGCGTGGTATATTGTCATGTTCTTACATGACACGCACGCTAGGATTATCATGTTTGCACCAGTAATATATTTCATAATTCATGGGCTTCACGTAACAGCAAATTTGGTATATGTGGAGCTAGCAAAACGGCCTCGAGCGCATCATCAAGGGCCAAATATACTCCGATGTAGCGTTGACGCGCGCGCACGCTGGGCACAGCGACGCTTCGTTAGCAATACGCGAAAACTCTATAGTCTGACGCCAGGCGCGAACAGCGTCCGTCGGCTCGGTCCAATGGCAACTGGTGCGAAATGCGACATGCTGCATTTCGCACAGATGCGTTATCCAGAGAGCACTGCGTCTCCCTCTACTTGTGACGGAGATACACTGGACGCGCTGAAACGCACATGCATCAGAGACGCAGCGCGGCGAACGCCTGCGAGTATATGGCAGTACCGGCGCCTGGCGTGGCAACGCCGGCGTGATGCGTCGAAATGAATGCCGGCGAGCACGCGCACCGCGTCACGTCGAAAGTATTGGCGCCTTTACCGTTGCGTGCAGTCGTGTTCTCACATGACACACATATCATGATTATCATGTTTGCACCAGTAAGATACCTTCGTCATATATTGACGTCACGTAATACCAAATTTGGCATGTGTGAAGCTGGCGAAATAGTTGCAAGCGCATCATGAGTGTGACAAGTAGTCATGTTGTTACAAGACACGCATGTCGTGATTATCATGTTTGTATGTGTCATTTACCTATGTCGTCCGTTCGCCTCACATAATACCGAGATTGCTACATGTCAAGCTAGTGAAACGGCCGTGAGCGCATCATGAGCATATCATGTAGTCATGTTGTTACATGACACGCATGTCATTATTTTCATGTTAGGATTTATCACTTCTGTTTGCCATGCAATCATGCCGTACCATACCAGTATTGCAACATGCCATGTGAACGAAACCACCGCAAGAGTTGCAGGACCATGAAGTGTGAATCATGGCATTCATGACATACATATGATTTTCATCTTACGACTAGTTAAAGATGTTCTTCATAAAGTCATACTATGCCATACCAAGTTTTGTTTCAATACCATTATTAGATAGATAGATAGATAGATAGATAGATAGATAGATAGATAGATAGATAGATAGATAGATAGATAGATAGATAGATAGATAGATAGATAGATAGATAGATAGATAGATAGATAGATAGATAGATAGATAGATAGATAGATAGATAGATACGCTCAGTCACCGAAGTTCACTAAGAAATGCTTCGCATTTAATATTTTATTTATCTTATTACGCATGGCCATCTAGCTCCACTAAGTAAAAATGTAACTATTCTACCTTTTCATACTACTGTTCCAAATGATGCATTTGACAAGCTCAAGATCTCTGCCAGCACAAAAAAACTTACATTTTGAAGGTATCGAACGAAGCTGTTCAACGAAGGTGTGTTAGTATCGAGGGATTCCCCAGATTTCTGAGAATTGTGGACGTGTTTCTTGAAACACCCGGTATAAGTTTTGTATTAGAATGAATACAGCGTAGTAGCATAATGCTTCATTCACGGTCCTATATAAGGACACCATAGGCTTTCTAAGATTTAGCGTGAAGACGAAGGAACCCAGCTCAATTGAAGCAATGGTGACACCCGAAACCAAACTAAGCAACGTCTTTGCCTACTTCGCCTGATTTCTTGAAACTGCTTACTTTATCGTCAGGAAAGTCACCTCTTCCTTCGTGAGCTTTTTTCATGTGATATAATAAATAGACAAATATTAACCAATCTTTTTCACTTTCTTTAACTGTTCACCGCGTGGTTTATCGTGCTTCACATTGTCGAGAATATTTGACTTCCCGCGTTGTATCGAAGACGCAGTACGGTGTCGGTTTGTGTTATTACTTGTTCTTACTAAAAAGACAGTTGGGGTAAATTAATGTCATGAATGGCCAAGAGACATCAAATCCATTTCATTCAATAGCCGCCAGGCATATTCCAAAACAATCTTGGGTCTGTCTACCTATCCACACACTTCAATGTTTATGCCAAGGTTTCCAAAGGCATCGAGTGCAGGTTTTCACTGCAGCATGACGAACCAATGATGATTTGCACATTCGAAATGTTTGCTCCATCTAGGGGCTAAGGTACTCGGCTGTTGACCCGCAGGTCGCGGGATCGAATCTCGGCTGCCGCGGATACATTTCCAATGGAGGAGGAAATGCTGTATGCTTATGTGCTCAGATTTGGGTGCTTGTTAAAATTCTAGGTGGTCGAAGTTTCCGAGGCCGCCCTGTACGGCGTCTCTATAATCATAAGGTGGTTTTCGGAGGTTAAGCTTCACATATTAGTCGTGAAAACGTTTCTGTTAAAATTTTGAGCTTTATTTGTGTCAAAAAGGCATATGTCAATGTCTGTAGTGTGTGTTGTATTGGTTAGCTGTTAGTGTTTGCTTGGAGGTCATCTTGCAGCTGTTCTTTGTTTGTGAAGGGGGGCTCGTTTGGAATCGACTGAGTTCACTTTTGATGAAAAGTTTCCCACTGGATGATTGTCGATGTGTTTTAGAAGATGCTACATCGAAGTGTTTGCATTGACTATCAACGGATCTTAAGTCCGTAGTGATGAACCAGACGTTGCCTCAGACAATTCCATCTCATTGAGCTGAGTTTTATGGAGGGGATTTGGTGTGTTGCGAAATATTAGTACTGAATATGGCCCCTGAGATTCGCTACCAGCGTGCCAAGGGCAGCTACTGGCCACCTCAATAAGGCCAACCGAAAGTGGCGTGTCATAAGAATTTGTGCGTCTACACGTCATGAGATACATCAGGAGGAGAGCTAGTTGGCCAGACCAAGGTTGCTTTCCCACCTGATGGTCATACCTTTCGGCATGGAACACCAGCACCCCCCCCCCCCCACATAGCCCTGTATCATGCGGAATGTACACACTTCCTGGGATGTACCTCGATGAGGTGAGGGGAACTATGCTGAAAAGCTTTAGCTCTAAGCAAGCTGAACTACACGCGCCAGCAACAACTCCGCACTGTTTATAGGCACCTGTGAGAATGAATGGGGCAGCACACATCTCTGGACCAGTCTACGAGGACTGACGTCTATGCTGCTGTTTCCGGCAAGCTGAATTACAAAAGAACGCCGGTTCCTCCAGCGAAGCGGCAAGACTCTCTCACAGAGAATTCAATCGCGCACCGACGCCCCCAAAAGTTGGTTTACACCAAGAACAGCCAGCTAGTTGATCATGGCTCTATACGCCGAGATAGTGCAGTGGTTTATGTCTGGTATTGCCCGCATAAGTATTCCGTCATGCATTAGTCCGAAACGTACCATCCCTGAACATGTGTATATTGTGCGCAGCGAGAAGCACATAAGTGGAACAATTGTAGTGCAACATTTAACTACTGAGAATAGAAAAAAAGTGTCAGCAAAGGACGTCATCAGAGCATGGGTAACAGTCAGTTTATTGAAAAAAAAGCAACGCGTTAGAGAAATGACGACATTGGAGCGTTCATATATTGGGGGCTTCGATTCATTTTCTAGATTTGTGGGTGAGGTTAGCCTACAAGAAAGAGTTGAAAACACGATAGCGTTGAAAGAGCTCATTTCACTGAAATTCCAGTGTTGGTGCTTTTGGTTGTGAGCGAGAAATCATAATCTTGCCCATATCGGAAAATACGAGAAAGATGTAAAATAAAATACATAGCAATAAATATTTCTGGGTCCACGTCAGAATCGAGCCCGGGCTGTTTGCGTTGCCAGCAGATATTCTACCACACACTCACGCTCCTAATTGAAAGTACAGTGAAAGTAACTTCTTCTGCTTTGAGATTCAGTGAAAATAACAATCATGCTTTACCGACACATCCATTCTGTATACAACCTTCACAGTAGAACATGTATTATCACAATGATGTTTTTGATGATTGATTGATCTGTGGGGTTTGATGTCTCAAAACTACCATATGACTATGATGGACGCGGTAAAGGAGGGCTCCGAAAATTGCGTCCACCAGGGATTTTTTAACGTGCAGCCAAAGCTAACCAGAAGGGCCTACACCACTTGCACCGCCATCGAAAGTGCAGCTGCCGAAGCCCGGATACAGGAATATTGTGTGGTACAAGGGTAAATCGTCATCAGGTATCGGGTGTCAGAACTGGCGATTACTATAACACCCTCGTGGTTAAAGCTAGCCACCCATCTTAAAGAGCAGACATGTTACTGCACGTATTCTAAAGAGACCATGTAAAAGGCGCATAGCAAGTTTGAAAATATTTCGCGCGCATAATTATTGGTGGCCTGAAGGATGCTGCTCATTACGCAGAATGCAGCCATATTTTCAAGCTTCACTCACACAAAACCACTTTAAAATTGTAGAATAAATTGTAGTAATCTACGATTTAACTTTTTCGAGTAATGATATACAATAAAAAGTATGCCCTAAGTGCTTCAAGTACGCACAAGGTTAGGATATTGCTTTCGCATTCAACTTTATTGAATATTGAAGGTTGCACCCGTCATTCTTATAAATAGTTGAATCTTTCATTTGAAAAAGACACATCAAAGCTAATGCGAATATTAGAAAGATGACGCCACTGACCTGTCGAGGTATGCGGATACTGGCTCCGCGGTCGGCCACGCCTGAGGTGAAGTCGTGGATGCTGGAAGTCTCGTGCAGCCCCGTAAGGCGGCGTTCGTTGTCTCGGCCTCCGTGCGGGTCGTAGGCTTGGATGTGCTCGCGGTGATTACGCGAGAGTTGCTCGATGGCCTTTTCAATGTAGCGTATGCCATCGGGCTGGCGCATAGCGAGCGTACTGAAATTGGTGTGCGCGCCTGCACCGTTCCAGTCTCCCGTCACTGGCTTCGGGTCGAGTGTGACCACCAGGCCGAAGTCCTCGGCCACTCTTTGCAAGATGTAACGGGCCACCCACAGGTGGTCGCCGATGCTTATCCCTTCGCAGGGTCCGACCTGTGGATCAGATGTTTAAAAAAAAGTGCCATGGAGGTTCCTGCCCCTACAAGCGATGCAAGCTGAAAACTATTCTTGCTGAAACAGTTTTTATACCTGCAGTCGACGTTAATGCATTGCAACGAAAGAACTTGCACAGCAGATTTTTGGGATCCCCACAAGATGGCGAGATGTTTATGAAAAAAAAACTTTCAACCACGTTCTTGTGAGCAAGAGTAAACAAGGGAGTCACAAGAATTTCTCAGAGCAAAATGTTTCTCAGCTGTATGCATTTACTTGCCGCTTTATGCTGCCAACAAGTAATTGTCTTTTTTTTTCATGTAAAAACTTGCAGGTCACTCAGCGTGTGCTATGTAACATTGTTTGTTTAAATATGGTTAACCAGCTTTCTTTATGGCACAGTAATGCGTACAAAAATATACTAAAACGTCGAAAACTCAAGTTGTCTGAATGCACTCATTATATTTACGAGGCCATAACACAATAAATAAGCTGGATATAATGTCAAAACTTGTATAGGAATTATTTTAGAAGAAAGAAAAGAAAGCAAAGAAAATTGGGCCTTTTCTAAGTACCGATGACTGCTCTGCAGGAAGAGAAGCCAACACAATTCCCATTACGCCGTTTTAGCCTGCTATGTATAAGCGCAAGCACACGTATTTCTTACGTTAAATGCTCCTCACGTTAGGCACCATCATGTGTTAGAGCAGATGTTCGGCGCACAAGAGCGATTTAGTATAGTGCTGCCTTGAGCATAAGACTGAGACGTTGGAAATAATTATCGTTTCAGAGGTCGCTTCATCCCGTATGAACTACTCGTGCTAATACTTATAAGTGTTATTTGGTACACTAAGAAATCAGCATCACGTTGTAAGGTAGAAACTTAACAATAAAAATACAAACATTCTTTCTCATAACAAGCCAGTGTTACTAAGCATTTTGTCTCTAAAACGGCATTAGGATAAGCGATGGTTGATTTTGCCTCTGAGGTTTTTCTCCCACGGCGAAGATTAAGTGGGAATGCAGGATGTCGTGTGAGTGATGCTTGTGCTATCTTGTATTTCTTTGTGATGCTTGTGCTATCATCTACATGTTGTAACAAATATCGCAATACAGCTACCATTACATCATTATTTAGAAGAAAACTTTGTTGTAACAACCATTCATTACCTCATGAAGGTATCTGAAGAACATCTAAAGGTAAGCGATAACGCCTTTCATGATAATCATCATTATTGCACCGACAAATTTCGCTGAATAACCTGATTGACTTTTTCCGTATGCCGTCCCGTCTCTTCGCATACCGCTGATATTATTGTAAAATCAGTTTCAAAACTGTTTTCTCGGTTCTTTTTTATCTTATTTGAATGAGGACTTCCTAATGAACTATTAAAGTACACTGGACTCGCGTGTTGGACGGCATGGCAGTGTTATGGCGTGCTCACACCAGAAAACTTCTGGATGAGGCATAGGCCTCACGTCATCAAGTTGAGTTTGTAGAGGCGGACCTACAAATTCTGAAATGAAGCGCGACGCAGTGCAAAGTTACGCACACAGTAGTCAGTAATACGTGAGGAGCATTTACATGGTTGCGTGGTGCGT
This sequence comes from Rhipicephalus microplus, assembly GCF_013339725.1. Taxonomy (NCBI): domain Eukaryota; kingdom Metazoa; phylum Arthropoda; class Arachnida; order Ixodida; family Ixodidae; genus Rhipicephalus; species Rhipicephalus microplus. Next base: position 133,167,581 of record NC_051170.1, read on the forward strand.
GATGTTGCACTGGTTGTGGTGTTCCGTAAGTAAAAACACAAATCTTTCATAACAATCTACCAAAACAATCATGTTGAGAAATTGCTGGATTCTGCATAACAGCAGTAAAAATACGGTTGTGTTATCACTGTTTTCTTGCGTATCACCTGAATTTCTTAATAGAGTGGGCATAGCTACGTTGGAGATAATCGAAATATTTGAAACAATTTTCACTGAGCAAGAAGAGGGGAATTTCATGTGCAAGGAATCGAGTTATGAATATTATTATTCATGATGAATGCAACCTCTTAACCACTATGAGGTCATTTCAAAAGAGCTTATTTATATAGAAATCAGTGAGTCAAAAATATTTGTTTTATGATATAATGACAGACAGCCTCTATGAAGCCCTCGCATATATTCACATGCTTTAACGCGCGTTAAAGAGCTCATGTCGCAGAAATCCAGCCGCCGGCATCGGCCCCGTTGGTTGTGAGCGAGAAATTGTCTGCGCGTCTGTGTCCGAAGAATCAAGTTACTGAGATCGCCGCGGGAGGCTGCTACTTGTCCACGCGTGCACGCGATCACTCTAAAAAAGCCGCCCATTCGAAGAAAAAAAAAAGTACTCTAAGTCACAAAGCGTGGTAGTTCCTATGCGTCTGCCACTCTTTCCCGCCTAGCTTACAGTGCCTTCGTCGGGACGAGAGAAGAGATAATGCAATTGCAGCATGCGAAAAACCTCTGTAATTCCACTCGCACTGGGCGGATTCTTAAAATTTTTGCGGCGTTGCATTTGTAAGGCAATAAGCTCTTTTAGCAAACTCATTTCATGGTTTCTTGAAAAAGTGTTTCAGCGCCTCTTTAACGCATTTTGTTCGACAAGTGTCACGATGAAAACGAGCCAATTCGTCGATAATAGCGCGCACTGGTACAATCTACTTTGTGCGTGAGCGTGTGCGTGCGTGTTTGTGTATGTAACAAAACATATGAATAAGTAAGCACTTAGCAGTTGAAGGGCACAGTAGGGGCCAGATTTCGCTATCGTGTTCAACTCCTATAGACGAAGCTTAAGGGTCCTCCATTTTTTTAGTGTTCCTTTTATGCCCCTAATATTTATTCATATATTCAAGGCTGTTTGCAAGAGCATATACACTTTCGCGTCCCCTGAGATATAGCGTGTCATAAAGTTTCTGGCTCACTCGCATATTTTGTTTCTGGTTATTTAGTTGGGACATAGTACTTTATTATGTATGTCTTTGAATACGCTCTTTCAACTTGGTTTACCCCATTGAATGAATCCTCCCAAGAACTGCAACGTGTTCGAGGTGTTGTATGCATACCTGGAACTCCCACTGAGATGGCATCACTTCGGCGTTAGTTCCCGCTATCTTGATGCCGGCGTAGAGGCAGGCCCTGTAGTGTGCGTCCATTACGTCCCGCCCATATGCCCTGTCCGCACCGACGCTACAGTAGTAAGGCCCTTGAGGTCCCGGAAAGCCTTGCTTGGGCCACCGATATGGTCGCCCATCGATGTCCAGAAGAGTATACTCCTGCTCGATGCCGAACCATGGCTTCTGGTCCTTGCATCGATCCATCGCTACCTTGCATAGGTGACGCTTGTTCGTCTCTGTAATATGGTGACGAGGAGGAAAGTAAAACTGTATCGTTCGAAACCTGACTTCACCTAATGCACTGGGGATTCCATAAATAATAACAACATAAGTACACCGGATGAATTTTAAAGATTACACAAACTTTATATTTTTTGTGATTTCACTGAGGTCACAGACTGTGAACCCCGAGTGCTTTAGCTGCACACGCCTGCCTCTACCTGGGGTGCTATATATGGAGGATGGCCCGAGCTTCTCGGGAATACGAGTTTGCTCCTAGCTCGCACTTTGGCGGTCATGGCGGGAAAGAAGTGTGGAGCACGTCATAACAGCGTGATAAAAGCGTCTACAAGGAGGATAAGGTCGTCACAAACGAATTGGTGGCATTCGCGGAGGTTATCAAGTGAACACCTCAATACGAACGCATCAGCGCCACCACTCCATCCGTATATCAACAATGCTGTAAAGTAAAGGAAGTTGTCATGTAGTTTGTATGCCAACTGAACATCGCGCCTCCCACAGACGTGCTATAGATTGTAAAGGCTGTCCATGATAATCTACACGTGGAATAGATCCGAACACGTGGCGCTTGGCCGAAGCTAATCTCAAAGGCCACGGGGTCGATTGTTCTAAAAGATATTTAGTTCCCGCAATAAACCCTTTATTATAAACTTTAACAGCCCTTGTCTCTAAAATATCATTACTAAACGTTAACACTTGTCTTGCATAGATGCACTTCTGCACTGTATAGAATGACAAACAAATGAAAGATGCTTCTGTGTTTAAGGCTCCATCGAACTTTGTAGACCGCCTTTGACGTTCGATTACCACTTTCTGATCGTAAACAATGGAATGCAGCGTGCATTGCGCAACCAATTTGATCTATTCGTACTGGTGGTTTGTTTAAAACATGTTGTCACCACAACTCAAAGACATTCTGTTTTTCACCACACTTATTCCAACCTGCCCAGCAACCCAGCTATTGCAATCTGCTAGCGCCTGGCTGTCACGAATGCCAAGGGAAACGAAAGAAAACTGCATTAATCTCGCGTTGAAAAGACAGAGTAGGAGTACTTTGTTGTAAGCTAGAATGCTTTTTTATACAAACGGATGGATCAAAACTTATCCTTGCGTGGACATTTACGTATTTTCTGGAATTCCGCAGGCCTCACATGCTACAGGAACTCTGTGTTGGTGGTCCTAGAGTTAACATTCACAGGCAAATACTCTTATTGGTTTAATTGCATAATATCACCTGATCTTCATACTCCACTAATCCTAAGTGTATGCATAATGCATTCATTGTGAATCCAGTCATCGGCTTATGCCGCAAACTTAGCTATAGCGAAATTTTTCTCGCACAACTTGAGGTATTCTCAAGGGCAACCAGAAAATTCATCCGAGTCAACAAAAGACTAGCTAGAGTTCTGGGAAAAGAAGGGTGACTGTTGTGATGAGGTTGACTGCCCTCAAACTCGTGTTAACGTACACGTGATGAGCAGCTCGAACTAGATGAGCGTCTTGCATACATCTCTCATTATGTTTCCTTAAGGTACGTGGACGCGATGGCTTTTCCACGTGAGAAAAGTTTCGTGTTTGTCAACGCTACATAATGATATCAGTTTTGCAACCTTGTTTCCGAGTTTACCAGCTCGTGGCAAAGACATAATCAACGAACACACAATGCCCTTTGTGTCATACATCTACTCTAAGCGGCAGTAAGATCAGGTTTTGCAATAATGTGTAATTTTTGTCATACGTGGCTCACAGCCTAAGTATTAGTATAAAAGCGAGGAAGAAAAACTGTCTTTGAAGGGAAACTATTGCAACAACTCAATGATGTAGTTGTTTTTTTGCTCACAAGGTTGCAGGGCTAGGCAGTATCGCAATAAAAAGCATCGAAATTGTATCTCAAAGATACCTTACAGCAACTGTATTTCTGTATGAGACCCGTTTAGAAGTGCATTCGTTCCTTAATAGTGAATTTTTTGTTTGTGTATTGATTGTATAGCGCTATTTTACAGTACTTGGTATATGTCGTAAAATTTTTGTCCGGAATGATTTGACCTGTCTCTAAACAGAATATGAAGGCTTTCTTTGTACTAAGCCAAGCAAAGACAGGCCCCTAGCCCACGGCGCAGGGCTGACCGCGGAGAACTCCCCACATGTACAGAATTGTTAATGTGTCGAAACACCAAACGTGGCTGCCCACCGAACCGCAGATGCTGACAAGATCCATATATTTCAAAGCTGGTGTGCAGCAGCCCTACTTTTTTCAAAAGCCCCGCCACCTGGCATGTGCACGAGTTTTGTGTTGAATTCGTAGCGACACCACCTAGCAGAGAGCATATTCCACAAGCTGCTGTTAGCTACATGCAGGTTGCCTAAAGAACCTTTTCATCAAAGCAGATTTTGAGCCTTTTATAATAATGACATGCTTAGTGTATAGTTATTTGTATTCGTTGTGAATCGGACAATATGCTTTTCTTGTGAGATAACACGCTGACACTTGATTCTCGGTATTATACTGCACTTTCGTAAATGCTTGTACACAGTATCAGAATTAAAAAAAAAAGGTTCAGGGTCTGTATTTCTGTAACTGTATTCCGGACTACTTTTTTTCTGCTTTTCGCGATGTATGTCTGAAATACTCCGTTAACTAAAGAAAAAACTATATCTCAGTATCTGTGTTTCAGGCTTCCAGCTCATGCATTTTGACATCTGAATTCCAGAATATTTTTGGGAATATCTTTGCCCAGCTCAGCAAGGTTGTTAGCTGTTGCCATACCCGACTGTCGGGCACAGCCCACTACCACTGTTTCAGCACTGACCGTGTGGCGTGTGATCGTAGTTGTAGGTCTCGCACAGCACCAGCTTGTTGGGACCACCCAGGAATGGATCTCGGAACAACGCCACCGGGTATATGTGCACGTCCGAGTTCTTGCCCTCGGCCTGACCCGTGCTCGAACCGTCGAAGTTCCAGATGGGCAATTCTGTAAGAAGCCGCCAGACATGATAAGCTAGAAAAACGTATCTTGGAGCAACAACCTAATCTATAGCCGCTGAATTAGATACGGACAGATAACAATCTTCTGATCTTCACCAGATATAGCGTGTGTGAATCGTGGCTACATCGGCCAAGATTCCTACTGCATACCTACGCATCGTAGAACATCATAATACATGCAAGTGTAAGAATGCTTCCTGTCGTTCATTTAGGTTCGATTTCGATTACCGAATGCACAGTACACTATTTAGGGGTCTATTACATGTGACTATCAGGGTGTCCTCACCGTGTTTAGCTCTAAAATCACTGCATCCGAAATAATGAAACAGCCTCTACGGCGTCCAAAGCTGCGCGCTATGACTATAAAGTTGGGCGTGGTTATCTCCCTCGTCCAAGGATCGGTATGTATGTGAAATGCCAACACAGTAGATAGCTTTCACACGACATGTTACTAAACTTTAGTATCTTGATCAATTTTAGGATATGTTCTTGTTTCGGATTGGTGACTTGCGATTGCTTTATGAACCTACAAATAAGTTCTGCTCTGCAAATACACTGTCGCACTGCATGTTTCTTGAACACACAAAAATGCAAACGCTTAATTCTGGCAACATTTCCTGGTGTTCTGATTTTCGCTGAACAAATAAGTATTTTGTTCCTCAACTTGTAATCCAGGGGTGATCATGAGATTCCCTCGTGTCATAGCCTTCAATGCTGACGTAAAGACGAAGTTGAGAAAGGACGTTCGATATGCGAGATGCATGCCATGAAAGATACTTCAAGCTGCTCTGCAAATTAAATTAACTTTGATGTCAAATAATAAAATGAGCAACGCTATCATAAAACGACGAGCTTGTACACGCTCGGCCTCTCTTTTCATATATTACGATGCAAACAGCGATTGAGACGGTAGCGCTGTGCCGATGTTTCCTGGAGGCGAGAACTGATGCTGAAACTTCACGATCAGGTTTCTCATTATTTTCTCGTATTCTTATGTCGCCATCGTTTGCACTTATTGAAATGCATCATCGTTTATTTCGATCTGCAACGTACCATTTTGTTCTAACTTTTTTCTTAATGTCTTGATAAAAGCCTTGTTGCAATTTGTGCGTCGGAATGGAATGACGAATTCCAGTGGCACCAGCAGTATATTGTACAATTTTATTAGGAGGACCAGCTACCTTTATATTTGCTTAGAAATTGGGTGCACACACACTAATGGGCCGAAAACAATTTTTTCACCATATTGAAAGCTATACACCCTGATAAGTATGTCACATGTTTTTGTTTGCTTTTTTGACAAGCTAAGGGCCGATATTTATTTTACAGCACTTTCGAAGCACAGAGGCATGTAATATCAACACTCACCCTTCGTGTGTGTCAGGCTTCACATTTACCCGAACATGATAAATTATCAACTAACGTGGCTTGTAGGGTTAGTTTAGTACCTCTCGAATGATAACACACACGATCATAAAATATGTTATTAATAAAAGCTCATTAAGTGTGTGAGCAAGCAGGCATTCAAATTAATTCTAATTACCACGTTGTCGAGCCGCTATTTCATACGCGAGATATTGTGTACATTTGCAAAAGAAAGAATACCAGTTGTGACACATAAGGACAAGAAAAAAAAATAACTGTTTTGTCAGACCTAAGTGGATGGATATTTGTTTCTTCTGAGAATTAAGTAAACTGAGTAAAGTCTTACCTTTGGCCTCTTTGGGCTCAAATTCTACAGTTCTTGTTTTGCAGCGCAGATTTTGTCCAGTAGCATCGATCCAGATGTATGTGCACTGAACTTGGTTGCTCGGCTGGGGCAAACTCAGATACTTGGATAACAGCGCTTGATTGCTTGTGAAGGTGGGCATTAGCGGAGTCATTGCAATTTCCTGCGAGTTGATCAGGCTCAAATAAGACCCACAAATAAACCCACGTATGTTATCTTTCCCTACTGCCACAAGAAGGAAGTTAAGTAATGAGGTGTTTTGCACAGCACATCGTCCCAGTAAATGCTTGGGTATCAAAAAATGGTCACAACAACGTGCTGTTTCACAGGATGCGGCAGGAAGGTTGTTAATTTGTGTTGTTATCAATGCTATCAGCCGATAGCAATATCTCACATCAAAAAGGAAGTTTTGCTCTGCTTGCCTCCTGCTTTATGTAAACTTCAGCTAGTCACAAGAAGGTAATTACTTTAGATTCTTCTGCGGAACTCCATGCCAGATTTGTTTTAATGATGATGGTCTTACTTTGGATACTCTGACGCGAAAATTGTGGCCTGTCTGCATTCCTGTCTATGTGTCGATCAACTTTTGTGCGTCACCAGCAACCGCTAAGCTCAACCACATCCTCAGCGCCCACCAATGTTGCTCTCGTTTCTTCGTCCATACTTGTGCGTATTTTTCTTTTAAAAGCAAGTATTGCGCATATCTGTGGCACAAGGCTAGCGCGTGCTTATTTGTGGTATAAAAGTCATACATAGGCAATTCTCAGAATCGTTGCGTTTAATACGTTGCGCTGACAATGCAATGCTATGCAAGAAATTGTGAGTGTTTCCTACGCTTTGCTATGACGATACGGCGGTGGCACCTACCCGTGGTCTTGCCTGCTACAAATTATAGCCTCCGATATGGTGCGCGCACGCCGCGTGCTTGCTACATTGGAGGCCGTCCTTTCGTTTTTTTTTTAGATTACTGCCAAATGGCTCCCATGTCTCATGCAGCGCCTTCAGAATCCGATTCACCATTTTTTCTAACGCAGAACATCAAATAAACGTTTTGCTCACTCTCTCCAGGTGAAAGACAACCCTCTTTGGACAACGTTCGCAGTGAAGCATGCAGATATGAGGCCAATTTCTTCTAAACGGTTGGCAATTCAACACCTAAAACACAAATGAACTACCAGCTAAAGTGGTTCCAGAGAGTTCAAATGCGGCAGGAATTTAGTAGAGGGCGGACCTTTAGGGAGAGAAAAAATGCTTTCAGTGGAAGGTGTCATGCACGCTTCCACGATATATTTGGTCTTCCGCCACTGCCTTGAATAGAATCAGCTTTTGGGGTTTTACGTCCGAAAGCCCCATTATCACCCGGGGATCTTTAACGTGCACCTAAAGCTAAGCACAAGGACATGAATAATTTTTGTCGCGTCCACCGAAAATACAACCGCTACGGCTGGGATTCAATGCCACGAGCTTCTTCAGGTCAGCACTAGATCATCTTATATACTCTGACACCATAAAGGAAAGCCATCAAAAAGACAGAAGGTGTTTGAAATATTAGTTCTGTGTCCCATGAGTTCATCTCGGTCAGGGGTTTATTTAGTTGAAGTAACAGAAACTCTATTTTCTGCAGCCAATAGGAAAAGAATGGTCACCATCATATTGGGGGCAGGTCATGGAACGTGCAACATTGTTTTCGAATGCTGTATGAGTTCATAACCACTTAGGAACCTCAAAAAGAGGACCTTTTCTGCTAGAAGGGATCCTTTTCCCTTTACTTTGAGAAACATTCGCGAGCCAAATAACTCTTTTTTCCCGCCTTAAGCGCCGAAGGACTGCGAACTTTCACGTGGGCGCCATGAGCCCCGCGTTGTTTTTCTGTTTCATTTCTCCACTTGCAGAAGCGTCAATGCGTGCTCCGCTTTTTGCTAAATGCCTAGTGACGTGCAATGACGAATAACGCTTTGTGACCGGTCTGGCTGTGTGGGCAACACGTATAACTCTACACCAGCCGGGGAATATTCGACGAGTGTGTGCTATCCGCACGCTTGCTTTCGGGGGAGCTTTCACTTTTTCGAGGCGTTACTCCCGCCAGGAACACGATACCCTGGCATTGTGTTTTGATTACCGAACATTGTCTCGGAAAAGCAGCTTCATACCTTCTGGAAACTATCGCAGGGCTGTGTTCGCCACACTAAGTTTTCGCAGGACTGGAACATTATTGCGTAAGGAGCTTTCAAAGAGACACCAGAGAGAAAAAAATATTTTGTAATACGCTAAGCAAATGACTCTTTCACCATATCTA